>BSYO01000014.1:756383-1353372 GCA_033239525.1 Nepenthes gracilis | reverse complement strand
AATTGGAGATGTTCCTTTATTACCCATCCTAATTACCCCAAAATCTCCTGGAATATAGGATGTAAACAATCCCTTTCTGGATTGACATTGAGGGTAGCGCCAGAATCAATTACCCGGCCAGATTCCATGTCTATCAAGTTTGCCACTTCTCCTTGACATGTCAACAGGAAATCTCCACTTGTGACTACTGAGACGGAGGACGTTTCCTCCTCGCGTCCTTTGTCACCTTTCTCCTTCTCTATATTTTTCCGCTTCCACTTGAAGCAATGCTTCTTAATGTGACTTTTCTTACTACAGTGATGACATTCCAGGTTTTGGTATCTGGACCGAAATTTGCTGCGACCTTTTTCTTTTGATTTCTGATGACGGCCTCTACTTCTTCCCCTAGATTCGGTCACCAGCACCTCAGAATGATAGGACGATGAGGTCCCTTGTGACCGTCTTGACTTGTTCATGAGTAGAGAGACAATAACCTCGTCCAACTTTAAGGTATCCTTACCGAACAGTAAGGTTGTGACGATGTGGTCATAGGTGGCCGACAGAGAGGCTAGTAGAACCAACGCCTTATCCTCCTCCTTAATTTCCTCATCAAGAGCAGACATTTGCGTCAATATTCGGTTAAATTCGTCCAAGTGTTTCTCAAAACTCCCTCCTTCTGATAACCGTAAGCCATAAAACTGCTTCTTTATGTGCAGTCTGGTTGTCAGAGATTTGGACTTGTAACGGCTCTCCAACTTCTCCTAGACTTCCGTCGGATCAGTTAGACCAAGAACTTCTTGAGAGTGTTGTCCGCCAGGCACAGCTTAATAGTACAGTTTGTAAGATCTCTCTTGTCTTGCTAGTCATCGTCAGTCAGTTTTTCAGACTTTTTATCATTCTTCTTCAACACATTCACTGTCCCTTCTCTCGTCAGAATGTTCTTCACCATCTCTTGCCAGAGAATGAAGTTGCCCTGCCCGTTTAACTGTTCAATACTGAACGACGAATTTTTTTACGACGAGGATGCCATTAAAAACAGAGTACGAAACTTGTCTCTGATACCACTTGTTGGGGAATATGGTGACTAACTTTCCCACTCAAATAACACAGTAAGGAATATGAACGAAGAACAATGGACACAAGAATTTTACGTGAAAAACCTTGATCAATCAATGAAAGAACCACGGGATAATTCATCCACTAAATGCATTTCACTATATGAGAGATTTGGAAACAAGTTTTCCCGTTACACAGTAGAGAATAAAGAGAAATCGAAGAACAGAGCAACAACAATACACACGGTTGCTTACAATTTCTCCTCCCTTCACCGTTTTTCTCTCGCTCTCTAAGTCTCTTAAGCAAGAAGATCTCACACACCCCTTACTAAAAAATGAATATACAACAAGTTACAATACTTCCTTTTTAAAAAACCGCACACCGAGAGATCTAGGGCAATTTTCCCTCCAGAAAGGACAGAATCAATCCTTTCCAACAATATGAATATTCCCTATCAAAAACGCCTCCAGCATACCATCTGAGATCACGTATCTCCAGAAAATCTACTGAGTTGGCATTGTACGGGATTTTCTAGCGGGCGGCTAACAGTTGGCCGTTCGCGTTTTTCACAAGACCGGTCAACACCCCTGTTGATCGTCCTGTCGGTCAATGTCCCATTGACTACCCATCCGGTCAATGTCCCGTTGACCGGAACTTCTTCGCGGGAGAGATTTCCAACACTCCTCGATCCCTTATTACTTTCTCTCAACTTTCCATGATCCTATAGTTCCACGTGCTTAGTTGATTTTATTATGTTCGCTTTGTTGTTGAGCAGAGAAAACTTCCTTTGGAAACTGTCTACTTAGACATTCGAAGTGCTGCAGATGGATGATATTTTAAGTTTTCTCCCTCTTTCTAAGGTTGTAATGTTCAGGGTCGTGGTTTTTTTTTTTTCATTCTTTCCTCTTTCAGTGTGGTTGTCGAGTTAATCTCTTCGGTCTTTGGGAATCTATGGGCGTTTCGGTCTCTGTTGCGCTCTTGTTAGAATTCTAGTGAATAGGATTGTAAAACGCAGATACTACGTGAAAGAAAATAATTACACAATCAATCAATCCTAGGTTAACTGTTGTTATATTATTTATTAATCAAACGATATGGTCTTTTCTATTCCTTTGTTTTTTCCGGCTGATTAATTGAACTATTTGTCTTGAAGATAGTTATGGCATTCTATAAATGTCGTAAAGATCCATGACCTAGTACTCCTTTATATGAAAAAGGGTGCAAACCTCTTATTTGTGCAAAAATATGTTTCCCACTATCTAGTAGCTATCCAACATTTCACATGCTCAAGTAGTTCCATTTGGTAATTTTCATACGACACTGTTGACATTTTGGCAACTATTTATTCGTCTTTCGGTCACATGGTGGTGAAATTCCAACACTTCTAACACATTTGATTGAATGCATTAGTTTTTGTATCAGTTTTTGTGGCTAAAGTAGAAGCTTGATGTAGAAATGCATTGAATAAGATCTAAGAAGTAGTCCTCCTCGGATAAAAGTAATCATTAAGGTTACCTGACAATGGAATATAGTCATGGTAGACTCAAAAAAATTGGTGATAGATCTCTGTCTTGGTTATGCCTCACAGTGGTGATGGCTTGGGATGGATTGAGTTGTGAGGAAGGATGAATGTCTATAACAAATATAAGAGAAGTAAATAAATGCCCAAGAGGCTAATCCTTTAGGAGGGCCTAAGCACATATGTATTAGCATAATGATAAAGAGAATTAGGAGTATGGATGAAATTATTGATATTGATATTAGCATTAGTATCAGTTACGATCATATAGATATTAGATATATTGAACAATATATATCGGTATCGGATATATTGAAGAGAAATAAATTTCTGAAAATTGTAAGTTAATAGAATCCTATTAGTCAATATATCGGCTATATCAACTAATATAGAAACATATTGCGATATTGTCGTGGTATTTGGGGGCCCAATATCGATACATATCAGCTAATATGTATTACACAAGCCGATATTTGTTTCAATGGTTAAGAGTAACCAACTAAACAAATACCCAAATAGTTGTTCAGGTTTATTCTTTTGGAGTAGGGTCCAAGACGGGTTTTAGTCTTTCTTTGGTATAATCATAGGTGGTTTATTGGATATAATCATGCTGCACCAATTGCCTTCCAAATCATGTTGATTGCTAAAGCAATACAATTGTCAAATCATACATGTGGAAATTAAAACATACACAATTTTACGTGGATTATTTAGCAATCAGAATGGGTATATAGGTTGTCTAGCAATTTGAACTGATAACAACATTTTTTTTTTCTGGTAAGTAGTGCAAATGTTGCTTCAATACTAAAGTTGCTTAAACATAATGATATTATAATTTAGGGTACACAAAAGAATTAGAGGCACTTGCAAAAAATTTTGTTAATTGTCTCCGGATATAATGCTTCTCAAGTCTTATTGAAACTTGAGTTTATGCATTGAATTCTGAGTCAACTATGGTCACAAATTTGCAACCTGTTTTTCTTTATGTTCTTTTTAAAAATTATCTTCGTTGTTAAGTAATAAGCATAATGCAATTGCCTTTTGAGCAATCTTTTACCCTTATTTTAGGTATGCCCCAACTGATATGATGGTCAGTGGGCCACATGCAATTGCTATTGCTGCCGCACTCTCTCTAGCAGTAGAAGGATTTAACTTTAAGTCTTTTCATGGTACATCTCATGATGCAGCTTCTTTGCTTGGCCAGAAATTGGGATATCTTGCCTCTAGGTATGTTTAAGGCGTGCAATATTGTTGACGTTGTTGAACCTGGAGGTCTATTTTCATGATTAAGGTGTTAGAGCTGTTTGTGCCATTATCTTAGGTGTAATTTTTTGATACTGGTAGTCTTATTCAGCCGACCAATTGCTGTGAATCTCTCAGATGCTACCACGAAGCTTAAAGACGTAAAATTCAAGGCAGCTTCTTCTCGATCAGAAGCAAAAACTGTATTTCATGTAAAGAATTCTTCCCTCAAGTTGCCATTGCTTTGTATATACCTAAATGCTTACAAATCATAGATAGTGGGAAACTATAATAATTGCGTGCAAGGCGCCCATGCTAGGTATCTGTCATTAGAGTTGAAACTTTCCAATGGTCAGCCTTGATTAATTGTATGTGCTGTTAATGTAGGCCTACAAAGAATCAGCGGAGATGCTGCTTGAGGATGATGTTGCTTCCAGTAGAATCGTCGGGTCTTATGGAGCTAGTTTTATACAAAACAAGCTCAACGATTTGAAAACTACATCCATATTGACTCATTGCAACAATGCCAGGTGTGTCCTTTATCTGCTTGCTTTCTGCTGTATCTTTGTGCATTTCTGTAACATCAATTTTCTTTTCCCATTTGCGTGTACATAGGCAAGTGACTACTGTTCAGCAGCATTTTTGCAAAGAAAATTTCTAATATTGTTGCGGCTATTTTTATGCTTTCTCAACAGTATTGCAACAGTTGGATATGGTACTACTTTGGGGATAATTCATGCCCTTCACTCTAAAGGGGTTCTCGAAAGGGCCTACTGCATAGAAACTCGACCATACAACCAAGTAAATGCCTACCTTCCAATTCTTCTGAACCTTTTTGGCCCTTCACTTAGGTCAGTCACTACAATTTCATTTGCATTACTTGAAATATAGTAATTTGACATTGTTGACATTTGCCAAAATGAAAGTGTTGGTCGCAATCACAAAGTTGGTTAATATAGGAAATCATAGATATGATGAGTTTTACGATACGTTTGGTTGTAGGAATAGAATAAGGTGGGAATAAAATAGATATTTCAGGGAATAGAAAATAATGAGAATAGAGTTGGAATTGTTATTCTTATATTTGATTGTTGGAATAGAATAAAATGAGAATTAGTATTCTATTGTTTGATTTATAGAATAGTATGAAGAATAAGGTAGGAATAGTAATAATAATAATATGTAATAATAATAATAATAGCTAATAAATAATAATAATAGTAATATGTAATAATAACACCTAATAATAATAATAAAATAAAATAATAATAATACCTAATAATTAATAATAACAACAATAAACATAATAATAATAATAATAAATAATAATAATAATACGTAATAATAATAATAGTAATAATAATAATATGAAATAATAATAATACCTAATAATAATAATAATAATAATAATATGTGGGAATTATTATTCCCATCCTACCACTAACCAAACAGAAAAATTTCTATTCCCGCGAGAATAAAAATTTCATTCCACCCTAATTCCTGCAACCAAATACGACGTCAGTGTCATTTGATTTGATATGATGTAACTGTTATAAATGTTAGGGGCGGAGATAAACTGTCACGAAGTTCTGCGAATGAAAAGAATGAATCCTAAAATATTAATTATATTTGCATATTCTAACATGGTTTATATTTTAGTGAACTTATATATTAATTTTTAGTGAAATTATATTTATTTTTTTAATTTTATTTTATTTATATATTTAGAATACTACTTATTTTTACACAGGAGTTAGAATTCAAAATTGAATGATTTTGTATTGAGTAAAATTTGTCAATGGTATGGGTCATGATTATTGAGAAGAGTTTTGGGATTTTTTTTTTTTTTCAAAAGAAGGTGATATTTTAGTAATATTTGTATTATTAGTGGTTATTAATAAAACTGTGATTATTTATCTTTTAGAAAAAGTATTAAAATCATGTTATTTTTATTTTTTTTCTTAAAATCATAATTTTAGATATATCATGTCATATAAATAATTTAATTACACTTCTATCGAAAAATAAGGTTGATCCTAATTTATTTCTAATTTAATCTCTAATCAGGTGGTTATAAAAGCTTATATTTTTTAAAGTATAGATTATTTATTATTTTAAGAATTAAAATTAAATTATTTATAATTTATAATAAAAGCCGTTTAATTTTTTTATAATTTATTTTATTTTATCATAAATTTTAGGATAAAATTATATTTTATAGGCTCTGCTATTATAAAATTGTCAATATATTTTTATAAGCCAAATTATATTTATTTTTGGAATTAATAAAATGTTATTTATCAAATTATAATATTTTATTAAAATATTTATTTAACTAATGAATTTGTCTGGGATTGAATATTTAATAAAATGTTCTGTTTTAAAAAAATCAACAATTTAAAATATACCATTTGTGTATTTCACTCTGTTATTCCAAATCCTTCTTTCCTCTGTCCGTCTCCCTCTTTTCTGCGTTTAACTCTTTCCTTTCCCTCCCTCTCTTCTCTACTTCTTCCGTTCTGTCCCTCTTTCGTTCCCTTTACCCTCTTCTCTTCCGTCTCTTTTTTCTTCTTAGATGCTCGTCGCATTTTCTTCCTCCGCTGCTGCTCATCGAATAGCAGAGAGTAAGGGACGAGATTGTGATTGCCGCCGTTACCATCGCCGCTATTCCTTACGGCCGCTGCTGTTAATCGTCGAAATCAGGCAAGTAAAATAATATACTTTCTTTCTCCTTATTAATTTTCTTGTTTTCGAAATTTTGGTTGCAATTTCTTTTTATTGGTTAGAATCGGGGAGGAAGTTCTCTGGGTGAAAATGTGGAAAGTTTTATTTTTATTTTTAAATTTTATTTTCACATTAAAAATTGTCAAATTAATTATTTAATGACTGCTCTATTTATATTTGAACAGCAAATAATTATGTTACCGTTGCACTCCCGATGCTCCGCAAGTCTCTCTCTCTCTCTCCCCTCCTGCCTTTCTCTTCACACATCTCCAGAATCCTTCAATTTGATCAATCCCACGGATCTTGTGTCCATGATTTTTCAATTTCATTAATGTGTGTGATTGTTGGCCACAGATGTTGCCCGACTAATCTTTAGGCAAGCCCTAATTTCTCGAGTCTACTGCTGCTCATCGAATAGCTGAGAGAGTAAGGGACGCCGCCGCTGTTCCTTGGCGCCGATACTGTTAATCGTCGAAAGCAGGTAAAATAATTCTTTCTCTTCCAAGTAAATCCTTCCTTTCTCCCTTTTTATGTTAATTTTCTAGCTTTCATACGGTGATTCGTGGGTAACCGGTTGGAATTTTGGTTGTAATCGGTGAAATTCCCTCTGATGAAGGGGGAAAAAAATACGGATTGTTGGGGCCTCACGACGATTCTGCAAAAATGTTGATTTTACTGGTTAGATTTTGGAAGTTAAGATTTTCCTTTTATTGGTTAGAATCTGGAGGAGCTAGTATCTTGGTTTAATTTAGCATGAAAATGTGGAAAGTTTTATTTTTAATTTTTAAATTTTATTTTCACATTAAAAATTGTCAAATTAATTATTTAATGACTGCTCTATTTATATTTGAACAGCAAATAATTATGTTACCGTTGCACTCCCGATGCTCCGCAAGTCTCTCTCTCTCTCTCTCCCCTCCTGCCTTTCTCTTCACACGTCTCCAGAATCCTTCAATTTGATCAATCCCACGGATCCTGTGTCCATGATTTTTCAATTTCATTAATGTGTGTGATTGTTGCCCACAGATGTTGCCCGATTAATCTTTAGGCGAAGCCCTAATTTCTTGTGTCTACTGCTGCTAACCGAATAGCAGAGAGAGTAAGGGGCTGCCGCTATTCCTTGGCGCCGATACTGTTAATCGTCGAAATCAGGTAAAATAATTCCTTCTCTTGCAAGTAAATCCTTCCTTTCTCCTTTTTTATGTTAATTTTCTAGTTTTCATACGGTGATTTGTGGGTAACCAGTTGAAATTTTGGTTGTAATTGGTGAAATTCCCTCTGATGAAGGCGGGAAAAATGCGGATTGTTGGGGCCTCACGACGATTCTGCAAAAATGTTGATTTTACTGGTTAGATTTTGGAAGTTAAGATTTTCCTTTTATTGTTCAGAATCTGGAGGAGCTAGTATCTTGGTTTATTTTAGCGTGAAAATTTGAAAATTTTTATTTTTATTTTTAAATTTTATTTTCACATTTTCATTTTAGTACCTATTTTGTTTTATATAGAGAATTTTCAAATTAATTATTTCAGTAGTACCTTAATATATAATGAGTAAATAATAGATCATTTTAGGAATTTATTTATATCTATTTTGATTTTTAATTGTTGTGAAAATTTGTATTGTTTTATTTAAAATTATAGATTATTTTACCGTTACACTTTCAAAGCTCCACAAGTGTCTTTCTCCTCCTTCCCTTCCATGAAATTTCTTTTCACATCTATAAAATTTGGATTCGCTATCCTTGAATTTGATCAATCCCATGAGTCTTGTGTCCATGATTTTTCAATTTCATTAATGGGTGTGATTGTTGCCCAGAGAGATACAGTAATATTTCCCGGTTAATTTTTCTGGCAAAGCCCTAATTTCACATGTGTTTTTCAACACTTGAGCCTCAAGCAAGATTGGATGCAGCAAGGCGGGGATGGGCATGTACAGGTCTTTGGTTCAAGATGGCTGTGGACTATGCTCCAGCACAAGTACGCCTTTTATCGCTTAGCTCTTTTTAGTTTCTTCATTCACTTCAATTTGAATCGAGGCTTGTGAAACATATTTCAGTGTTTTGTGTTGCTTCTGAATATCTTATTCTTGAAATCGATTTTCTTATCTATGATTGATGGTACTTTAGGGCTTTTTCCTTCATCTTCCTAGTTTGGATACTTTCTTCGATTCTCTAACGATCCATCTGCTAGGCATGGAAGTAGTAAATTGTAGTAGATATTTCAGTGAAAACAATGCCACTCTGCTAATCTATTTTTTTGCAATTTTGATTTTCAGATTTCTACATAGTTCTTTGAGATGCATTTGCATTGATGATGATGTTTGGTTTAGGCTAAACATCAATTTTTAACTTTAATGAAAACATCAATTTGTTCTTACCGGTTGGTAATAATCTAGTGCAACAGTGAATTGATCGGAATTAAAATTAGAAACTTATTGTTTTATAGAAAGCTAAGAATTAAACTCTTTATTATCGTTATTATTTATGACATTTTTTATTGCTGAATGATTAAGTATGACATTAATGGTCCTCATTATATTTGTAATTGGAAAAGGATTGGAAGGAAATAAAATTTGGATTAAAAATTATTATGGGTAAAATAATATTTATAGTCCATCTACTGTTGATCCTCTTGTAATCCAGACATCTAGTATTGCAAAAAAGTTGAATAAAATTATTATATACACTAAATGCTATTTGGATAAATAAAAAAATTTAAAAATTTTAAAGGTTTACTTATAGAATACAACTTAAAACTAATGTTAAAATGTGTGAATTTTATGAATAATTGGATTTAAACATGACTTTATTTTAATTTTACGCCTCGTCACATCTTTGGATTTGATTTTAAGAACGATAATTTTTTTATCCACTTGTATTTCATCTTTATCCGTTTAATGTAAGATGCATAGGCTATAACCTTATTATAGTGGAGACTTATACCAATGTAAGATTTGAACTTATTCTTCTATTGAGAGGGTTTATACACTTATTCTGAAGAATATATTTTGTTTCAGCTTCAATTCTTTGAATAGTTTCATTATTCTTGCTTTGAATTTACACTCTATGATGGATCTCTCATAGTTGAGTATGAATCACTTGTAGTTATACATGTGGATTATTGATTTGTTACCTTGAGGATGACTTAAGGCATGTTCTTGATATTTTAAGCCTGAGACCATTTTATTCTTTATTATATTTTCACTTTGAAACCAAGTTGAGCTTACTCTTGAATTAAAGATTTTTATTTGATTAGCCTAAATAATAAATTGGCCTAGACTTGAAATATTAGACACTCTATCCTACCCAAGTGCCTTGAGTTGCATTGATGAAAGGAGATAAAGTGGTACGGCGTTTGAAAGGGAATGTAAATGAGCGGGATTAGAAATCAGATGGTGCTTTACACACAAGATCATTGATGCTATTATAAGTGCATCACAAAATGTTCCTTCAAGGGGTTACATCACAAAATGTTCCTTCTTGTTACAACTCTAAGAGTAGAAATGGAGGGGAAAGGAGAAAAGGGAAAAAAAAGAGAATACAAATGGTGAAAAAGAAGTTAGATGATGAAGAAGAAGCTCCAGCAAAAATGGAACAAAAAAGAAACTGCGAAGAAGGAGAAAATGAAGAAAAAAAAAAGAAAAGGAAGAAAGGGAAAAGAGAAAAAGAATAAAAAAAAGCAAAGAAAGAGAGAGAGGGGAAGACAATGCATTGGCTTGTACTGAAATAACAACATGAAGTTGGATAAAAAAATGAAAAGAAGTTGCAGCAAAAGGGGAAAAAAAAAGCAGCAGCACAAAAGGAGAAAAAAAGAAAGGAAAAAAAGGAAGGAGGAGAAAAAAAAATATAGATAAAGCAGGAAAAAAAAGGAGAATGAAATGGTTTGTACTTGTACAATTTTACTGGAAGAAAAGTTATATGAATGAAGAACGTATATTGCATGTGAAGACAAGTTTTGAAATAAAACTTTGCGTTCAAGGCACTTTTTGAAAATTCTATATCCTTTCTTTGATAGCTACAAACCCATGGCCCCATTACAACCTTAAAAGACCTAAACGACCAAGGTGATGCATGATCCACATGTGTGATGATTTTGAGGTGATCTTACTTGCTGTGTTTGTCCTATTTTGGATGTAAGTTTCTTTTATGAAGTTATGACAAGTCAAATTTATTGGTTATATCATTTTTCAATAAATAAGAGTTGTGCCACTTTGCCTTTGATTACACATACTCTTATATATGCATAACTCTTGAACGGAACCTGTGAGTTCATCATTTTTTTGAGAGTGAATATCCGGTAAGGTTTGAAATCAAGACTTAAAGGTTAAATTTTCTGTGTGCTTGCATGTAACGGATTTAGAGGAAATATGTTCACATACACACTTAAATTTTTAAAATATTTAACTTAAGATTGACGAAGGCATGAATTACTATAAATGTGCTTGTTTGAATTAGATTATTCATACGATTTATATATTGAGACTTTAGTGTTTAAGAAGTATTTTATGAGTTACCTAATGAATATAAAGAAAGTTAAAAATAATAAGCATTGAGATAATATATTTTCATCCAAATGTCATATAAGGGAAAATGGGGTTTATACTTATATGGTTTTAATAATTATTGCCACATGATAAAAAAGTTTAAGGAAAAAAATAAATTTTATTCGTCATAATCCTCCAATTTTAGGGTCTTCTTATAATTTTAATGATGAGGAATCCATCCAAACATTTTGGACTACTTGTATTATAAGATAAGTCGTTTAAATTTTAGTTTATTAGTATAATCTTATATGTCGATATTATCAGAATAAAATCTCCACTATTGAGAGTTTAAGTGAGTATAAAAAAAAGTGGGGGAGGACTTAAATTGGACTATGAGAAATGGGTTCTCAACTACATATTTTGCATTACAAACTACTATATTCCATCAAACTAATCTCTTAATCTTAATTAGGCATTTTGGCTCATTTTTCATGAATGCTTTATCTTAGAAATCTAGGAGCTTTGATTACATTGATTTGATTGGAAGTTTGGGACTGTACATGTGATAATGGCATTTTTGGAGAAATGATTGTTGGTTTAAAGTTTTGTGCTGTGTACTATTACATTTAGGCAACTTGATTTGCTTGGTTTCCTTTTTTTAAAAAAAAAATTTAGTCTGATAGCTTTTTTACTTTTTTTTCATTGGGGCTGAATAGGCTAACTTGCCATTCTTAGCACTATATAGCTTTCTTTGAATGGAATTGAATAGGAGAATGTGTTGTTTTTTATTGTACAAAAGCTTATTAATTGCATTGATTTATTGGGTTACTTAATTCTTTAATTCGATATTATGTAGCTTTCTTTGAGTTGGACTGAACAGGATAATTTGCCATTCTTCTATTATAAAAGCTTATTGATATTTTATTATAGTTTTTACTTGTGCTCAATACATTTGTATTGAGGATGATGTTTAAGTGAGAATACATCTATTGTATATTCTAGATGCTGTTTCAACAAATGAAAGAAAAACATTTAAAAGAAATGAAAGGTTTAGTTGTAAAGCACAACTAAAAGCTAATATTAGAATGTAGGAATTTTGAGAACAATTGAATTTGAGCATATGTTCAAATTATATGGCTCATGAAATCTTCTAGTGCCATTTTAATATGGATAAATTTTTGTGCACATGTATCTTATTTTTTATTCATGTAATGTAACCATGCATAGTCTATCAAGTTGTTACAGTGGAAACTCTTATACCCATGTAATATTTGAGCTCATTCTTCTATCGAGAGGATATATATGCTTAACGCGAGAATATATTTATTTTAGTTTGATTCATTGAATAGTTTCATTATTCTTGTTTTAAATTTATACTTCACAATGGATCTATCATAATTGAGTATGAATGATTTCTAATTATACATGTGGATCATTGATTTGTCACATTGAGGATAAGTTAAGACATATTCTTGATATTTTGAGCTTTAGGCCATTCTATTTTTCATAATATTTTCACTTTGGATCAAGTTGAGCTTAATATTTATAGATCAAAGATTTTCTTTTAATTAGCTTAAATAATAAATTGGCGTAGGCTTGAGATTTTAGGTACTCTATTCCTATCCCTTGTGCATTGAGATGCATTTTAAACGAGCCAGTGTAGAAGTTGGATGATCTTTACACACAACATAGTTGTTGGTTCGACAAATGCTTCACAAAATATTTATTCAGGGTACAGTTGTATATATTTAAAAAATAAGTTAAAAAAATAAATAGGAGAAAGAATAGAAAATGGGGAAGGAGAAAAGGGGAAAAAGAAAGAGAATGCAAATGGAGATGAGGAGGAAGTTAGATGAAAAAGAAAAAGGAGATGAAGAGGCAATGGCAGCAAAAAGAGAAAAGAAAAGAACCATAGAAAAAGAACCATAGAAAAAAGCACAAAAAAGAGAGAGTGAATGCATTGAGTTATACTTGTGGAATCTCATTGGAAGGAAAATTACATGAATGAAGAATGAATATTGCATGTGAAAAATGGTGGTTAAAAAAAATGTTGCACTAAAGGCACATTTGAAAATTTCAGATCCTTTCCTTGACAGCTACAAATTGTTAGCCTCCTTACAACCTTGAAAAACTTGAAGGACCAAGGTGAGGTATGATAAACATGTGATGATTTTTGAGTGGTTTTATTAGAATTTTTTTGGTCCTACTTTATAGAAATATATTTTTTTTATGAAATTATGATAAGTCAAGATTATTGATTACATTGTTTTTCATGATTAGAGTTATGCAACTTTGCTTTCGTTTATGCTTACTCATATATATATATATATATATATGTACACATACATACATATGCACAACTATTCACTTGAGCCACTGAGTTCACTATTTGCTTGAGGGCGAATAACTGATATGGTTTGAAGTTAAGGCTAAAATATTCCTTTGTATTTACTTGTATGGATTCATAGGAAATGGATCTATACATGCACTCGATTCTTGAAATGCTTGTCGTAAGATTATTAGATTATTAATACAATTTATGCATTAAGATTTTAATGTTTGGGAAATATTAAGTGAGTTATTAAGAAATTTTGTAGATGATATCCTTTGAAACTCTTATAAAATTATAACTGGTCACAGTTATTAGGTTTTAATAATTGTCATTGTCAAAAAAAGGCAAGGAAAAATATCATTTTAAACTTTGCTTGGGGAGATGTATATGTGGTATTGAGAAAAGAGAGCACTAGAGTCCTCCAATTATAAAGTTCTCTTAAGGATTTCATACAAATAATTGTCTTTTTATAATTGCTATGCTTTGTTTTTGAGCTATGTAGGATTGGATAGTTGATGATTTTGTCGAAATTTATGCAATAAGGGAGTAATTATTTGCATATTTTCAAACCCTATTTACATTTAGTTGCATACTTATTACAATTGTCAAGAATATCCCCTTAGCAAACCAGGTTTATCAAAAGGGAGAAAGTAGGCAGTGGCGGTTGTAGGATGTGCCTAAGCCAATGTCATCCTAATTAATCGGTATGTATGAATTTTCTCTTTCTTTTTTGCCTTTTCTTTTTCTTTTTAAATCTATCATTAAGGGTTCTCGGTTAAGGATTTAGAAGAGTTATACTCTTAATGGTAATAATTTTATTCAAACGACTTTGAACAGTTAATATCTTAAGATGCATTTAACATATTTTATTGTATTATTATAATTTTAACCGTTTAAGTCATCAATATAGAATCATTATTATCGATAGAACTATCATTATTTACTTTTTAGAAAAATTATCAAAATAGCGTCGTTTTGAATATTTTTTAGAAAAAGAATATCAAACGATGTTATTTTGATAATATAAACCTTTTTTTGAAGTAAATTCATACATTTTTATTTGTTAGTTGACAATTTAAGAATTATTATTTCACTTAAACAATTTAAATGCATATTTATCGAAGAATGAAGTCGGTTGTGCCATTGTCTTATGTGTAATTATTTAATACTGGCACTCTTATTCAGAAGACCAACTGATGTGAATCCCTCAGATGTTGTCACAAAGCTTATAAGACGTAATATTCAAGGCAGCTTCTACTTCATTTGAAGCAACGACAATGTTTCAGGTAAAGAATTCTTCCCTTAAGTTGCTATTGCTTTGCATATACTTAAATGCTTACAAATCATAGATAGTGGGAACCCACAATAGTTGCATGCAAGGGGCTGATGCTGGTCATCTGCCATTAGAGTTGAAACTTTCCAACGGCCAGCCTTGACTAACTGTATGTGCTGTTAATGTTGGCCTATGCTGGGTCTTATGTAGCTAGTTTTATATAAAACAAACTGAACCATTTGACAACTATATCCATATTGACTCATTGCAACACCGGCAGGTGTGTCATTTGTCAGCTTGCTTTCTGCAGTTTCTCTGTGCATTCTTTTTACATCGAACTTCTCCTATTTGTGTGCACACAGGCAAGCGGTCACTGTTCAGCAGTATGTTTGCAAATTAAATTTCTAATATTGATGCGGTTACTTTTATGCTTTCTCAACAGTCTTGCGACAGCTGGATATGGTACTGCTGAGGGGGTAATTTGTGTCTTTCACGCTAAAGGGGTTCCTGAAAGGGCCTACTGCACAAAAACTTAACCTTACAACCAAGTAAATTTCTGCATTCCAATTCTTTTGAACCCTTTTGGCCCTTCACTAAGGTCAGTCACTACAATTTCATTTTTATTACTCGAAATATTGCAATTTAGCAGGTTGTCATTTGCCAAAGTAGAGGTGTTGGTCACAATCACAATGCTAGTTAATATAGGAAATCCTAGTTATCAACTCTGCATCTGATGAGTTTAGCGTCATTTGATTTGTTGCTATATAACTGTGATAAATGTCACGGGTGCAGATAAACTATTTGATTTCACATTTTTTTATGATTGTTTTCAAACGTATAATCAAGTTATAAGAGAAAACAAACACTAGGAAAGAACTGGCGCTGGGATTGGAATAATATTAGATATGTGTTGACCCTCTGAAATGAAAGGTCTTGTGAGTGCGAATGAAAAGAATGAACTATCCATAACTTCCATTCGTAGTGTTGTTTAGCTTGTATCATGAAGGCTACCACTCCCATGAGAATGTAGTCCTCTTCAGATAAAAGTTACCGTTAAGGTCACCTGACAATGGAATGTAGTGGCGGTAGCCTCAAACAAATGTTGGTGGTATATCTCTGTCTTGGTAATGCCTCACAGTGGTGATGGCTTGGGATGGATTGGGTTGTGAGGAAGGATCCATGCCTATTACAAATATAAGAAATAAATGCCTAAAATTCTAATCCTTTAGGAGGGCCCAAGTGCATCTATATTGGTTTATAATGATAAAGAGAATTAGGAGCATGGATGAAAATATTGGTATCGATATCGGTATTTGTATTAGCCGTGATCATTTTGATATTGAATATATTGAACAATATGTATTGGTATCGGATATATCGGATGGAAAAATTTTTTTAAAAATCGTAAGTTAATGGGATTGTATTTGTCAATATATCGGCTGTATCAACTAATATAGAAACATATTGTGATATTGTCGTGGTATTTAGGTGCCCAATATTAATACATATTGGTTAATATGTATTGTACAAGCCGATATTTGTATCAATGGCTAGAAGTAACCAACTAAATAAGAACCCAAACAGACAAAAGGGTCTTAGTCTTTCTTCAGTATGATCATAGGTGGTTTATTAGATATAATCATGCTGCACCAATTTCCTTCCAAATCATGTTGATTGCTAAAGCAATATAATTGTCAGATCACACGTGGGATTGAAACACTCCCAATTTTACATGGATTGTTTAGCAAATTAGAATGGGTATATGGGTTGTCTAGCAATTTGAACTGGTTATAGCATTTTTTTTTTTTTTTTTTTTTTTTTTTTTGGTAAGTAGTGCAAATGTTACTTCAATACTAAAGTTGTTTAAACATAATGATATTAGGATTTGGGTACACAAAAGAATCAGAGGCACACAGAAAAAATTTTGTTAATTGTCTCTAAATATAATGCTTTTCAAGTCTCATTGAAAACTTGAGTTTATGCATTGAATTCTGAGTCAACTATGGACATAAATTTGCACCCTATTTTCCTTTTTGTTCTTTTAAAAAATTATCTTCGTTGTTAAGTAATAAGCATAATGCAATTTCCTTTTGAGCACTTCTTTACCCTTATTTCAGGTATGCCATAACTGATGTGGTGGTCTGTGGGGCACCTGCAATTGCTATTGCTGCAGCACTCTCTCTAGCAGTAGAAGCATTTAACTTAGAGTCTTTTCATGGTACATCTCATGATGCAGCTTCTTTGCTTGGCCAGAAGATATATTGAATATCTTGCCTTTAGGTATGTTTCAAGCGCACAGTATTGTTGACGTTGTTAAACCTAGAGGTCTATTTTTATGATTAAGGTGTCAGAGCTATTTGTGCCATTGTCTTATGTGTAAGTATTTAATACTGGACTCTTATTTAGCCGACCAACTTCTGTGAATCTCTCAGATGCTGCCACAAAGTTTAAAGACATAATATTCAAGGCAGCTTCTTCTTCATCAGAAGCAAAGACTGTGTATACATTAAATTCTAGCTATTTGTGCCATCAAGTTGCTATTGCTTTGTAGATAGTGGGAACCTACAATAGTTGCACGCAAGGGGCCTATGCTAGTTATCTGCCATTAGAGTTGAAACTACCAACTGCCGGCTTTGGCTAATTATATGTGCTGTTAATGTGAGCCTACATAGAATCAGTGGAGATGCTTGAGGATGATGTTGCTTCCGACAAAGCCGTTGGGTCCTATGGAGCTAGTTTTATACAAAACAAGCTAAACGATTTGAAAACTATATCCATATTGACTCATTGCAACACTGGCAGGTGTGTCCTTTGTCTGCTTGCTTTTTGCAGTTTCTCTGTGCATTCTTTTTACATTGAGTTCTTCTCCTATTGGCATGCACACGTACAAGTAGTCACTGTTCAGCAGTATGTTTGCAAATAAAATTTCTAATATTGATGCAGTTATTTTTATACTTTGTCAACAGTCTTGCAACAACTAGATATGGTATTGCTCTGGGGGTAATTTGTGCCCTTCACGCTAAAGGGGTTCTTCAAAGGGCCTACTGCACAGAAACTGGACTGTACAACCAAGTAAATGTCTACCTTCCAATTCTTTTGAACCTTTTTGGCCCTTCACTAAGGTCAGTCACTACAATTTCATTTGCATTACTCGAAATATAGCAATTTGACATCGTTGATATTTACCAAAGTGGAAGTATCGGTCACAACCACAATGTGAGTTAATATAGGAAATCCTAGATATCAACTTTGCATGTGATGAGTTTAGTATCATTTGATTTGATATTATGTGACTATCACAAATGTTACGGGTGGAGATGAACTGTTTGATTTCACATTTTCGTATGATTGTTTTTGAAGGTATAACCAAGCTATAAGAGGAAACAAACTCTAAGGGGGAATTGGCGTTGGGATTGGAGTAATATTAGATTTGTGTTGACCCTCTGAAATGAAAGGTCCTGTAAGTGCGAATGAAAAGAATGAATTGTCCAAAACTACCATTCCTAGGGTTGTGCATAAATAAATGTGGAAATCAACTTAGCTCTTTGTAAACCCTGGGCGATAAAGAAAGAATGGTAAGAAAGTGTCACAAAATGGCAAATGTTTGAAAAAGTCAGAAAATGCTTTCCACAAATAAAATGCTATGCTGCTCTCTGGGGAGCTGAATGACTCCTTAAAGGACTGCACATTTGGTTATTTCATTCCTATGTAGCAAGAGAATGTTCACCTGGCTTTAAGATCTGGATAGAATACAACGTGCAATTTCTGATTTGTGTCATCCCTACATCTGAATGTGCTATATATATATATATTGTTCAAAGGTTTTGATTTTATTCCTCATTCCAGTAGCTTGATGTAAAATATCCATGAATCTATTCATGCTTATGTATATTGTTTTTCTTATTGTGGGGAGTATAGTAAAAGAAGTATATTACTTCCTAGTAAAATAATTATGTACAAATTAAGTTGGGAATACCAGGTTTAGTCAGCCCAACAACTAGTGACAAAAAGAAAAGCCCAAAGGAAAAACCGATTCTGTGTTTAATTGATTGGTTTCTTGTCTTATGTTGTTGAAAACCCTTGCATTCCTGTTTCCTTACGTGGTGTGCTGAGGCAGCTAATAAGAGAACAGTAGCTACTAGACTTACTCTCTTCTGATTCTATGTATCGCCCATTCTACGTCTGGTTTCTAGCTTTTGATTTTGGCTAATTAATCTGTGCTTCACATGAAATTTGATTCTGGTTCCATCTTGGATTAACATTTAAACCTCAATCCAGTAACACATAATCTCCTTTTAGTGATATCCCTCAGTTGAAGGTCTGTTTGTGTATAATTCTGCCTAGCCAAAGCCAATCAAGACCTTAATCCTCCAGGATTTGCTCTGGGAGTTGCTTATTGCTCATGATCTTCTCTGATAGAATTTCATAGCTGCAAGCTGATGTCCGTCCTGATTTTCAAGATTTTACTCCAATTGTGTGTTTAATTTAACATGCCATATGCCTTGTATCTGCACAAGGTAAATTGTGAAACCATGTCACCCATGAACTTTTGAGCAATTTCCCATGGCACCTTCAACATAGCAGCTTTATTCCATGCTCCCACTCTTTGCAAGGCTCAGAAACATCGTTGAACACAAAAGGAAGCTGCTTTGAGTTCATATGAGCATTTGAACACCAGTAGGCATGACATAGCTTTTAATAGTTTTGAGCACCTTTTTGGAATAAAAGAAACATAGAGCTCCACTATGCCCCTCCTCCCTCTCCTACCCCAAAAAATTGCAAAGTTTTTTTTTTTTTTTTTTTGTGGTTTCTATTAAGTTCTAGGGACGTCTAGAAAATGCCAAATTTTTTAGAATTAGGGTTTGGGAAACAAACACTAAATGCTATTTGGACAAATAGAAAAATTTTAAAAATTTTTAAGGAATACAATATAAAACTAATGTTAAAATGTATGTATTCTATGAATAATTGGATTTAAATATGACTTTATTTTAATTTTATGGCTTGTATAAAATCTTTAGATTTCATTTTAAGAACGATAAATTTTTTTTATCCACACGTATTTAATACAATATAAAACTTTATTTAATGTAAGATGCATAGGCTGTAACCTTATTATAATGGTGATTTATATTCATGTAAGATTTGAGCTTATTCTTTTATTGAGAGGGTTTATACATTTATTATGAAGAATATATTCTGTTTTAGCTTCTATTCTTTGAATAGATTCATTATTCTTGCTTTGAATTTACACTCCATAATGGATCTCTCATAGTTGAGTATGAATCACTTATAGTTATACATGTTGATTATTGATTTGTTGCCTTGAGGATGACTTAAGGCACGTTCTTGATATTTTGAGCATGAGACCATTTTACTCTTTATCATATTTTCACTTTGAAACGAAGTTGAGCCTACTCTTTACAAATTAAATATTTTCTTTTAATTAACTTAAATAATAAATTGGCCTAGACTTGGAATACTAAGCACTCTATGGTACCCATGTGCCTTGAGTTGCATTGATGAAACACAACATCGATGATGGAGAAGAAGCTCTAGCAAAAATGGAACAAAAAAGAAATAAAGAGAGAGAGAGAGAAAGAGAGAGGAAGACAATGCATTGGCTTGTACTGGAAAAAAAAAAAGATGAAGTTAGATAAAAAAAAAAACTGATAAAGAAGCTGCAGCAAAACGGAAAAAAAAGAAAGCAGCAGCACAAAAGGAGAAAAGGAAAAAGAAGAAAAAAAAGAGAAGGAAGAAAGGGAAAAGAGAAAAAGAATAAAAAAAAAAGAAAAGCAAAGAAAGAATGAGCGAGAGAGAGAATACATTTGTACAATTTTACCAGAAGAAAAGTTATATGAATGAAGAATGTATATTGCATGTGAAGACAAGTTTTGAGAGTCGCCACCCCTGACGAGCTCGAACAAACCTCCAGGGCAAGACGGAGCTCCGCGACATCATCAATGCGCGGAGAGGCTCTACGGATCCGTCGATGGAGGAGAAGGTCAAAGTGATGTGGGACACCCTGCATAAGGAGAAACCCAAGCCCTCCTCCGCCGACCCCGGAGATCACCCTTTGCCATGGACTTGCGGATGCAACCGTTGCCAAGCAAGTTTAAGATGCCGGTCCTAGAGGGATACGACGGAAGTAAGGACCCAATGGACCACCTCAACTGCTTCCGTACTCACCTATCTTTGCAGTGGCAAGGGAGGCCTTGATGTGCCGGTGCTTTCCCGTCACCGTTAGGGGGGACGCGTTGCTCTGGTTCCATGGCCTCCCCCCGAACTCCATACGCTCATTCGACGAACTTGCGGACAGCTTCTTGAGCCAGTTCGCCTCCAGCCGAAGGGAGGAGAGGCAACCATGGCACCTGGTCCGCCTCCGTCAAAGGTCAGATGAAAGTCTGAAGCGGTTCCTGGACCGTTTCATCACCGAGGCGCGGCGGATCCCTCATCTCTCCGACGAACTGAAACTCAACGCCTTCGTTGCCACCCTGGCGGCGGGGGACTTCTTCAAGCACCTGTCGCACCAGCGCCCTCAGACCTTCCGGGAGGCTGAGACCATCGCCCGGGCGTACATCACAGCCAAAGAGGCTAATGAGGCAAAGCACCCCGAGCGAGTGGACCGGCCCCAGGAAGCTCCCAGAACATCTGGCGGAAGAAAGAGGGACAAGAACGGCGCCGCCAGAGCCGAGCAAGAAGCCCGGCCCCGGCCGCCGGGCCAAGAAAAGATTTGTTGAGCCTCCCGGCCCCTCCGAACGCGGCAGCCTTGCGAACATCCTGTTGCAAATCCAGGATGAGAAGTTCTTCAAGTGTCCAAAGACGCCCAAGGGTCCCAGCGGCAACGACCAGACGAAGAACTGCCAGTGCCACCGCTACCTGGGACACTCCACCGAGAACTGCCGGACCTTGCAGCAGGAAATTGAAGATCTGATCAGGCGCGGACACTTGAAGCGGTTCGTAAAGAGCTCAGGGTAGGAGCGGCGGCCTCCGATGGTGAAGCCAGTGAACCTCAAAGAGCCCGCACGGCCGCCGGCGTGGTCAATATGCTCTCCTCGACGGCCGCCACTGACGCCAGGCGTGGGCTGGCCGAGAGCGACTTCCAGCAACAAGCGAGCAAGGATAGGGGTTAGGGATGACGTCATTAGCTTTAGCAGCAACGATATGGCTCATGTGACCTCTCCTCATACCGACCCCCTTGTTGTATCGGCCCTCGTTTCAGGTGGTGGGGATGACTACTAACTGAAACGAATTTTTATTGATAATGGAAGTTCTCAAAATTTGTTATATCTCACTGCCTTCTTTAAACTTGGACTAAAACAAAGCCAAATGAAGGCTGCAAGCGGACCCTTGTACGGCTTGGACAACGAGCCAGTCCCCGTGCAAGGGATAGTTCGGCTGGAAGTCACTATGGGAACCCACCTGCGCTCTGTGACGCGAGAGCTGGTGTTCCTCGTCGTCGACCTTCCATCCGTTTACAACGCGATATTGGGAAGACCTTTCCTAACCACCTTCGGAGCTGTGATGTCCATCCCACATCTGAAGGTGAAATTTTCCACTCCGTGGGGCATGGGTGAAGACCTTGGAGATCAAGTACTTGGCGGACGTGCTACCTGTCCCAGATCAACCCGGCGGTGCCATACTGCCCGGACGAAGACCTTGACCTTCGCGACGAGACCTTGCTGCAACAGGCCCAGTCTGGAGAAGAAACTGAGGCAATCCCGCTGAACCCTTCTCGAGCCGGAACGATGCATCAACGTGGGGAGATCCCTCCAACTTACGGAGCGTGACCGATTGATTACCTTCCTTAGGGCTAACTCCGACGTGTTTGCGTGGGTTCCCGCTGACATGCCCGGGATACCGGCCGAGGTCATAGTCCACAAGCTGGGCCTTGACTCGAGCCGAAAGCCCGTTCGGAAGAAGCGAAGGAACCACTCCGTCGAGAAGTTGGTCGCCATTAGGGAAGAGGTGAAGAGGCTCTTGGACGCCGGATTCATCAGAGAAGTCCAAGACCTTGAGTTTGGCCCAACGTCCAGGGTAAAAAAGAGCAGCGGCAAGTGGCGGATGTGTGTCGACTTCACGGACGTGAACAAGGCCAGCCCCAAAGATAGCTTGCCGTTTTCCAGGATTGACCAGCTCGTGGACTCCACGTCTGGGCACGAGCTCCTGAGCTTCATGGACGCATACTCTGGGTACAACCAAATCCGGATGGACCCAGGGGACGAGGAGCACACCTCGTTCATGACGGACCAGGGGACGTATTGCTACAAGATGATGCCCTTTGGTCTCAAGAATGCTGGCGCAACCTACCAGCGCCTATGAATAAAATGTTCGAGGCCCAGATCGGACGGAATGTGGAGGTGTACGCTGATGACATGCTGGTGAAGAGCAAGATTTCCAGCAGCCACGTCGACGACCTGGATGAGACTTTTCGGGTCCTTCGACGGCACGTGATGAAGCTCAACCCCGCCAAGTGTGCGTTCGAAGTGACCTCAGGGAAGTTCCTGGGCTTCATAGTGTCCCAACGCGGCATCGAAGCCAACCTAGAAAATATCAAAGCCATCCTCGACCTGAACCATCCGCGGACGATAAAAGAGGTACAGAAACTGACAGGGCGAATAGCAGCCCTCTCGCGATTCCTCGCCAAGTTAGCAGAGAAATACTTGCCCTTCTTCAAGGCGCTAAGGGGCACCAAATCGCAGGGGTTGAAGTGGAGTGAAGAATGTGATGAAGCCTTCAGGAATTGAAGACTTACCTCTCCAGCACACCGCTCCTAAGCTCGCCGCGCGAAGGGGAAGATCTCTATCTCTACCTGGCCACATCGGCAGTGGCCCTCAGCTCGGTGTTAGTTGCGAGCATGAGGGAAGACAACAGCCAGTGTACTACGTAAACCGGGTGCTGACTGACATGGAGGCCCGCTATCCGCACGCTGAAAAGATGGCGCTCGCGCTTGTCTATGCGGCGCGGAAGCTGCGGCCCTATTTCCAGTCGCACCGGATCGTTGTACTGACAGACCAGCCGCTGAAGTCGATCTTGCAAAAGCCGGAGACGTCCGGCCGGCTGGTCAAGTGGGCTGTCGAGCTAGGGGAGTTCGACATGGAGTTCCGGCCCCGACCAGCAGTGAAAGGACAGGCTCTGGCAGACTTTATCGTTAAAGCGGCGACGCCAGCACAGGAAGAAGAATGCAACTTAGGAAGAACGGAAGGTGACGGTCCTCCTGCGTGGACCCTGAACGTGGATGGATCATCTACCCAGACAGGCAGCGGAGCTGGTGTTGTGCTAAGGACGCCCGACGGCATAGAGATTGCATACTCCGTCACACTGGCCTTCCCAGCCACGAACAACGTGGCGGAATACGAGGACCTCCTCGAGGGCCTGCGACTAGCGAAGGAGTGTTCCGTGCGGTCGTTGGTCGTGCGTAGTGACTCCGAACTCGTGGTCAATCAGGTGAAGGGGAACTTCGACGCCTCGAACCTACAGCTCGTGAGGTACTTGGCGAGAGTGAAGGCCCTGATCCCTGAGGTCGGTCGGTTTGAGATTGAACACATCCCGAGATCGGACAACGAGCACGCTGACCGGCTAGCTCGGGACGCGGCCGCCAGGACCATGGAGCAGTACTCAAGAGAGCCCAGGGAAGTCCTGGCCGCACCCAGCATCGACGCTGAAGACAAAGAAGTGCTACGGGTCGACACAGGAAACAACTGGATGGCAACGTACATGAGGTTCCTAACCGAGGGGACCCTACCCGACGACATCAATGAAGCCAAGCGAATCAAGAAGATGGCAGGATGGTACACGGTCCTGAATGAGAGGCTATACAGGCGAGGATACTCCACTCCCCTCTTGAAGTGCCTCATGCCAGAGGAAGCCGATTATGCGCTGGCAGAAGTGCATCTAGGGCTGTGCGGCTCGCACATCGGCGGCAAGAACCTAGCGTTCAATGTCATGCGGCAAGGGTTCTATTGGCCCACCATGAAGCGAGACGCTATGGAATTCGTCCGAAAATGTGAAAGTTGCCAGGTCCATGGCAATATGACGCACCAGCCGCACACGGAGCTGCACTGTCTCCAATCCCCATAGCCGTTCGCACAATGGGGGCTCAACATACTTGGGCCCTTACCTCTGGCTGCCGGACAAAGAAAATTCTTGATTGTCGGCATCGACTACTTTACCAAGTGGGTGGAAGCTGTCCCTCTCGCCAAGATCACGGAGCAGAATGCGACGGAATTCCTCCGTCACGGTATCGTTTGCCGCTTTGGGATCCTTGAGGTCGTAGTGATCGATAACGGAACCCAATTCACCGGCAAGCGCTTTACGAAGTACTGCCGCTACCTTCGCATCAAGTTGATACATACGTCCGTGGCGCACCCTCAGGCAAACGGACAGGTTGAGGTCACCAACCGCACATTGCAGCACGGATTGAAAACCAGGTTGGAAGACACAGGGGGCTCCTGGACTGAGGAGCTGCCGTCCGTATTGTGGTCGTATCGAACAACCGCGAGGGAGTCGACAAGGGAGAAGCCCTTCAACCTTTGCTTTGGGGCTGAGGCTGTGGTGCCGTGGAGGTGGGAATGCCAAGCCTGCGGATTGAATGTTTCGACCCAGCCGCCAACGAACAAAGGCTTCGGGAAAGTCTGGACCTGCTCTCGGAAGTTCGAGACGCCGCACGACTACGAACCGTGGCCTATCAGCAGCGAGTCGCACGGTACTACAACGAACGGGTAAAGACTCGCCCACTGGAAGTTGGAGATCTGGTCCTCCGGAGTGTAGAGGCGGCGGGAAAGACCGTAAGCAGGAACAAACTCTCCCCGAGGTGGGAGGGGCCGTTCCTCGTCTCTGCAATCCTCCGGAGTGGAGCGTAAAAGCTACGCGCCCAGAACGGCAAACTAGTCCCGCGGACCTGGAATGCCGCCAACTTAAGGAAGTACTACCAGTGATGCTACATCTGCTCAGGTAAGTCACACGCACATGCATCATGACGAATGCTTGGACATGAGCTTTATCTTTTGATTAACATAATCACTCTTTCTATCATTCTACATATTCATTTGTGTAAATTGATGACATACATTGTATCCCTAAATCATACGACCTAGACTGCCCCTAAGTCGAGAGGACAAGCGTTCGTCCGTAAAACCAGTCCTTCGCCCAATGCCAGACGGTTCGAAATCAACCGTCCCAGGACCTCGTCCCCACACCAAGTGGCCTGGGGACGGCTTTGTGCATTCTGGCTCCGCGCCAATGGGCTCGAGCGGCCCCCCAGAGACTAAGCCCCACGCTAGACAGCCCGGAGGCAGCCAGCCGCAAGCTGAGAAATCCCATCTAGAGGACCCAGGCGGTCCATCCAACAAGCTTCGCGCCGATGACCTAGGCGGTCAAAGCATCAGGCCTGGGGGCTTCTGGAGTCCCCGATCCACGGCCGACAAAACCTTAGGGGGCAAAAAATCGCAGGCGTGCGGTGACCTTCTTGAACAGAATAGAGAACCCTCAGTCTACAATGGTCGTGGGCTAGGACCTCAACTTGGTGACTATAACGCCTTGAGTAGGGGCGACACACCTCCCGCAATCATACGCGACCGAGTCCTAGACCCAGGAGTTCGGTTACGGTGGCCTGACAGCCGCGCTGACCCTCGTTGCGGCTCCAGGGGCTTGGCGATGACATCCGCTTCACCGGATCGAGCCCCCAAAACGCGTGAGCTGCGACGACATCCTCTTACGAAAGACAAGCACCACGCAAGAAGGCGCCTGGATAGGGCCTTAGTAACAATGGCTCCGAAGAAGCCTAACACTCAAGCATAAGAAGCAATCCAACAGATTACAGCAAACGAAGACTGCAAGCAGCATCCCGCGACAGAAGAAGCACAAGTGCAAAGAAGGAAAAGACACTTTCCATTCATATATAAGGAACCAGTATGATACAAAGACAAAGGCGATCTAACAGCCGACACAAGCAGAGACTAATCGGGCAGATTTGACGGACCCGCCTCCTCATGGAAATTCCTCAGGCGAGATGCCTCCTGTATCCCGGTGTTCCTCGGATGAAAGACTCCCTCGGAAACGTGGGGAGCCACCAAGGAGGAGATCCCGCGGCACAGGCGGATACCGTCCCAATACTGAGCCTCAAGCGCCAGCCGTGCTTCCGACAGAGAAAGCTGGCCAACCATGTCTCTAATCAGCCTGGCGACACAGTCCTCCGAGGCGATGAGTAGGGCTTCCAGCTACGCCACTCTCTGCTGCAGGCGCCCATTCTCGTCCTCGAGAGATGCGAATTGGGCCCTACCGTTGGACATGACCTGCGACAAGTCCCCAGGAAGGAGGGCGGCCAACGCATCAAAAGGGTTGATGCCACCTGAAGCCTGCATAAGAAGCGACATCAGAAGTGCTCCCAAAGCATATAACGGTAAAGAAAGGTCAGATGGAAACAACCGTACCTGAGCAGGAGCAACGCTGGGAGAACGCACAAGATCGCCTGAAAGAGCCTCTCCTTGGGATTCCGCTCCCTCGTCTGCTGGAGGCGGGCTAACTGGAAGGGCGGCGGCCGTAGGAACCCTCGGCGGCTCTTGCCACGAGGACGTCCCGGCTCCCCCCTCGTCGGCCTGGACCGGATCAGCAGCGAGCGCGATGCCTTCCTCTGGAGACGGAGCCAAACCTTCAGGAAACCTGTATTCTAAGATAGGCTCCACAAAGATCACTGCCGCTGTACAGGCCCCCTGGCCTCAGGCACCAACGCAGGAGCGTCTATAAATGGCCCCTCCAGGCCCTCAAGAACGACGACATCCTCCACCTCTGGGGCGGCGCCTGCAGACGCCTCTGCGATAGAGCAAGCGAGGGAACTCCCAGTGGGTAGAGACTCCACCTCGCAGACTTCGGGAGCGGCTAATCCTTGCAGACTCCCTCTGGCCGAAGCCTCGTCCTCAGCTCCGACCGCAGCCCAGCAACCTCAGCCTCATGTTGTTGCTTGAGTCGCTCGATCTCTTCCTCAAGGGCCAATGCGCGGGCCAGTGCCTCCACATTGGCACCCACAAGACGGGTGGCCCTGGCTTCCGACTCTGCCCAAGCGCCTTCAAGGTGTGCGACGCGGGCCCTCAACCACTCCACCTCAGCAGCAGCCGCCCCCCGGCGCGGCTGGACCCCCTCGAAACCTCTGGAGGCTCCCCGACTCTGAGAAGCACCAGCGACCGTGGCTTCAGAGCGAGCCCCTCCTAAAGCGCCGGGAGCGTGAGAGCCAAACTCAGATTCGTCAGAAGAGCGTTCCGAGTCATAAGAGGAATCTTCCATCAATTTCGCAGCAAGAAAACACGCACAGGAAGAGCAAACTGCCAATAAACATGCAAGTGCGAAGAAGTGCCAGGTTCCAGGAGAAAACAGCGTATTTAAATAGGCAATTCTCTCCTGAAAAGGCGGCAACTCCAAAGGACAGGAAACATTAAGGCGTGGCCAGTAGGGATTTTACACGTGGAGGGCTCATGAAACCTCGCGCGTTTCCAAAGTGAGGTTCCACGACGCGACGTCTCCTGACCGCGCAGGAATTAAATGCGCTGGTCACCCCAGAAGACGCGACCGCTGACAGAGACTCCTCGAGCTCCCACAGAGTTACACGCAGATCTCCAGGGTAATACGCCTGGCAACGGCAAAAAGTACGCACACAAACAAGACGACAATGAAGGCAAAAGGAGGCTACTTGTTTTATTAATCAATGCTTTCTTACAAAGTACAAAGTTTGCAGCAATAAGGTTGCGAGAAAGACGAAGGAAGACAACGGTGCGAAGCCCCGTATGCTCCCGTACCATGTCCCAGGTGAGCTAGGCGAACGAGATCCGCATGGGATCCCCGCTGTTGGAGCCGTCGATGGTTCGTCGAGCGGACTGGTCTGGAGGCGGAGCATCCCCTGGTGTAAGTCGCCAAAGCGTCATCCACCAGGGTGCGGGAAACACCAAGGTCAGGAAAGCACTTAGAGGAAGTAGGGTGAGAAACTCAGCTCCCACGGAGGGCTATTGACCTCGCATCCCTCCATGGTTGGCGCTCTAGCTTGACGCATGGGAAGAGCACGTGCGAAGGCCTTCACCTTACAGGTGAAGATACCCACAGGGATTCCGCCGTTGCTCAGCCCCAGGTCAGTTGGGCCGCAACCTGGGAGGAGATGTACGACGAAGGCAGAATGGCCGAGCCACTCTCGTTAGCACAGAAGGCGAACTGCAGGATAAGGGTTACGACAGTCTTCATCAAGAGTTTTGACCGTTCGGCTGATCCATCCAACTCCTTCTCGGACGCCCGTCAAGGGCGGGGAAAGCCAGAATCTTCTCATTGCCTCTCTGCTGGCTGCCAGGGGTTGAACTCAGCTTGCTCGAAGCACCCCTCCTATTTATGGGCAAGATGTAAGTCATCCTCTTGCCCAACGCAACACGGCATCCAGCAAACGTCTTTCATGAAACAGGGGAGACCCCTGGTGAGACGCAACCCAAGGCGCGAATCTCGCCCGACGAAGTGACGAATCATGGCAGCGCCTGAAAAGCCTGCCATGGCTCCTGGGGAAGGCACGAACTCAAAAAACGACAAATGATGACGCGGCACGAGGAAGGGTGTGAAATCGCGAGAATGGGCCCAAAGGACATGCCAGGCCTGACTGCTGGCCGGCCCAGGCATGGGGGGCTAGTGTTGGGTCCCATGTCCTGGCCCATGAAGAATTGCCAAGCCCATGAAAGATACAGTGGCCCACGAAGGGTCCAAAAGCCCACGTGAGGTGGTCAGCCCAGCCCAGTGGTCAAGAGACATGTGCAGAGCCCATGCTGGCAGAAGACAACGGGACCCTGCAACGCATTTAATGCGTCGCCGGGAAACCGACGAAAAGGCGGAAAGGCTAGTGATAGAGGATAGTGAGTCAGTGCGGCGCAATCGGTTCCGTGGACGCCCTGCAGTAACCAACCAATCCCCACTCGGGGAAAATCGGGCGTGGTGGCGGTGCTCGAAGCGTGCCCACACAGCAAAAGGACAACCGACACGACATGGCCCGGTCCACAACAGTGGACGGCGCGCGTAGAAGCCCTAGCAACGGCATTCCGCACCCGAGTCCGTGGGGAAGTGGCCTATAAGAGCCCCCACACCCCGCAGAGAAAATGATCTTCGATCTGATCTTCTTCTCCTTCCTGAATTCCGATTCCAATTCCAAATCGGACTCAGCACACTCTGAGCTTCCTCCTTCTTAACTTGATCATAAGAAAGTAACGAGCGGAAGCTGATGATCGACTCACTTCCGTCCATCACGAGCTAGCTCACGAGTACTCACCCCACGTCTACTCAGACCACGGCAAAGTCAGCCACCCGTTGCGGTGCACCAAGGAAGCAAGGCCTTCCACAACCTGCTCACCGCATTCTCCATACCATTTCACGAGCATCTCTTACGCTTTCACAGCATTCATCCGCGCACCGCCCTTAGCGTGCGTCATTTCCGTTCATTGCGGGAATTTGCTGACTTGAGCGTCGGAGCGGCCTCGGTGGGAGAAATCCTGCTGGACCCCTGACTTTTTGTTTGTTGTTTGTGTTGTGCAGGTCCAGGTTCATAGAGACGGAGACCAAACCCTTCGACCGACGCCGCCGCGTGCTAAGGAATCCGAAGGCTCTCTAATCCGTACGATAACCGCAGACCCGGGACGCAACAATATTATTATTATTATTATTACATATTATTATTATTATTATTAGGTAGTATTATTATTATTTTTTTATTTTGTTTTATTATTATTATTATTATATTATTATTATTATGTTTATTATTATTATCATTTTATTTTATTATTATTATTATTATTATTATTATTATTATTATTATGTATTATTGTTATATATTATTATTATTATTACTGATGGGTTCCGGTACCAAGGGCCCAGAAAGAACGGCCCAAAAAGTTAAGCTTACAGTTTAAGAGGCTTACGAGATTGATTTGGCCAAGGGCTTAACTTGTCCCAAGAGGCCCAGGGACAGTCCTTCAAGTCCCAAGAGGCCTAAGAGCCTAACTTAGCCTAAGAGGTTAAGTTGGCCTTAGAAGCCCAAGGACATGGGCCAACGTCCCAAGAAGCCTAAATGGCTAAAATGGTCTGATAGATCAATTTAGCCCAAGAGGCCCGAGGACACTATAAGAGACCTATGTCTCTAATAAAATCCCATGGACATGAAGCCAAGGATACAACACTGAGAACCCGAGGGCCTCTGACAGGTCAAACTCCCAATTAACGTCCGAGAACATCTAACTCTATGAGTCCGTGGATTTGACAAAGACCTAGAAGGCTTTTTATGTATGAGGACTATCTATTCATCTCTGAATCGTCAGATCAGGGGAAAAAGGGGCCAAGGTGACCGACCACGCCAACTCAGACGTCTCACTGTTACCAAGGAGCACGCATTCCCTGCAACACGCTATCTCCACAGGAAATCATGGCGCTTAGAGCACGCTCAATCATTACGGGACTGACGTCACGTACACGACGCGCCTAACCTAGCACGCCAGATCAGCAGAATGGATGGCTGGCCTCCCAGCACACGCCAGCGCCACGTGTCCCCATTTAAAGGGCAGATCTCCCCCTATAAATACCTCATCTGAACGACTGAGAAAGGGATTGAACTGCTGGTATTTTGCATGTATACTGCGAATACCGCCTAAGAAAGAAAGAGAAAAAGAAAAGGGGTGCAAGAGAGAAAACCAGCGAAGAGAATAGTGGATAAGATTCCCAAACGTTGCAATTCTGTGTAACTATCTAAATTGCCACTTTGATTATTTGTATCCCGTTCTAAGTGTAGTGGAACTGTTTTGGATCCAACGTCCTGTGGTTTTTCCCCTTTCATTAAAGGAGGGGTTTTCCACAAAAAATCCTCGTGCGTCGTACCTCCCTCCCTTTTTTCTTCCTGTCACGTCGTTCTCATTGAGCTTAACGCAAAATGACCAGATCACCAGTGTGTTGCACGATTCCGTCCGTCCGAGCGTATTGAAAGGGATCAAAAGGCGAACTCGAACTTTCATCGTACGGCGGCCGAAACACAAGGACGCAACAATTATTGTTACACGCTTTGGCTCCGCGCCAGAAGGCCCGGAAGCAGCCACCCGCAGACTTAGACATCTTGTCAAAAAGACCCAGGCGGTGCGCCGAACAGGCTTCGCCCCAACGACCCAGGTGGTCGGAACATTAGGCTTGGGGGCTTTCGAAGTCCCCAATCTACGGCCGACAAAACCTTTGGGGGCAAAAATCGCAGGCGTGCGGCGACCACCTTATACAGAAGAGAGCACCTCGCCTACAATGGTCGTGGGCTAGGACCTTAAGCTTGGTGATTACAGCGCCTTGAGCAGGGGCCACACACCTCCCGCAATCGTACGCGACCAAGGCCTAGACCCCGGAGTCCGGTTGCCGCGGCCTGACAACCCCGGCTGACCCTTGTGGCTCCACGGGACTTGCGACGACATCCACCCTACCCGATCGAGCTTCCCATTAAACGCGTGAGCTGCGATGACATCATTTGACGAAGGACAAGCACAGAGCAAGAAGGCACTTGGATAGGACCTTAGCAACAATAGCTTTGAGAGCTTAACATTCAAGCACGGAAAACGATCCCACAGATCACATTAAATGAAGATTGCAAGCGGCATACCACACCAGAAGAGTACAAGTGCAATGAAGAAATAGCCACTTTTCACTCAGTAACAAGAAGCAAGTAAGATACAAAAGCAAGGGATTGGCATCACCGGAAGCCTGCATAAGAAGCGACGTCAGAAGCACTCCCAAAGCATGCAACAGTAAAGGAAGGCCAAATCGAAGTAACCATACCTGAGTAGGAGCAGCGTTCAGAGAGTGCGCAAGATCACCCGGCAGAGCCTCTCCCTGAGGTTCCTCTCCTTCACCTGCTGGAGGTGAGCTGGCTGGAAGGGTGGCGGCCGTAGGAACGCTCGGAGGCTCCTGCCATAAGGACGTCCCGGCTGCCCTCTCGCTAGCTTGGATCGGATCAGCGGCGAACGCGACTCCTTCCTCGGGAGATGGAGCCATGCCTTCGAGGGCGCTGCCCACCGATCATCGCGTTATGAGGCACCCTCGCTCTCGAGCGTTGAGATGCTGCCCACCGATCATCGCGTTGTGAGGCGCCCTCACTCTCAAGCGTTGAGGCGCTGCCCACCGATCATCGCGTTGTGAGGCGCCCTCGTTCTCAAGCGATTGAGGCGCTGCCCACCGATCATCGCGTTGTGAGGCGCCCTCGCTGTCGAGTGTTGAGGCGCTGCCCACCGATCATCGCGTTGTTAGGCGCCCTCGTTCTCGAGCGATTGAGGCGCTGCCCACCGATCATCCCATTGTGAGGCGCCCTCGTTCTCGAGCGATTGAGGCGCTGCCCACCGATCATCGCGTTGTGAGGCACCCTCGCTCTTGAGCGTTGAGGCGCTGCCCATCGATCATCGCGTTGGGAGGCGCCCTCGTTCTCGAGCGATTGAGGCGCTTCCCACCGATCATCCCGTTGTGAGGCGCCCTCGTTCTCGAGCATTGAGGCGCTGCCCACCGATCATCGCGTTGTGAGGCGCCCTCGCTCTCGAGCGTTGAGGCGCTGCCCTCCGATCATCGCGTTGTGAGGTGCCCTCGCTCTCGAGCGTTGAGGCGCCGCCCTCTGCTCATTAGTACGGAGATGCTCATTCCTCCGTGCTCCTCTATCTGGACCATCGAAGCGCCACCCTCCGCTCATCAGCGTCAAGGTGTAGCCTCAGCTCTTTGCGTTCTGAGCATGACCTCCGCTCCTCAAAGACGAAGGTCCTCGGTCCCCATTCATTCACCAGAGCACTCAACGTTGAAGATAACCAGGTATTACCTAATAGGATGCCTGCCCAGCATTAATGAGCGTTCCATCTCCGGGTCATCCCAGAGCCATGGGGTACCCACCTTACAAGAGACCCACCATCCTCTCAAAAAGTAAGAGGTCCGATCATCTAGACATCATGATTGCCCGACAAAAGTTGCCGAGACACCTGGCGTGCCCAGCAATGTGAAGATCAGAAGCCGTCCGGAAAAAAAATACGCATGACAACCCGCGCAGCACCGTCTCCTCATTACATGCCAAGGGTTGAAATTTTCAACCACTCGGCATGGGGGCTAATGTTGGGTCTGGTATTGCGGGCCAACTCGAAACCAGAGTCGTACCGAAGAAGTCTCGCTAAGGTGGGAAATATTTTCGTTTTGGCGGGAAGATTATTCTTGGCGGGAATTTTTGGGCCCGTTTTGGAGGGAAAACATCCATCCCCTTCCCGATAAAAGGACCAGCCCCTGCACAAGGAAGGGGAGAAGAAAAAACGCAGAAGGGAAAAGCCACTTTTCCTGACTCTCCAGGCTGGGCCTCCGTTTTTCGGCCGAGTCAGGGACTCTCTCTCTCTCTCCATCTCTGTCCTCATCTTCGTGAAAGCAGGAAACTCTGCAGAGAGGAGAACGAGCCCGATTCAGTCGTCAGTGAGCCGGGCAAACCACGAAGCCCTTTCCGTCGATGACCCGAAGCTCCCCTGCTGCCATCGTTTCCAGAAGAATAAGGCGCAGAGCTTTCCTGCTCACGGCACTCAACGATTTCCTCTCAAATCGGCGCTAGGTGGAGTCCGAAGCTCGCTGTCCATGGCGACTGGCATCTCCTCCGTTCCTGACTCAAACGGAGCCCTCGGCGGTCCCAGCGACCAAATCCTGCAATTCCCCCTTTTAGTCGCTGCAAGACAGAGCTTCCCCGTAGCAAGGTTCCATGAACCTCCTCCCAGGGCCTTCGGCTGCTCAGGCTGAGCTAAAGCCAAGGCGAGGTTTGGGTTCTTTCGAGAATGGCGCTCAGCCATTCCTCCCAAACCGCGGCAGAAACGGAAGCATAAAACTCCCCCAAACAGCAGCCGGATCTGTGCCAGAATCACGCCCAGAGCTCCTCACAGAGCCAAAGCCCGGAAGCTTTCCCTGATAGGGAGCCCAAGGCTCTCAGCAGAATAGAGAGCAAATCCTTGCTCCTGCCATGGCGCCTGGTCGTCATCCTCCAGATCTAGTCAAACGAGAGCACTAAGCCCATCGCCACGGGAGCCCAGGTTTCCCTGACGCTCATCTGCTCCAACAATGGACGCCCATCAGCACGAAGAAGAAGTACCTCAGTCGGTAGAGTACAGAGTACTCACCCTGATTTTCGTCCGCATGAACCACACAGCTCTCCCGAGATAATACCCTGCAGCTCTTAAATGCACGGGTCCTATCTAGCTTGCTCGGACCAAATGGGCAAGTCCGTATTTAGCAGCCCGCCAGTATAACTCGGGCAGACAGGGCCCAATATCTCCATGCTTACTTTGGTGCGTCCAAATATCAGCGAGGCTCACAGGCACGCCGTCTGACCCAGAAGCAGGGACCTCTCCAAGCCGCTCTCCGCGGGCGCATCTCCAAGCCGCACTCCGTGGGCACACCCCCAAGAGGGATTTCCTGTAAGCCGCCCTCCGCGGGCGCACAGGTAGGCCACCCTCCACAGGCGCATCTATGGAGCTCATGCCTCCAATCACATCCCTCTCACACTCCCCTTATTCTCGCATCTTACGCATGCATTTCTCCGTTTATTGCGGAAGATATCTGACTTGAGCATCAAAGTGTCGGCGGGAGACAACCCCCCGTCGGCCTCTGACCTCTTGTTTGTTGTTTGTGTTGTGCAGGTCCAGGTTCATAGAGACGGAGACCGGACGCTTCTCCTGACGCCACCGCACGCTAGGGAATCCGAAGGCTTCCTAATCCGTATGGCAACCTCGGACCCGAGACGCAACAATTATTATTATTATATTTAATTATTATTATGTTTTATTATTATTATTATTATGCTTTATTATTATTATTTCATATTATTATTATTATCATTATTATATTTAATTATTATTATTATTATTATTATTATTATTATTATTATCACTATTCCCACCTTATTCTTCATACTATTCTATAGATCAAATAATAGACTACTAATTTCTGTCTTATTCTATTTCAACAACCAAATATAAAAATAATAATTTTAACTTTATTCTCATCCTTTTTTATTCTCTGGAATAATTATTCTATTACCACCTTATTCCATTCCAACAACCAAACGTACCGTAAGGAAAAAATTGCCACTCTAGCCACCTTGCCTAGCCATTCATGTGAGTTTTTTTCCTTCAAAATGAGAGACTCAACATTGCTTTGAGGATTCTCAGTAATATAGACTTTTCCTCCAATGTAATCCTTCCCTTCTCCATCATAGCACGACCTTCTAGTCTTGAGGCATTGCCTCCTTGGGACTTCCCTTCTCCATCATAGCATGACCCTTCTAGTCTTGTGGCATTGCCTCCTTGGGAGTATTCGTCTCCACTGTCATATCTCCCTTCCCTTCTCCATCATAGCAGGACCCTTGTAGTCTTGAGGCATTGCCTCCTTGGGAGTATTCTTCTCCATTGTCATATCTCCCTTCCCTCCTTGGGAGTATTCTTCTCCATTGTCATATCACCCTTCCCTTCTCTATCATGGAATGACCCTTCTAGTCTTGAGGTCCTTGGGAGTATTCGTCTCCACTCTCATATCTCCCTTCCCTTCTCCATCATAGTATGACCCTTCTAGTCTTGAGGTCCTTGGGAGTATTCATCTCCATTGTGATATCTCCCTTCCGAGTCTTCCACGAACCCACGGCAATCTTACTCGCAATTAGATGCCCTTTGATTGTCTCCGTGTAAGGAGATGTCTCTTAGCACTAGATTCTCCAATTGTCATGTCTCCCTTCCGGGTCTTCCTTGAACCCAAGGCAATCTTACTCGCAGTTAGATGCCCTTTCATAGTCTCTGTGTAAGGAGACCTCTCGGCACTGGATTCTTCTCGACCACTCTGAGTCTTAAACTAAAGATATCCGATGCACATAGGACTGAGATGGCAAAGCCGAGTTATTTGACAATCGACCACACCACATTCCTTCACCCTATTGAGGCTCAATTTTCATGAGGAAAGCAATTAAAACAACAGATAATATTTTATCCCGATTTAACTTTAGGACTCTTTGGAGTTGGCACGGCGGATAAAAGGAGTGCTGTTATGATCATTTTAGAGGAAAGATATCCTCTCAAACCTACTTCTTTCTATTTATTTTGTTCCAGGGCAAAGATATCCATAAAATGAGAATTTTATGGAAAATTGAGGAAGAAACTGAAATTTTCCAGGACATCAGATTCATAATTTTTATAATTCTAAACAGTTAAAATCATAAAATGAGAATTTCATATCAATACCAAAACTCTATGTCCCTTCCAGATCAGGGCTCCAACCTCGGCTTCATCCATCACTAACCAGAAAGCTTCACAAATTGCAAAACATAGCATTTCAAAGAGTCACTGCTCAACCGCATTAACCAACTCGTACTCAACGAGCGAGAGATTGTTATCCTCCTTAATGTCGAAGCTAGCTGGTTCTGTCACTTCAATACGTCCCCATTTGTCTACAGCAAGCCTCATCGACCCCTTGAACATATCAATCTTGGCATTCCGTAGAATGACAGTTGTATCAGGCATCATCAAGTCCACTGTAAAAAGAGATGAAACAAAATAAAGAAACAATGGCCCTATATACCAGACCAGACTCCCATAACATTGTGATTTGGGGAGAATCATATGTATCCGTAACCCCCAGGTCATAATAAAACAATTTCACCGCTTTGCAAGGCATATCCTCTACCAAATAGCTACCCACAAACTTAACAAAATTGACTAAATATGCATGGTTTGAAAATTTGAATTTAGCACTCGACGAAAATGAACTTCACAAAAATGCACTTTGTCATTTAGCAATATCAGTCAGAAAACCAAAGCATAGGGGCAGCAGATGACATAAAACCTAACAAAATTCAAAACTTGCCGGAATTTTTTTAACTGAGCGGGAGAGCAATATGCAAAACAGATCCAAGTAAATGATAATAAAAAGGGATAATGTAACAGAGCATTCCTTGCACAGCTGGTAACAACCGATACTAGACGACAAACCATTTTAAGAAACCAGGATAACATCTTCGGATGTGATATGAGGGAGTAATCTTGTTGGTTCACTACTTAGAATCGTGGTACAACACCATTCACCTAAGTAGGTCACTAAATGAGTATTTAGGGTGCATGTATTAAGCAAAATGCTTCTCTAATCTCCTAGATCATTACTCAACATACAATGCCTATTTCCTAGATTAAATTAGATTTTTTTAACAGCTTTATTCTTTTTTTTGGGTTGTTTTATTTTGACTCGTATAGTCAAATGAGCAGCTTGCTTTCATAGCGATACAAAATAGGTTAGTTGGTCCAGTATGATTTCATCAAATTTTAAGTCGATCCCACTTTTCTTTGTAAGGCTTGCCTCTATCTCCCTTTCTATCTCTACAAAGTAGAAGAACCTGATATTTTTTCCATTAATTGAAATGACACAACGGTTTGTTTCACCTGACACCGAAAGGTGGTACAAGGCCTTTTTTTTTTTCTCATTCATCGAAATGATTCCATTTCTAAGATATGCTTGCCATGGGTTGTTACACAAGACACAGTGGTCTCCACAGACAATGGAATTTGGTTTCCATCCAAGCTTATCGAGTATATAATATTATCCTTGCACATAGTCACACACTGCTTTTTAATCAACATAAGTGTTAAGCACAAAATATAAAAGAGGATTTCCAGCCTCCAACATTTCTATCATCTTCTTTAATCCACCTTCTCCATCCACATGCCTAATTTGCCTTAACTCTTCAAAAATACAACAATACAGTACAGAAAATTAAAAGATATGCAACAGGTACCTTGGCCATTCCTGGCAGTAAATACAATAGTGCCAGTTTCATCTCCGACAAGGCATTCAGCAATTTGTGCTGGACGCGCTTGTGCCCCATCTGGCCGCACCTTCTGCAATACCATATTTGAACTAATAACTTTTACGGTAAGATTGTGTCCATTAGTTTCAGGTTGCAGCTGATCGACCTTTGTGAAAATTGGCTTCCTCATTGCAGTTTTTGATTGAGCCATGCTTCTGAGTCCTTAAAATGCCACAGTCGATAAAAAATATATATATATATATATATGAATGTGAGTGCTTCATCCAACAAGAAAAGTGGCTAGATATTTATGCTGTACAGCATGAACTCGAGCAAATAGTTATGATAAAATGAGTTTTAGGTGCAGAAAGGGGGATAGACCATATTTGTCAATGCCAGTGGAAAATAGTTGATTACAATGTTGATAATACATTTTCATATTTGATCGTTTTGTCTGTCATAGAAATGGTGATAGAAAATAGGAAAACAATTTACAAATTCACATTGAGATAGTTGATTCCAATTCAGTGACGTACTATGCAGACATTTACACCAAAAGCTTAATAAACTTCCTGCCATTGTGGCACATCAACATGTATTTCATTCCTCCCCTTTTCTTTCCAAAGGGCACTATCACCAAAGAACATTGACATTAAATGCAGGACAACATCATTCATTTTGATTAACATTCGCCATTCAAGCTCAAACAAAACTAATCTATGTACCACTGAAGCTACTAACAGCCAAAATTACCGAAACTACACATGCACGCACCCGCGTGATTTGCTTAGATTATAGAATCTTCAAACATAACCACCGTTTAATTTCATCTTTTCAATGAGGAAAAGAACATGGAAGTCGGAAAATCTTAGCCACTCTAAAATATAATTTTGTTGGGTCAAAAACCGTGCTTAAAATAATCGTTAATAACTCAAGAAAAAGATAATGGGAAAACCTATAAATATATAATAATCTTTAAATCATAAAATAGACAATTCTCCACAGTCGTTATCCATATCAAACCAAACAAAAACGTTAAACACTAGCTAAAACAACGAAAATTATTCGTTGATAACAAATCCTTTCTGAAAGGATGATATGCGTAGATTAAACTACTTGGCAAGACGGCGCATTTGATTAATTAATCAGAACGCTAACATCCATCCATACAAAAATCTTCAAACATACAAATGCTTATCAAAATGAAAGTGAACAGACAATTCGACCCACTTTCCAAAAAAAAAAAAATGAACCCTAACTGCAGATAATTAACAAATATGATATGAAAAACGTAGTTGAATAGAGATAACATGAAAGTGAAAATTCTACCTTCTTGATCGATTGATCGCTGGAGAGAGAGAGAGATAGAGGGATGCCGCAGATTTGGGAGAAGAGGAAGTTGGGAAAGGGGACTAACCAGTGTTCTGTTTGACGCCTGAGAGGTCCGCCGAAATAGCCGTTTGAAACGGACAGCATGAGTTGATGACCGTTGATCTCCCATGTTTTTCTAAGTGGATCTTCCACCGTCCACGTGTCAGCCCTAGGGCAGCAGCTCGATCTTCCCAAAAAATATATATATGTTTTTTAAATTTAAATAATTTATTTTTAAATAAATAATTATTATTCAATAGTTTTTTTAAAAAAATTATTTAAAAAATAAATAGTTAAATGATAATATTTTATTTAAAAATAAATAATTTAAATCTAAAAAACAACTTTTTCTATCTTATTAAGATATGAAGCCTATTAGTTCCCACTTTCATTGCCTATCACTTGGTGAATTGGAACAATTAATCAATGCTTTTTAAAGTGCCCATTTACTAATCAAATTAATTTTTTTTAATTAATAGGAAAAAAAAAAGATAATAATTAAACACCAATTTTACAATTAAATTTTTTACACGTTCAAATATGATTGTTGGGATGGATAAATGTGGTAGTACTTCAAAATTAATTTATAATTTTATACGACCAATAGTAATAATTATTTTATACGGTAACATATAATAGTTTAGATGGACTAAGGAGTTAGAGCTCCTAATTTTCCTTGAACTAGTCTATATACCCGATATTTTTTTATTTAGATAATGTTAATTCCTAATTATTTATTATTTAGGCATAATAAGAATCCCAATACTATATTTAAAAAGAAAAATATATATATATAATTTGATCTGTAAAACTTTTATTATGTATAAAGTCTAAGAAATAGTTGCAACTTTAGACCCATATATGCTGTCTTATTTCACAATATGTAAACTTTATAGCTTAAATTTATATCAATTAGACTGTATTAAGACAACTCTATCATTATATAGAGTATTATGATCAAGTCATGAGGCTTGCACATCTCGGCGTACCAGCACCGGTCTTTTTTTTCCACTTAGATGCATCAATGGGACATGTTGGCATGATTGACTTGGCTTTGTAAAACCTATGCATGCATAAATAATTTAAATATTTATATGAGTAACTCATTTTCAACTATTAAGTTTATTTGCAATCAAAAAGTCTCATTCGACACTCTAAAATAATCTGTTTAAATAAGATAAAATAGGCATAAAAAAATTACGAAAAAGAAAAATTATACCTATAATTCGTCTGATAATTTAGTCAGAAAGAGGTATATAAAGCTGTGAAAGCATAAATTATCCACAAGAAGAGTCATTATATTAACCAACTTAAGATGTTGAACAATGTTTCTTTGCAGGAAAGCAATTAGAAGTCGGTTCTCAATAAAATAATAAACGCTTGCTTAAGGGTCAGTTCCTAGCCATAATTTCCGATATTGAGAGCTAAACACTTAATAGAGTGGATGCTAAGGTTGGCTATTGGCATAAGTGCCATTGTAAAATAATATACCCCTTGCTAAATAAGAATGGTAACTAAACATTGAACTTTCAATTTTCAACTTTTTGAAGTTTTTTCTAGCATTGTGTGAGTACTACAACATCGCTTTAAATGTGACATAGGCTTCAAATTTCACCCAACATAAATTTAGTAGGTAAAAATTGAGATTACAATATAAAAATAAAATTTGATAACAAAAACGGATAATTTTAATGGAGTAATAATTTATATATTTTTAAAAAAATTCTGATGAAAAAATACATCATTTGACTTTTTCAATAATCCACACCAACCCCGAGTCCGGGGCAGACATCATTCGGCATTTTCCTACACTAAGATCTTACTGTGACTTGATAAAACTCGACAAACATTAGTCTTAGGTGCATGTCATGTTCGACACGACATAGAATCGAAGGAGAAGTATCTGTGCTTCATAGTTACAAAAGTATTGGTTGGTTTGTCTAGGCCATGCTTCGGTCTAAAGAAGATATATAGTTGTGGTAAGCTAAATCCCTTGGACAATAAGGATTCTATTTTAGTTAATTTGGAAGCATCGCGCTAATAATACTTGATAATTCAACCAATTACAGTCGCATAGTAAGAGTAAAGTAGAACAACTAGAAAGTTTTCTTAGATCCGAGAAAACTCTAAAAAAATCTTACATGCCAAAGGAGATGGCCCTCGAGATCACAGGAGTTGAAGGGTACCAAGTACCAAAACTAAGTTCACTTAAACTAAGTGAACTAGTTGATGATTGCAAATGGCAAGTTGAGTAGAGCCTTCAAGGACTACTTAAAGTGTGCAAAAGAGAAGAAAAGGACTTCTCGAGTGAGTAATGGGCCTTGAAGTACTATTTTACATTTGACTCACCGGATCTCCATATTAGGATTACTCATTAATAATTGATCAGCTCTTCATTGTCTATATGAACGCAAAACATACCATTAGGAATTGATTTAGTAATTAAATCTTCGTAAGTCCAATTTTCTCATTTCATTTCGGATAAAACTCATCACATGAATTATAAATGTAATATCATTTATAAGCAATACCAATCAAGCCAATCAAAGAGCTATGATGTCGAATCATGAAATATGCATCTTGATGGCAAATTATTAAGAATGCTTATCAAATGGGTAATTCAATAAGACATCTCGGATCGACTCTAACTAATATAATAGGAAATACGATAAGAAATAGGAACATAGCAAGAGTCTTTCATCGAATAGCATTCAAGTGAACCAAGCCAGCTCCTTTTCTCCGGTCAGTCATTCCTAGCAAGTAATTAAGCATTTCATTAAAGGAGGCAAAGCAATACATTAAGTTTATCCATCAATCCAGAAGTACACTTGCAAAGGGTTAATATTGACATACCAATTTTTTAAATTGGAGTGAGTTCAAATCACAAAATATTAGTGATCTTTTAAGTGTCAATTGTGCCAGGATAAAGGTATATCAAGAATTGTGTCGTGATTGCACACTTCGATGATCTAATGCGTGTAATGAGTAGGGAACCTAGGGAAGTGCATGGATGGGTGAATAATTTGCTGTAGTACCTGCAGTTCTCACATATAGTAAGAATGGGTGTGTCAAATGTAAACTTGTAAAATCATGCTAAGAGAATAAAAACAATATTCTCTACCTCCAAATACTTGTTAAACAGTTGAGAAAACAAGGGGAGGGAGAATTGGATATCTTTAAAACGCTATCAATTTTGCTGAACATGAACTTGAGAAATTAGACAACACAGAAGCTTAACCTATCCAAGGTTTCACATTATACAACCAAAACGTCGCCATTTACACATATCTGGGCACCCATTGCCGCTTAAATACATTTGGGTATGCATCACCGACATTAATGTAGCTCTGCAGATCAAATTTATACATTTTAGTCCTAGTCTTTCAGTACTTCCTTACGGGTTCCCCTCACACAACACAGGAATCCAGAGAGTCTAAAACCAGTTTTCAAAATAAATAAAGCTTATTGAATGATGACCAAAGAAACTTTTACATGAAAGTCAGCACTGAGCATCTGAATTGATCCTCCTTTTTTGGGTCTTTTGAGGAGATGAACCCAAAAAATCATAGATTTAGGAAAGGTAGGACCTAAGCCATCAGGCCAGGTAAGACGAATATGTTTGGTATAATTACCATGTCTCTAAGAACACTCTCCAGGTTGTTGCAGTTGCTAAGTCCTGCTGAACAACAGTAAATATTACCCAAACACTAACCTGTCCACCCATTGATGCAAATATCAGCTAATATAATATATACTGGCTATTATATATCGGTATTGGGCTCTTTGATACCGATATTTTCCAATACCATGACGATATCGCAGTATTTGGCTGATAATCGGCCGATTCGGCCATGTCACCTTATTATCCAATACGTTTGATATCGATATGATCACAACAGATACCAATACCGATATTTTCATCCAAGGTTCTGACAACAACCTATATATACACTAATGAGATTGACTCGTAACATTTAAGTAGAAATCATCATACAAATGAATATGAACTGAAAGAACACTTCAAAATATAACACGGGGAAGCATAACGCTAAAAGCAGAATACTTGAGAAACAACAAATATTTGAAACCTGAGACAAATATACATGCAATGGACCTGCACTGAAATAATATTCAGCGGATTCAGTTCAATCTCGGAGACCAAGCTCCACCTCAAGCTCACTGTCCTCTTCAAACAACTTTAGAAGACGAGCATAATGTTCCTCTCGTTTCTTCTTCTGCCACATCTTGAACAGGAATAAAGAAAAAAGTACCACCGCAATGACGACGATGCAAATGATGAGCACCTTGGTCCCGGTTCCATGATTAGATGTAGAAAGATTATTATCTGCCATACCATTTTTGACGCCCGGTTTGTCATTGGAGAAGCCTGATATGAAAAGGGAGAAGTTAAAAAGGAAAGAAGCTTATGATAGCCACTGAGATCAAAAGCTAGAAAAACTCCAAAAATGAATATCATATGGGTAAAGCCTCCCATGTGATAATTAAGCTCGCCTACTTGCAGTCCACAATTTCAATGCAATTCTTCTATCTAAGAGATAAAAACATGCATCAAGATTTAATTACTCTATGGGCAACTGGTTAATAATCCACATCAATTTAAGTAGCATTTTAATATGTAAATGATGGAAAAGGTTTAATATGAACTTCGATTCTACAGCCATGGATCACCGACGGAAGGGGCGGTAAGAAATGAGTCTCAAGTTCTTGCTGATTGTGACAGTTGAGGCAGATAAGGACCGGTCAAGTAGGCCCTTCCCTCGTATTCATTCCCGGTGAGCATAAGCATACAAGTACTCTTAGATTATACGTACTTGATGCCTACAAAATGAACAATTTCTGAAACAAAGGATTAAAAACAATTGTACATAACAAGATGGATGGCCACAATAATTAGCAAAACTTGTAGATGTCTATGAGCATCATGACCAACTCCACCCCAAAGGCAGAGTGTAGTGGTGAAATGACAATGATGCTATTCAGTGAATCAATTCAGTTTCTCAGTTGAACTGTGTATGCCAGTTTGATTGGAATATGTGGCCTTGAATGTAATACAAGGCTCCTTGGGTGGCTAATTGATGAAGACACAGAGGTGGAATGGGTTGATGGTCACTTGTAGGCAGAGTAAACAATGAGGAAGCGATCTGATCCTGTTCTTAAGGATGCTTTTGAGTTTTTTATCTTTCAATTGATCCCTTCCCTTCACGTTGGGTTGAAGTGGGATTTATAGACCCTGAGTTGAGGTAGCCTCACTGGGGGGTTTTTGCGGCTAACATTTGCTCTTCTGGCAGTTCGACTGAACTATCTCCTCGAGCGTGCCTAGGGGTTGGCATAGCAATCGTGGCCTTTCTTGGGGAAGTCGAAAGGTTGCATATGGTTTCTCAGGAAGACATGCTGTGTGGATGGAGACTCTATAGATTTCGGTTGTGCTGTCAAAACATCTGCTGTGGTGGCATGTGATTGGCTCTTTTCGACTGTGCACACCGTGTGAATTGGACAATCATGGGCCTCAAAAGGTGTGTCATCGCAATTACCTATCCTCCCCTGGGCAGCTTCGAGTGGACCCAACTTGGGGAACTCATACTGCAGTTCGGGCCTTCTCTTTGATGGGCCGCACAGTGGGCCACTGCTACTTGGGTTCTTCTCCTACTAGCACTACGCTTCTTAGCTCTTGGTCTTGAACGTGGGCCTGCTGGGACGGCTCAGAGTCTATTGCACCCATCAGTTACTAAATTTATATTCTATATATTCAATCTCTGCAATACTAATTCTAGAACATTTAGGGCATTTTTATATTGAAAACTTATTTTTTTGTTTTCTAGTTATTAATTTTTTTTCTCTTCCAACTTTCCATTTTCACTGGTTTTCTACAAAGAACATTCATTTATTTCTATTCGAAACATAAAAATTTATACAAGTCAATATTGATTGATGTATATTCACGATGCATCGATCAGCCAACATGTAGTTAAATTCATTAAAGCATAGTACTTGAAATTCAAAAAAAAAAAAGCTTTTTAATACTTGCTTTCATTTTATCATCATACGACAATTCACAAAATCATTATGGCTAATTATTATTTACTTATTAATTATTACTTGCATATATTTTGCCCTTTCACTTGTGATTAAATTCTTGTCTTATCAATCTAGAACATTTTTGTAATATTCAGCCCTCATCCTGAGCACTGTATTGCAGACTCAGGTAATTAGATGTACATTTGTCTCATGCACCTGCTTCAGCACAAGTACGAGACCATAATATGGTTTTGAACTTAAAGAACTCAAACCATTATACAAGATATAATGATTTTCAGGAAATCATGAATTTGTCTCATACAAACTTACTCCACGGTATCTTCTTGATAAATGATTGGGTGACAGGTAATGAATATCATTGAATTCTTAAGTGCATGATATTTTACATATCCATCTATTTTTTGTGGGCTAACAAGTACAAATGGACGCATTGAGTGCCATGTCCTTTCAAATATCATAACTGAATCTAAGGGTGTCCCATGATATCTACGACAAAAGAGACCACTAGAATTGTTGATTGTCCAATTATAAGTTTTGCAAACTTACCAAATATATATAGAGATTTATTTTTGATTTCTATGACCAAATTAAACACCCTTAAAAACTAGCAAAAATAATGTGACAACACTGGCAAATGATCTTAAGTGGAGAAACATTTAGATATCCTTAGACATTTATTATGATAGTAATTTACAGAGAAATTCAGTTAATTCGAAATTTTGTAGTAAATAATTAATTTTTAATTTTTCAGGTAATATGGCCCATAAACATTATTCCTTGCATAGGAGAAAACCTAAAGAGGCAACTCTTCGCTAATTCTGCTCACTGTCAAATCTTTGAAGAAGCATTCCTATTCTAAAAAAGTGGTATTCTGTAGTTTATATCGGATTATTCCATATCTTCCCATCGCAGAGGAAGAGAGTGAAATTGAAAGTCTTCCTTCCTTAAAGCTCTGATTGATTGGGTTAATTGATCGGGGATTTCTCATTCATTAATCAATATGCACAGGATCACTGCTTCTCATTTTAGAGCTCTTAAGGTCAGTACACCGAGATGTACTCTCTCTGTAACCCTAATGTTGGAATTCATAGCATTAGTTTCAACCTTTGTCCATTTACAATGGAATGATTGGTTGCGCATTTTTCCTTGTCATTTATATGCATAACTCATGTATTAAATCAACCTGTTGTGGTTTTGTTTTCTCTTCCATTCCAGTTTATTGTTCTTTTCTATTCATACTCAAATAGATTGCTCCTTTATAGTTTTTTTAGTGATTGTTCCTTTTTTTCACAAACTTAAAGACTGTACTTTTGAGGCTGTAATTTGCTTTCAATGCACAATATATCATTAGTCTGGTGCATCGTGTTGGAGTTTGGTTCTATGTAACTGCATGATTTTCATTTTCCCAAAAAATTGTTACTATATCTTTAAAATGTTTCCGTCATTTTCATCCTTTTATTTCCATTCCTTTTTCATGGAAAGTAACTTAACAGAAGCTTGTTTTGTTAGTGCTGATGCTGATCAATTGTCCTCGACACACACCTCGTCTTAAAGCTATAAAATGTTTTTTTTTAATATGTGGTTGGCATATTTCATGTAGCTTCCACTGTTTGGGCATAAAATGTATTGTAATCAAGTGAAAAGGTGGCCACATTTTCTGGTGTGCTTTACATTGGAATGCCATCAACTGAAAAATAATGCAGAATGGCCCGATTTTCTATTGCACTTTCATTGCATTACATTACATGCACCCATTCAACAGAGGGGGGGAGCGAGAGATCATGAGAGAGAGAGGGAGGGAGGGGGAGAGATTATTTAGCACACATCTTTCCCTTTTCTGAGTCTAAGTTGGAACTAATGGCATATTGAAAGTTGTGAATTGTTGGTTAGGTTGAAGAGCATTATGAAAGACAATGGCGTTTTTGGTGCCAAGACGGATTTGAGGAGTTCACTTGAGAGGGATTTGATTGTTGTGGTGGGTGATGGTGGATTATTGGAGTTTTCTCTAGATGATTAGATAGCAAAATTTGTGCCATAAAATAGCTCATGAATGTGAAGGACAAATGCGGTATCACATTCTTCATGAAGAAGTTTCCGTCAGCAGAAGTACTGAATATAGACATAGAATCTGATTGTTATTTTCTCTCAATTTCGGTATTGTCGAACTCTCTTCTGTTGAACTGATGTTTACGATCAGTTGCTCACTTATCCAGTCACCAGAAATTCTGAGCTTAGAGCAAGTAACGTGCCAATAAAGTGATTTCATGGATTACTAAAGCTGACTACAAATTGATAGGGTTGTGAGGCTTTGGCGTCGAATGGCAAAGTGATGATGGTGGAGGAATGAAGCGGTTGTCGCTCATTCTTTTTCATTTTCATGTTTCTATTGCATGCTATTGCTTGATGCTACTACTGCTTTGTGTTAGGGCCTAATATGTTGGGTTGTCACAAAGAAAATAACATAGTTCGATGCTTAGAGAAGAGGCCACACAACAAGCACAAAAGAATGCACTTCAAACTTGGCTACATAAAAGTCCCCTGAACCATATGGGTTCATCGTTATGGTGTCCATCATGCCAGTGTCACAAATCTAAAGGCTATTTAGAGGAACCCTTGAAGCCGTACATATATGGATCTGCTTCATGTTTATAGGAACCTAAGTTGGCCAACCCTTAGAAGGGTAGAGCTAAAAAAATTCAAGAGGACAGTCTAGGATCTTCAAGAGGTTGAGTCTCACAAATGCTATTATGAGAAATTGGTGTGGTTTGTAGTGCATGTGAACAAGTGTTACAACTTAATATCTTTGACATGTTGCGATGAAGAATTAGATTGGACAAATAAGATGAGGAATGCTAGGAACCAATTTCAATCTGAGTTACAGATTAGCCACAATCACAAATCTCTTATGTCAGTTATGACAAAAGTGCGGTTACACCGAGCGCAGACCTCTTGGGCATGATTGGCTTATGTGTTGCACGCTAGAATAAAGACTCTAGATTAAGTAGCATGCTTGGCTCTTGTGTTCCAAGAGGAATAACAGGCAATTTTTGTAAAGCCATTAACGCCATAATTGCTCTTTTGGCTGGTGCTTGGGTCATGCACTCGATCTTGTTATGCTTATGGAAGATTGTGTTGCCAAAATCGCTTCTTGGAAGATTGCAAATCAATTATGGTTTCCATGGGAAATTGAGGCATTCATAGATGGCTTTGATGACAAGAGAAAGCCCATTTTCTTTATTGATTGTGTGATAAATCCTCCTCTGAATCATATACTTGTATTAACTGAGTTATATATACCTATAGAGAGGAGTTTAGGCATTGATGTATGACACATTGGCTGAGAAGTGTAGTGTTTTCATACAAGTGTTATCTAGCCATGTTGGTTGAGTGTGTGCACAAGCAATGTTCAGGTTCTTCACAAAATCGCCGAGTGTTACTGTTAGCTTGGTAAGAAGAGTTTGATCAAGTTCCTTTCATACCTTCGAAACTAGGATTCAGAGTGACTTCATCACTTGTACTCTTTTCATAATAATAAAAACCACCATCATCTTGTTGCCCGATGATGAACTCTCAACCTAAGAGCATAACACGTAAATTTGTCGTCTTGTGTATTTGAATCCTTGTCATAATTCCGCTGCTAGTCACAACAATTTTGCCTTGTTAAGGAATGCTATTTAGTGCAGAGATAGCATCCCCTGAGGTGAAGAGTAATGAGTCATCCACAAAATGGGAAGAGATTGAGAAGCTTAGGGACCAACAATGCGGAATAGGAGAAAGCTGGCACCAACCTTTAAGGGCATTAGAGTGTCAAAGTAGTTTTGTCTTTACAAAATTAAAGGCCGTTAGATCAAAAGCCACATCAACATTTGCTATTGCCTTAAGAAGATGGTACTAATGCCAAGGACAAAAGTGATAGCAAATTTGCAATCTGAGGGTGCAGCTAGGTAATATCATGCGACCAGCATAGAAATTGCATAACAAAAGTTCACATACAAGCCAAGCAACCAAAAATATGCAGCTATCATGAAAAGCACTCTCCATACAATTACTGAATGGTATCCACGCAATCTCAACATATTCACTTTTATGCAACATAATCCTCACATTAAACTAAACCATTTCGGAACCTTTGCGGCTCAAATAGATGTATGCAGTTCTCAAAAACCAAATTCAAGTAAGATTATCCACATAACTAGAAACTAATCTCAGTGTTTCCAGAGACACTGTCATAAACTCAAACTGATCGTAGAATATATCTGCTTCCTTCTTTCCACTTTGGGCCTGTCTCATGCTCTACTAAATAAAGGTTGAAAATGTGACTAAAGTATAAAAAGAGAGAGAAAATAGGGAACGCAAAACAAAATGGACAAGGAAATACACGTACCCAAACATCTTTTTTCAACCAACTCTTTTTGAGCTCCACTCAGAGTTTCCAAAAATTTACAAAAGAGAAACTCCAGAAAGATAGATAGCATAACAGATCAGAATATGAGACCAACATACGGAATTTTTTCTTACTTAACTGAAATCTAGAGCAATTAATCCTGTATTTTTGACCAAAACTGAATGCGCATTGCTTGTTGTTATTATATGCAGGTAATTCCATGCTAAGAATGCAGTCCATCTAGGTTCAAAACTGTTCACAGTAAGTGCAAAACTCCATAATTATTTTATGGGTTATCCAAGCCCATATCAACCCGAGCCCCCTGCGAAATCAAATAATATCAACCAATTTTTCTCAGGAAGCTTGAATTGTACGCTCCCAACCGAGAATTTTAAGACCTAAGAACGCAACTGCCTCTCTTTCCAGGATCTTCTCGGAACCCAAAAGCAACATACGCCTAATTTGAAGGCGGAGTAGCAGATCAACCACCCCAATTCGTAAATCAACGTATACAGCAGAAGAAATAGTATAGAGAAAATCAGGGTAATTAAACTAACACCATAAACAACAATACGCCGACGAAAACCAAGAAAGAGAGGAATTCATCTTTGTCATTGTCCTATGTAATCTTCAGTGCAAAACGATCGAGGAACGAACCTGTAATAAAGTGAAGGGAAATTGAACAAACGAGCACCACAATTCGAAGTGATCTCGAACTTGAGATCCCGACAGGCATCGCACTCTCCCCAACAAAACCCCTCTCTACTCCGGCTGCGTGCAAGAAAATTGTCCTTGTAATTCTCTATTATTTCAACGGTTACGGTATTTAATAGAAATAACGGATTTACACGGCATACTTCGACAAATAAATAATATGCGCTTTACTTCAAATTATCGTTTATTTTTATTTAGTGGTTCAAATTTTTATATTTTCAAAAATATTTAAAAAATTATGTAAATAGTTTTTCATGATTTTAATTTTTATAATAAGGATATTTTATTATTTTAACATTATAAGAAAATAATATTTTTTTAATAAATTACCCTCCTCTCTTTCGATGGCTCCATGTGCTGCTGCCAAAACACCAAAAAGCATAGAGAAATATAATTTAGAAAATTAAGGTAAAATATTCTAATATGAATAAAACCCGAGCAAATTAAGTGAAAGATAGAAATAGAACACCTCCTATTTTACAGTCCCATTTTAATACTCTAAAAATTGACCATACGTCGTTGAAGTTTTTTCGAGTCATGGCTAGCCTGTCTTAAGTTGGGGATCCCCTGATCCATCTTAAATACTTAGCCATGCGGGATTAGCAAGTTAAATCCCTCGTAACGAATCCATTGTCAACCACAATGACTCCCGAGGCTTCTATATGCTTAGGTAAAGCAGCTAGTAACCTATTGATTGCATCCCGGCATATGCCTTACCGTCAAGCTAACACTCGCTCCATTGATAGGTTCCTATGCCTCACTGTATGCTTGTTCGTATGGGGTCATCCAAAAGCACATCGTTGCATGAGTACCTGTGCTCCAATCTATTACTGGGAACTTATTGATCAACCAGTGTATGACATTAGAGAAGGTAGCACGCATCATAACACATTTACGTCCCTCTATTGTAATTGCATGCTTCAACCCTTGGATTAAGATTGGATCAAGGTATATCATATCCAGCAACTATGGTATTAGTCTTGACAACATCATGTCATCCCGCTTCATTTCTCTAGCATCACGAGTATCGACTTGACTCGAGACTTTGAACTCGTATATTGCCCAAGATAACCTTCCACAAGTATGATGTACAAAAGCCTATCCCGCTCAATCTTCATCCATGTTGTTATGCCTTTTCAGCCCCTCATTGAATAGTATCTACTTGGTATTTGATCTCTTGGAGTTTCCATCTTCCTTGTGACATCCTAAGAGTCTGATTCCCTATCACAAGTAAATTCACTTGGGTGAAGTGTAATGCCTCAACGGACTACGACACCCCTAGGCATGGTGGAGAGCTTGTACACCATGTTTCCTCTATAAAAGATAACTAGCATTTTATGGGAATTTTAGTAATATATGTTAGAGTACATAAACTTTTTCAATGGAGTTTTTAGTTTTTCTATAATTTTAAAATTTTGTCTAAATTTAACATTATTTATAAAAAATGATGTCTAAAAGATTTAAAGATATACAACAAATTATCAAAAAATTATACCGAATTGGTTGGATTTTAACATCCTCCTTCAATTAAGTTGTCGATGCCCTCATTATGTCAATCCCTAGCACTGCTTTGATCTATCACCTTAGTCCAGTCATAAGCATGACTTCTAGTGCTCGCTGTAAAACCCTCGCCGCACAATTCACCTTATATCTCCCTTATCAATTCCTCAATAGTAGACCATTACATCTGCTAGGCATCCATTGCCATATTCTATAATTGTTGGTGATTGTTAGTGGGTGTATTTTCCTGTGTTAGAAGATTTGCATTTCACCATGTTTAAAGGCTATCTGTTGGCACTTCTATGCTCAAAGACCGGTATCTTTCAGTATCCATGTTTTGCTTCCCACGCTCGAGCCCTACTCTTAGAGACGCCAGAATTCGGGACACTCCCGACTAGTGCTCAAGCTTTATTCCAAAGATGCCAAAGTTTCATGTATGCTTGATATGCACTCGAGTGCCGAATTCAAAGAAATCGGGCTCCAGGCATGCTCAACCAGAGCTCGAGTGCCGATCCCAGAGAAGCTTCAATTTGAGGCAAGCGCGATCTGCACTCGAGCGCTAAATCTAGATGACTAGCGGTTGGAGCTTGGTTGAGCTGAGCTTAAGCGGCGTGGCACGCAATCTCCAATGGCTATATCTTTTAACCTAGTTTTCGAGCTCCATTATATATATAGCTATGACGGACCATGTTATTCTCCTTAAAGAACTTCCGTCAATGGTAACATAAATTTATACCCATAATTTATCATTATGGATTCTGAAAAAATTTTGACAAAGTTTCCTCTCCAATTGGGCAAAAAACCAAAAATACAACCTATTTAAAATAACTTGCATAGGTACACAACTATCCAATTTAGATATTTTGGACTACAACACAATACATAGGACTACATCTCCATACTATTTATGGCTCCAATACAATATTCCTAACTACCGTATTGGATTCAAAGAGATGCCATTTAGGATTAAATAAAAACTAAAATATCCAATATTATTGCGGAAGTATAGCTAAATTCAGAAATCTGCGGAAGCACAACAATAATCATAAAATAATAACAAACTGCATTGAACTACTAGACTGTTTACATTCTATTACAATAGATGTATCCACATCTTCAGGCCTTCGACATTCAGCTAATCTCCTCAAGTAAGTCTCTCTTCTTGCTTTAATTAATTGGGCACCGCCTTAATGTTCTCATCTGGAAGGAGAAACAGTAAGAGTGAACGTACAACTCAGTAAATTTAATCATACATCACTAACTATAGTAAATAATAGGAAAAATAGTAATTTGGTAGGGGAAACATATAACTTGAATAAAAATGAAGCATGCGAGGAGAGGGGATATCTGGGATCATCTGGTTCGCATGTTTATTCTGGTTACGTTTATTCATTTTCATTACTTTCATTAATCTGGGATATACTCTATATAGGTTCCTTAGATGGATTACCACCGCCCCTTTCAATGATATAGTTAAAAAGTCTTTAAGTTGTATTTTGTACAGAAGTCAAATTTTGAACTCGTTGTCTATTTAACTTCACATGAGTTCAGTTGCAAGCTATTTATAAAATGAAAAAGACGATCCTTTCTAGACATGTTTCTAATCTCTAATATACTTGCAAGGAAAAATTTAAATGTAGTCTTTGATTGTCCTCGTGCATTTAATCTATTTTAACTTCTTTTATGCCGTGAGTTTAATATTTTTAGGGTAGAACGGGTCATCAGTTCTCCATTAAATTTTTCCCATAAGTCAATGCTTAGTCTCCCTTGGGTATTTTTCTCTTATTTGGTGTGCCACCATAATTTGGCATATTCAGTCATGTAAACCTTGACTCATCCAAATTTATCTTCGCTACTCCTAAAGTGTTGTTCCAGATCAAAGATGAAGTTGTCAAGCTCCTTTAATTTTGCACACTCTACCATATTAGTAAAGTCTCGGAGATTTGATTCTTCCACTACCGAAGGCACTACTATTAGTTATAGCAATACTCACGAGAAATTTTACCTTATTAGTGAGCTCCGCATTCTCTTCTTGTGATACTTTTATTAAGCTATGGATATTCTCAATGAGGTCATTCACTGCCTCTTCAAAGGACATTCATTGGACAGAAGACCATCCACCCATCTTTTCATCTTGTTGAGAGATTCATATTAGATTTCAAGCTTAAACACCATTATCTCAATAGTTTCAAGACTTCCAAAAATCATTCTTATATAAATGGTTTTGGGTCTTTTGATCTTTAGTATTAGTATGCATTTAGTTTTCGATTTTTACAATTGAGTATCTTTTTTTATAATTATAAAATTCAAATTAAATTTACCTAAATTTATATAAAAAATAAAAAAAGTAAGAAAAATTATTTAAAATTTATGCTGCTCGATTTGAATTCTAATATACATGACCCAGTATAAGTGGGTCCAGTGCCATGTTGTGTCGGGTCCTTAGATCCCATGCATGACCCGTATCTAGGCTATGATGGCAATGCATGAAATGTTGCGGGAGGCTCGACACGACTCAATTAACAATACTTCTAACAGCTGATGCACTTGTACTATATAAATAAATCTCTTTTATATAATAACTATAATATGGACAACTAAATATATAAATAAAGTTATAAATGAATAATGACTGTTTGGCTTTGACCCAATTCAACTGGGAAACCTGTAAAATAGAGTTCAAACTCGATTCACTAGTTTACTGAATTTACGCTTCTAACCAACCACTAGTTACTAGTCTTATAACCGATGGGCGTCATAATATAAGTTAGAATCATTTATATAATAAATTATTATTAAAAATTATATTAGAATGTGATATATGGTATTCAATGTGCAAGAATTTTTTTATTTTTTAGTAACTATGAACTGAGTTATCATTAATTGAGTTAGAATAGTTAGTTTAATATAATAAAAAGTGATGTATTATTTGAGAATTCACTTACATAGATAAGCTCATAAACAGGGTTGATTTAGCTTATTAAATTCATGCTGTTAAGCTTAAATAGGTTTCAATAAAGGATTTTGATGGTGATGGCTAAAATGGGCCAACCTAAAACAGCAATTAGCCTAGGAGAAGTATGGCCCGCTGACCCAGAGGACGGTCAACGCTCCAATTGACCGGAGATGACCTTTAGACAGCCAGATGCAACCCACAAACCCTTTCCTCTATGCAATAGATTGTTTGTCCTAACTGGTTGTGATACTAAAGATCTTCCTTGATCGCAACCTCCTCTAAAATGAAAGCCTCAAAATCAGCGCATAGCCCACAATGGAAGCCCCAATATTCACGGCATACGACATCTCCATGAGGGATGAAGGAATCCTTCCATCTAGTCATTATTGCCCTAAATGGTGCTGGCATCTCCTCAATAAATGGAAAGGATCCCCTCAGGCAGCTAGTAGTTAGCCTTGCCGTTAAAGAAAGGGTGCGAGGTCAAACGGTCATAAAAAGCCCTGGGGACACACCTTAAAGGCACGCACTCTTCAATGCTCAAACTTACACAAGCAATCCAATCTTCGAACGAATTAAGCACTATTCTCTCTCCCACTACTCGCTCTCCGCGAACTCAGTGGCCAGAAAAGCTGTTCTCCACAAGATGGGCACACTCTAGAGCCCCGAGGTTTATAGGGTTGAAGAAGCCAACCGAAAATCTGGAACCACCATAGTGACTATCCATCTCCAAAGATGAATGCCTTCCCAAAGTCTAGCATTCAGAGCATGGCCCACCTCCTCTAGGCACAACAGGTAGTCATTTTGCCCTCAAGCTTGGCGTTCTTTATTCAAAGCTTTGTTGCCAACTTTTTGGCGGTGATGGCTCGAGCCTATAGTCTCTTCGACCTCTCCCTTAGCTCCGCAAACTCCAACCTAAGGGCAGTAGCCTCCTCGCGGTCTCACTGGGCCTACGCGGCAGCGGCACTAGATTGGCTTAGGAGCTCCTCTAGCCGGCAAATTTTCTCCTCAAGCTCATCTATCATCTCCACTCGCTGGCGCAGGACTTTGCTAAGGCATTTGCCATCATCTGGTCCCGCGATTCTAAAAAATAAAAAGAAGAGAGAGGTCAAACCACACTAGCAAATTTGGAAGGAAAGAAGAAGTTTCCTTCGAAAGAGTACTGTGATGAATTAGTGCCTGAACTTCCGCCCCCCAGTGGGATCGAACGCCTCAGGACTTGGAGGCGGAAAGGCCTCCATCGGACCCATGAGAAGGCCAGGGCGTGGCAGCCTCCGGACCAGCTCCGTTGTGGCCACCATCTCATTAGCACCATGAGCTCCGATTGCGAGGACCTCCTTAGCGGCGGCATCCAAAAGGCCCGTCAGCACAAGCAGAAGTGCGACAGAAAAGCTAACCTCACCCACGTCCATAGGCCCTGCCTGTGCTGCCGTTACCGATTTCGCCCGCTCTCCAGCCGTCGGTTTTGCCGGTTCCTCAACAATTGCTCCGACCAACCTCTTCGACTATTGGCCTCGTTAGCTCTTCATCAACAGGCCTAGCCAGTACAATAGATATGCTAGATGGTGGCAACCTGACAAAAGGCATCATGGCACAGACTCCCGTAGTGCTAGTATCCAAAAGGGTAATGGGAGCCTCTACCTAGGACGGCTCGCCAATACCCCCATGTGCCTAGCTAGGCAAAAATCTGCGGCGGTAGAAGACGAGGAAGAAGACAGAGTCGGTGCAGGCCACTGTCGAGAAGAGCTACTAGAGGAGTCCCCAATAAAGAGAGTCCCAGCCTTCCTCTTAGGCCTGGATGGTGCCGGAGGAGCAGCCTTAGCCTTATGAGTCGGTGAGCACAGGCCCCAACGGGCTCACACGATTTCTTCAGGGGACACGAGGTGGTCCCTCTTGAACTCATCCAATGCGCCCTGACCAACTCCACTAGTGGCTTCACGGCCTCCACCTTCTCTCGCGAAGGCTTGTTGGTAAAGGTTCTCGGTACGTTGTCCCAGTTTCTGGACAAAGGTCAGTCATCAGAAACTTTCATGAAGAAGAACAGTTCCTTCCAGTTCTTAACAGACTCAAAGATGGTTTGGCTTATACATAGCTCCTGTGAGGTGAGTGAGATCTAATTCCCACTCTGTGTAAACCAAAAAATCACTCTCATTGTTGTCGCAGACAGCATCCTAGAATGGTAGCGGAGGAATATGCACAGGGAACAAAGGTAACACACAACATTCACATGGAGTCTCGCAATGGGATTCCGAGGGCTTGAAAAATATCAAGCAACTTCTCAGGAATGAGGAGACGAAACCCACTCCATAGGTGAGCCTCGTAGACAGTAATGTATCCTACCTATGAGTGGCAAGCCCTGTCATGCTCCTCTGGAACAGTAGACAAGATGGATGTCAGGATGTTGTACTGGATATATGGAGCCTTGATATTGCGGGAGTCGATAATAGAAGGGGTCGTGTCGACTGTGGTAGCCATGAAACCGAGTGGAGGATAAAGAAGGTGAAGGTGATTTGAAGGATGCAAGAGGGAAAACAGAGGAAAATACGAATTGGCTGTCAATTTATAGCTTTTGCTGCCGCCAAAAGAAAGCAATGCCTCAAAAAGGTGCGGCAATTATGGCCTGACACGTGTCAAAATGAGAGAGCATGCGGTCAAGTTGAATCACCCATCTCATTTATTACAAAGATACAGTCAATTTTAGTAGGACACGTGGTAGAAAATGACGGATTGGCAGTTGAAAAGCGTAAGTTCTTAGGTAGCCAAGCACAGCTCCCTGAGTGCCCAGCTGGCAGCGGAGTGAGACAATATATTAAAACCTTCCGGTTTGACATCCCATCCTCTTTGGTTGATGAAGCTGGTCAACTACCATTCTGGCTATGCCCCGCTCTTCAGATTCTAGCGGTTTGGTCAGTGAAGCCGGTCAATTACCACTCGGCTCCGCCCCACTCTCTAGATGCTAGCAGTTTGGCCAACGAAGCTGATCAACTACCACTCTAGCTCCGCTCCGCTCTCTAGATCCCAACGGTTTGGTCTACGAAGCCAATCAAAAATCCACTCTACCTCATTTGACCAAACTATTTTCGCATCAGGTTTCAACCGTTCCGGCAGTTTTGGCCCCTGGCCAGGATCCACAACTCCTCGACCATTCCGGAGCACATAAAAGAGAGAGAGAGAGAGAGAGGCACGACAACAGAAGACGGAGAATGAATTGAACACGTAAACAGCTGCTAGTGCTTCTTATTAATCTTCCTCTTACAAGTTACAAAGTCCTCAGAGGTCAATGTACAACAAAACAACAGAAAATGAAAAGGGGGAAGGGAGAAATACATTAGAATGCAGCCCAACCACGAAAGCCTTTCTTTGTTTAAGCAAACTCTTGAGCAAAAGAGCGATGCACCAAGATAAAGCCAAAACTTGTCATAAGAAGAGGCGGCTACCCACAAGTGTTCGGAGGAAAAGGAAACCCTAGTGCCAGTTAGACAAGGCGGCACCAGTGGGATGCATGGGGGAACGACCCAGGTAGCCATCCACAGACGGCCAGGCGATAAGGAACTCCCAGTGCTAGACAAAAGAGGATAATGAGATGGGCAAAGCGTGACCATGGCGACCACCTACACGAAAAGGTGTGACCAAAGCAGCCACCTACACGAAAAGGGGTGACCAAAGTAGACCAATGCTGTATCCCAAGATAATGCCACCAAAAAATGCGGATGGCCTCAACTCAGAGCCGGTGGCCGAAACTGCAAGCCTCGCAGCAATGTCAAGCTCCCACACCATTTCATTGATTAAGGAGGGAGATGATGTGAAGAAACACCGCAAGCACTCAATTTATAGTATGCGAGGGAACAAGTGGGTCACTAAACGCCAAAGGATTACCAACCTAGCGAATCTACAGAGAATCAGGGAATAGAGGAGTTGCGCCGAGAACAGTAAAAAGGGAAATCTGGGGAAGGCCTGAAAAGTTGACACAGTATATTACATCCTATCGTAGACATGTTGAAGGCTGAAAATTTAGACCCCTCGGCATGGGAGCTAGTGATGGGGACGACTGAAATGGGTCAACCTAAAAAGGTGATCAGCTCAGGAGAAGTACGGCCTACTGGCTCAGAGGATGGTCAATACCCCAATTGATCGAAGATGACCTTTAGATAGCCGGATGCAACCCAAACCGAATGCAACCCAAATCGGATGCGGCCCACAAACCCTTTCCTACACGCAACAGATTGTCTACCATAATTGGTCGCGATGTAGAGGATCTTCCTAGATCGCGACCTCATATGAAATGGAAGCCTCCAAATCAGCGCATAGCCCACAATGGAAGCCCCAATATTCACGGCATGAGGCATTTTCACAAGGGATGAAAGAATCCTTCCATCTTGTCATTGTTACCCCTAAATGGCGCCGGATCTCCTCAATGAATGGAAAGGATCCTTTCGGGTAGCTGGTAGCCAACCTTGCCGCTTAAGAAAGGGTGGCAAGGTCAGATGGCTGTATAACTTCAAAGGCACGCTCTCTCCAATGCTCAAACTTGTACAAGCAATCCAATCTTCGAACGAATCAAGCGCTATTTTCTTTCCCACTACTCACTCTCCGCGAACCCAGTGGCCAGAAAAGTCGCTCTCCATAAGTGCACCACCAAAAGCCGCTCTTCACAGGTGCACTACAACCAAAAGCCACTTAATGTCGAATGCACCTCCGAGTTAGACTCACAAATTTCCTTTCCTACATCATTTCTAACAAATTCTATTTTTACCTTCTTCATTTTGAAAAAAGATAATTGATTTGAGTGTCAGATAATAAATTGATGAGCAAATCTCGCTATTTTTTTCTGACTTCTCGACTTTCATTGTGATATGTAGATCCAAACCATGTAGCACGGAGATCGGGTTCCGTGTCAATATGGACCCGATGACCAATTGAACTCAAATCGCCAAAACTCGGATTCACGAAGAATTATATTTCAAGCCAAGCCCTAAGAAAATTAATAAAGAAATGTTAAATTGTTTAAATAATCATATTTATAGTAAAAATAATAAAAATATATTTACAGAAAAAATAAAAATAATAAAAAGTAAATTTAAAAAAGAAATGAATGAAAAAAAAAAAAACTGGTTTCTTGAAGTAAACAGGTCATTGACAAAGAAGAATATTCTAGAGAAACTCTCGAGAAGCCTGGAAAAGCTGGGCTCTTCCATTTCTCAGGAAACCTAATCAGTTGTCGGCATCTGTTACGGAGAGAGCTTGACTCGATCGCAACAATGGCGACGTTCAGCGAAGCACCACCAGGCGATGTGAAAGCCGGAGAGAAGATTTTCAAGACGAAGTGTGCTCAATGCCACACCGTCGAAAAAGGAGCTGGTCACAAACAAGGTCTATACTTCTCTCGCTCGTTGGCTGAAAATTGAATTAATTTTATGGATGAGGTCTGAAAGTCTTCGAATGCTTGTCACCTAGGCACATCAACTGCCAACTTTGAGATGCTGCCTGATTTTCATATGAGGGTCAAATAGGGCTATATTTTCTGTTTTATGTCTACGATTAAGAACATGGGTTGATTTTTCGATTTTATAAAATATCAAAATATTGCTGTACTCAATGGTTGATGATCTGTTCAGCTGAAGATAGTGTATGTGCTTAGGTGAAAGATTGAACCCTCAGTTGTGACTTCGTGAAAACGAATGTTAAACCTAGAGTTTTCCCTTCGCAAAAAATATTGGTACTGGTAGGTTTATAATTCCAAGAACCCTATTATATTTTGAAGTCAGATGAATTGTTGGTGGCAGCCTAGGCATGAATAATTATTGAAGTGGTTTTGTAGTTGAGGTAATAGTTGTGGCAATTATCACATGAAAATTTGGGCAGAGTCACATGTAATTCAAGCTAAGTTTGGTGGATAGTCTTTGGATGGGGTTCATTTTCTTAATATTCTCAAACTTTTTTGTTTCAATATATTAGATACTGATAATTGTTATTCGATATGTCCAATACTGATATGGTTACAACCGATGTCAATGCATGATATTTTCATTCATGATTGGTACAAAAGGTTGTTCCATTTCAAAGCTGGCTTAACCCAATACAGTTCTGTAATGTTCTGGTACTTCAGAGTAACATACATGATGGATGTTACATCTTCAGTAAGAGGCGCTCAACTTGTTTTTCCCCATCAAAAATTCTTTCACATATGTCTGCTCACAGGAGCTTCTTTCAATGAACCTATATCATCTTTGGGCACACACAGCTCTTAGTTGCATAGATTGCTGTAATCTACCCAAGTCTGCATTCTATAATCTTCGGATTACAGATTGCTGTAAATTATTTTTTATTTCGGATTTATTTGAAATTAAATTTATTGATCCTATTTTCTTCAAGATTAGAGATTGTTTAACATGAAATAATTTGATGCATGTTAAAATACAAAATAAACTAGTAAAACTTTAAAAACGAAAAATAACAATAAAATGAGAAAATAAAATGATAGATTGCATAACCGTCATTTGGGAAATCACTCATCCAACAAAAGGAATCATTCAACCTTTTGATAGTCTTTTAGAAAATTACTCACCTAATTATTAAGACTCACTTACTAACATAGAACCATCAACTCTGATAGTTTGTTTAAGGACTCACTTACTTGGGACTCATTCATCAATAAGAGGACTATCACACTTTCAGGGATGCCAAAACTTATAACATTTTCTTTTCTTTCTCTTCTCTACTCTTAAAATGAAAAATAAATACTACAATTTATAGGGAAAGGGGGCTGCCATAAACTAACAAGGGAATGGCATAAACTACATTAAGGGAGGGGAGGGGTGACCGATACATTTATAAGGGTGCATTGGAAGATTGCTCCTTGTTGGAACTCCTTCCTCCTTTATTGATGGGCACATGGCTGCATGGCTACAAAGGAGTTGTTAATCACTTGAAAATTGTTCCCCTTTTTTTTATTACCGAATCATTCTCCTTCACTTTGGAAACACTTGTCCTCGAGTTTGATTTCGAAAGTAAAAATAATGGAAATTGCCAACCTTTTTTTTTCTTTTTTGAATCTGACTTTTTTTTTTGACTTTTTTTTATTTTCTTTTTCTAATTATGAAAATTGCATTTTTATTTTTTTAATCAGACATTTTCTTTTTGAGTATCATCCTGTTATTTTTGTTTTCACTTTTTGAACTCGGAATTTTTTTTTATTTTTTATTTTTTAGGAATTCCCTCTGATACCAATTGATGTAGGATAAAATATAGAATAAGCTACTAAAAACTTAAAACAAGAAATAAAAATAAAATGAGAAAACAAAAAGATAGATTGCATAATCTTGATTGCACTAGAAATGATGTTTCTCCTTGTATCCTCCTTAATTTGCCAGACAAAATCCGTTCTCCAACTCCAATACTATGATACAATACCTGGTGACCATTTTTTACACTGTTTATTTGGCCCATTTTTCTCTGACTGAAGCCTGCATCTCTAACTGTGGTTGAGCTTGGATTGGGAAGAAGTTTGATTGAACCTATAGTGTTAAGCGGAAGGCAAGAATGAATATGGCCAATTTTTTGGTTATTAAACTAAAGTTGATTAACTATAGATTGATATATAAAATACAAGAAATTATTTTATAGGGGCCAACTACAGCAAATGTCAGGCATGGCGGCACCATGATCCCTGGTTTTATGGATCATGCATTGTGATCTTGAGCACCAAGTGTCTTTGCTAGTCAAGATAGTAAACATGAGTTATTTTGCTTGTTAAGCTTGTCTTGAGTGACCTTGTTAAAGGTTTTTTCATTTTGTGTTGAAGTATTGTTAGGATTTGTAACATAGAGAGCGGGAAAAACTGCTTATTATCCAATTACTTTTGGCATGAATAAGGGTGATTTTGGTTGGGAGGTTTAACTTGGGAAATTTAAATGTGAAAGTTGTTTTCATTTGTTGAGGTTCAATTGAGAAAAATGAGGTCTGCAATAGTAAAGCAATATGACAGGAAATGTAATTGATGAAACTCAATCACCTCCTTGGGTTTCATTACACTTCCAGCTGAAATGAAATATTAAAAAGGGATATCAATGAGAGGGAAGCACTAATGCACCGCCACCACCACCATCATTGCTGATGGGACCATTGCTAATGTTGCCTCTCATCACCATGGGCGACCTCTAACAAAGTAGCCGAGTGTCCTTTTCCCTTTCACCTTCATCCTCCCTCTACGCCTTCCCTCCCTTGCCCCCTGTCTCTACACCTCCTTCCTTCCATGCAACACATTATGTTGCTGAGACCAATCTCTCTTTTTGCCAGATGGGCATGACAGATGCAGCCCCTTGGAGCAGGTTGCAGGGTTCCAAACCCACTCCACGGAGGCTAGATCAGCCTCCCTAATTTCCAGTGGGGAGATTGGATAGAGGAGAGGGAGAGAGATGTAGAGAGCAAAAGGGGATGGGTGGTCAGGATCACCTCTTCTGTTGGCTTGATTTTTTGGAGCAGTGGCAGCATGGATGGGGAAGGTGGTAGGTTGAGATGTAGTGTGTATATCTTTGTACATGTCCACAATACATATCCATAGAAAAATAGGTATTCATATTAAAATATATATCACGCAAGTACATATATGTTTTTAACCAGTACATAACATAGATGTTTGTATAATTTTGTTTGTTTATGGTATTTTTCTTAGTCATGGTTAGCTCCTTATTGTGAGGGGGTATTCACAAGTCGTATGGTTATCTTGGTCATGGTTATTTAGAGAACTCTTCACAAATCCTTGCGGGACTTGATGGTTGCCAAATCCTTTCATTCTTCTCACTCCACTCTATTGCTAGATCTAGTTTGCATAATTACTTATTTTCTCCATGTCCATAATCCTATTTCTTGTTCATAGAAACTTCAGTCTTATGCTATACTAACACATTTTCATCTGATGATTAACCTTGGCCCTTGTTGGTTGATATGAGTACCTGAAGGTCATATCTAGTGGAGAGTTTGCCTTAATTCCGTACTGCTTTTGTGGCCTATTAATGTTAAATCCTTGTTCTCTGGGTTCTTTTCATTGTTGTAGACTGTCATCTTTCTCCAGTCACACTAATAGATTCACGTGAAAGCCCCATTTGGATCTTGTTCTTCCCAAAAATTGCAAGCAATAAGTTGCCCATTTGAATTGATTGTTTGAGACCAGTGTTAGGAGCAAATATATCACTAAATTGTTGAATGCAAAGCAACAGCAGCCATAAGCTTCTATTACCCTTCCATCTCCATGGATAGATTCTTTTGTCTGTTCAGTCATGATTGTATATAGCATAGTTTCGATCCCCAGTTATTGTGCAGCCCATCACCTGCATATCATTATGGTCATAGAGACTGCAATCGTGAATGGTTTGCAGAGACTAGACATTTGACTATAAGACAAAAGTGTGAGAATTTCAGTAGTAGACCCCAATTCTAAGACGTCAAAGGAACTTTAGTAATAACTCTTGATAATTTGAAATATGTAGATGCTATTCTTGGTGGGAAGTTCACTTGTCCATTGTTCCAACATACTAATCTAACTTTATTCCATGTTTAACAATCTCTAAACTTCAAGAAATTAGAATCAATGAATCTAATTTTAAATTTGTCCTTTATAAAAAAAAAAAAGATTAATATACATTAAAATTTGGGTGGAAATATTGAATGTGGACTTCAAATCACAGCAACAATCTCTCAACATTGCAAGGGTAAAGCTAGGTAAGCCTCCTAAGAGCCTGTATTGCGTGAAGTTTCATGCATTAGGCTACTCCCTTACAGGCAAATGCTGTGTTTCCGGTTGTGAGTGGCCTGGAATGCTGAGTCTTAGAAAATTTCTGCTGAAGTTTGTACAAAGGTTTCTAGGATGGTGCTTCACTAAGTATGGGCTTTAGTTGGTACTCTGTTCTTCCCTTTGGAGTAGTGACAATAAGAAGTTAAAACCTTCTGAGAATCTGCACAAGGTTGACAAATTGAAGGCCATTAATTGCATGAGCTATGACATGAAATGTGTGAGCAATGAGAAGGAACGTGAAAGGCTCGAATGGAATGTGTTTTGGAAAGATTGATGTATTTTTGGTTATATATCTTTTCTCTGTTTGTGTCTTGATTTGTTGGTGTTCGAAAACAGCTCCTCGGGACTGCGGTTTTTGTTATATTCTGGTGGGTGTGTGTTTTTACTTGAGTCGCCTCTTGGTCCTTTTTCAGGTTGTATAAATTTGCATTTTAACTAAGAAAAATATTTTTTTGTTTAAAGTGTCAACCTTAGAAAACCTTCTTTCAGTTATAGAAGTTTTGGAATGATATTATTAGATAACACGTCATTAGTAGGAAAAGTAAAGTATCATGGCATTTTAGGTGAATGCCATTATTAGGACATTCTGCTTTTTTCTTGCTTGTTTATCTAGCTATTTATTAACTTACATTTCTGATGTACGAGTGACTATATTTATGCTTATCTTATTCTATATTTGGTTGGAACATTGGTGTTGCATTCCAAATTGCTGTTCTAAATTAGGAAGAATAGGAATAGGAAATTAGAGTATCAATGTTGTAGGACAAGGCTTACAAAGCTGAGAAATAAAGGGGATGAAACATGTAAAATGGAGATTGACAAACCAAAATAATTTGGGGAGAGAAGGGAATATTGGAGGGAATTTGATGAAAAATGAGGAAGAACCATAGATAAAAATATCATTACCAGTATCGGTGGAGGCTATACTGCTATCAGACTTGTCAGAAAATACATATCGGTATTAGATTACAAAACGAATTTTTATTTTTAGAATTGTAAGCTAAAAGAGCTACATTAGTCAATATTGACCATGATGATACATGCTTTTACTTATAAACATTGATGCAAATATCGGCAATATGTATTAGTAATAGAGCTTCCCAATACAATATTTTCTGATATTATGACAATATCGTAATATGTTATTATATGGGCCGATAAAGTTGAATTATCAGTCTATATATCAGCGGATAAAACCCTGTCAGCATACGATTTTCAGAATTTTTTTCTTGCCCTATATATCCAATAGCGAGACGTATTATTCGATATGTCCGATATTGATATAATCGTGACCGATACCGATATTGATATTCCATTCATGGTTATGAATTTTTTGTTTGACTTGCAGTTTTAGATAATATTCCCTTCTCTCCCTTCGCTACTGTGTTTTTTGAGCTTCCACTATCGCATCTGCTCTTAAGAGGCTGACTTTTTGATTTCTTCCTGAGAACTTTGCAGGTCCAAATCTCAATGGCCTGTTGGGGAGGCAATCGGGTACGACTCCGGGGTACTCATATTCTGCTTCTAACAAGAATAAGGCTGTGATCTGGGGCGAGGATACATTGTATGAGTACCTGCTTAACCCAAAGAAGGCATGTGTCTTCTAATCTGGCTCTAAGTTTATTTTTCTTTGCGATTCTTCTTATTGCTCATTTCATTAATAATTTTCTTATAAGATTTTAGAGGATGCTGAGTACTAAAAATAACTAATAGCAATGTCGTGTTCCTTTATTACTTCAACCATAAGATTAAATATCAGCTAGGATGTATCATTTTGGCTGATGTGTATCGTTATTTTGATGGAAGCATTACAATGAAGGAGCTGATACAAAAATTTATTGCATTTTGGTATCCTTCTCAATCTATATAGTTCCGCGACATGTTTCAGCCTGTACATATGTGATTAATTTCTTTAAATTTCAGATTTTTTCAAACTTAAATTAAATGAACTTGATTTTTTAAAGTTTGGAGAATATTGAACTTGCAATAAAGTAAGATATGTTAATCAGAAGAATGGCCTAGTGAAAATTTCCACTTAAGTTCAAGATGTAAAGAAATGAAATTTTATATCATTATCATTCAGTTAACTACAAGAGTTAATTAGTTGATTCATGAACTGAACACAACTCCGGTTCTACCACTATCATAGATGGCCATGAGCAGTTTAAATTATGCAGCCTTGTAGTCCATATTTTTTCCCTGTGCCATGGCAATATCCTTATCCCGCACTTGATCATTTTGCCAAATGGGATATCATCAAATGCTTGAATATTAGTCTTTATTTAACAGAAGGGGCAGAGAACATAAACTCTAGGACTCAAGATACTTCTTTTGGTTGTGAAAGGTGAGAAGAATTTATGGAACATTGGCAATGTAGTTTTTGTGTACTAATAATGCTCATTCCTCGTTATTAGGAATCAATATTACTTTTACTTTTACTATTTGAAATTTTCTTGCTTTATATGTGATTAATTATCAATGCACTAAAATACTGATATATGCTCATGTTATGTTATTTACTTGTGTGACACATGATTTGTATTACATATACTATATGAGATATAGTCATTTTTAGTTCAGGATATCATTATTCAAGTGTTGGCCTTTCATATAAATTATAGATTTTAATCATGCAATTAAACACTCAATTAAAAATACTTGAATGTATTGATTTATAATATATATTTCACCTTGGCAAAACCTATCATGAGAGTTCCTTAGATGTCTAAGATTTGCCTTCCATTACTTGAACTTTCCCACTTTGTTTACCATTCATAGTTGCAGTTAGCGAGGCCGTTATAATATGCCCGCGACCTTGATTTAAAACCACTGACTTCAACTTTTTATTGAAACATATCCAAGAGCTTTGCTTATAGCATTAACTCTCTAGGTCATTTTGTCATCTCCTTTGTTAATATATATTGCACTTTTCTTGACTTTTAGAGCAAGTATCCTTACCCGGGTATATGTTGCAATTTTTAACCATAATTATGGGAAGAGATGGTAGTCCTTTAATGGATCCCTCATACGGATGAGTTTCAAGTCAACTACAAAGCTCAAAAAAAAGGGTAATAATTATGAAACATATTCACGAAGAAATTCAAGCCAAGATCAAAAGGGTTATAAGTTCTACAAGAAGGCCAATAAACATAGGAGGTCCATCTCTTTTCAGCCTGGTGATCTAGTTTGAGTCCACTCAAAGAAAGAAAGATTTTCTTCAAATCACAAGTCCAAGCTTATGCCCCGAGTTGAAAAACGTTTTAGAATTCTCGGAAGGATAAAAAACAACCATTTATAATATTGACAAGTATGTATTGGTATCTGCCTTCTTTGATATTAATATTTTTCGATATTGCGACAGTATTATGAAATACTTTCATATATGTCAATACAGTATATATATATATATATCGTATAATATGACCCTATTAGCTTTCTATTTTTAGAAATTGTTTTCGATTTGATGTGTTCGATTTCGATATGTATTGTCTGATATTAATATAACCGTAACCGATGTTGATACCAATATTTTTATCCATGAAAACAACACATATGAGCCTGAGTTTCTCGTTCTGCATCTTTCAACATTGAAGATCTCTTGCCCTATATTGAGGATGAAGAATTACTTGATTTGCGGTCAAATTCTCTGCAGACCAGGGAGAATGATGTGGGAGTGGGAGATGGTTTGGCCAATGGACTTGACAATGTTGGACTTGTTGCCTTATTTCCCGACACCATTTTCCAACTCATTCAAGAACTTAACATTCTATTTTGTGAGTCAACTAGCAGCTGGACTGATTGGCCGCTGGAATCATGATATGATAAATAACATCATTTATGAGGCAAACTGACTTATTTCCGAACCACCTTCACTTATGGCTGAGATTAGCATAATGGAAGCGTGTTAAACTATTTTGCTTCTCTGGGAAATAATCTAGGTAGTTGGACAGACATCAAATGAGCTTGTTTTTCCAAGTTTTTTTGTTCTTAGCTGGGGGTTTAAGCTTTAAGTTAAAGTGGTGAACTCACTTCCTTTTTTTCCTCATTGCTGAAATTATCAACTGTAATCGAATTGCATGATCTATGCTCTTTGTTCCATTGTAAGTGCCAGCCATTCAAAGTTTTTCGTTTTGTGCAGTACATTCCTGGGACGAAGATGGTTTTCCCCGGTTGAAAAAGCCTCAAGAACGTGCAGATCTCATCGCGTATCTGAAGGAGTCTACTCAATGAATCTTTTCCCTGCAGCAAGTTCGATCCAAGAGGCATTAAAATTTCTTTTGCCTCGTGATTAGTTGGAGGAGCTATTATTGTTTTTCTCGGAATAAGATCACAATGAATGAATGCTTTTCAATTGTTGCGTTGAGGCTTAATAGGAATTTTGAATCACCAGATAGATTACAGATGGCTACATGACTTATAATTTTGCCATCGATGGTTTGCCTTCTTTATTCTGGACAAATAGGTTTGCTCGCTGTGAATTGTGGCAGGTAGTGATTTGGAGTTATTGCAAGAGGAGCTTCTTTTGATCACTGGCGGAGCCTCTTTCTTTGTCGAGTGAGGCTTTCGGATGCCTGTGCGGTTATCAGTAGCCTTGGGTCTCTGTGCCCGGGCAAAATGGCCCTATGGGGTTTAACCATCCCCTAGAATTGGCTGAGTCTTTATTGGGCCACATAGGTTAAGGCCGAAGGTGACCTCCTTTGAAGGATCGCCTGCCGCGACATTCCTTCTTGCTACGAATGGCTCCTCGATGTAAGAGTAGCAGCATTGGCCTGTCGGCCACGTAGGGCCATTACTCGATGCTAGAGTAGCAGTCCAAAGATACTTACTGTTTACATTTTCTATTTTTTGTGGTGCTTCCAGAGGAGGAACTGTGAATGGCTAAACAACCATTGCTGTGAAGGTCCTCTGCCGGCAGGCGGGATGGACTGGGAGCCCACGCATCAACTTAGATGATCACCTCCTTCGAATTGTGCCTTACCTGACTTGATTAGTCTCAAGTGCGATTTAAATTTATTTTATATGATCGATCAGTTTAAATGTTCGACTTCAAAGATTTATGGTGCAATGCTATGAATCCTAAATGGAAATCAGAAGTGGCAATAGAATGATTGTGTCAATAAATCTGTTATATTTTTAGGTGCATAAGTTTTGCCCATATATTTATATATATAAATATTCGATGGGAATCCAACAATTAACAAATCCAGATTGAAGAAAAAAATCAACCATGTGTGGGAGACTTGTAGATAAGAAAAAAAATAGTTCTTACGGTACGTTTGATTATTAGAATGGAGTAATGTGGGAATAGAATAGATGAGTGTAGAGTTGGAATCGTTATTCTCATATTTGATTGTTGGAATAGAATAAGGTGGGAACATAGTATTTTATTATTTGGTTTGTAGAATAGTACGGTGAATAAGGTGGAATAGTGATAATAATAACAATAATAATATGTAGTAATAATAATAATAATAATAATAATAATAATAATAATAATAATAATAATAATATCTGAGAACTGTTATTTTTACATATGTAAGAATAATAATTTTTAGAAAATATTTATTTTTGATTAAATTTATAATTAAACGGTGAAATATTTACTCCTAAGAAATAAAATTTTTATTTTTATTTTATTTTTTTTAACCAAATGTGCCATTAGATTTATAAGATTGAAGACCACTAAAACCAAATCTAGGCTTTCATTAAACGTGCGCATAGATGCATTTTCTACCTAGAAAAAAAAAAGGCTATAGCTAGTCCACAAAAAGTAAGCTTCATTGTTTGGGCCTTCAATGATACAACAAGTGCTCATTATGTTGGACGTGGTGAGTGACATTGCCATGGAGAATTGGACCATAAGAACAACGAACAAATTGTTGGAAATTGGACAATTTATTTGAACTGTAAAAAAATAATTGATAATGTATAATAAGTAAGTAATAATCACAAATAATAAAGGATATTCTATTTTATATGAAAAATCCTATTTTGAAATGAGAAAAAAAAAATCATGGGACTATAAGTTTGAAATATTCACTATGTAATATATGTTTGGTTACACAAATTGTAATAAATGTAAGGATATAACATTTTATAATAAATAAATAAGTCAGAGCAATAATAAGTATAAGATGAAAGAGAAAAAATATAATCGATAAAATAGTCTTTTTAATTTTAAAAATAACGTACCCAAGGTTGGTTGAAATTGGAATATGATTCGAAACTTAATCAGATACTCGAATCTTTCTCTTATCCATTTTCTCTCTTTTTCTCTTCTTTTTTTCATGGTGTCGACACTCTAAATCTCAGGAATTACAAAGTAATTAATTCTAAAGCGTGTTAGGAGCATTTATATCAGAATGGACACTTGAGCATTCATCGGGCGCGCCTCATGTGAGAACATTACAATAATCGGCGCACAAGTGCTCGTCACACGTGCATTGTGCATGCGACCACTATAATTCTCACACGACCACCTTATCGAGCGCACATCAGTTGCTAATCAATCAGGAAATCATGCTCATGCGTCTCTTGCGTGTTTCTCAAGCGACCTCCAATCTGAAATCAATGCACATGCGGCAATTGGGCGCTTGTCGTGTGCCACATTGTTATTTTTTCAAATCAGTATAATATACGTTTGTCCTTATGCGAGTCATCGAATGCATGTCAAATGAGTATGAAATCTACACAAATGTGACCCATAACCCAACACAAATATGGTAAAAACAAGTCACCCTATCGAAGGCTTTTGCATTTCTTGAAGAAGCCATTAGACTCACTATTAATAGAAATAGAGTAAAAGGGAATAGTAATGCATTGTTTGATCAATCCAAAAAACAAAAAGAAGTAAAATAAGAAAAGCCATCAACCCCATGAGTTCAAGCATAGCAATAATGAACTCCATTGGACAATGTTGTAGGCTTTGTAGATGATACATGTGTGAAGAAGTTTTTGGGCTTTGAGGATATTATTGCCAATATGCCTACCTTTAATGAAAGTTGTCTGGCAACCATTCACTAATGCCAGGATCATAACTTTGAGACAATTTACAATAATCTTGGAAATCGCCTTCTATATAATGTTGTAGCAAATAATCAATTTAAACTTTGAAACCTCACCGGGCAGCATCGCTTTAGCGATGAGGCAAATAAAGGTGTTGCTCATCTATTTGAGAAGCCGGCCATCACTGAAAAACTTGATCATAAATCTTAAATGGAAAGCCTTGCGGTATCCCAAGGTCCTTTAAAGAAGGGTGCCGAAACCCATTTGGCCTTGGAGCCTTTGGGTCCCTAAAATTGAAGACTAGTTCATGGATCTTAACGAGTATACAAATTGACCTTGGAACAATAATGATTAATTACTATAGAACTCTTGACTATAGAACAAAAGGAAAGGCTCACTTTTTATTCAATTGAATAAAAACTCCAATTCAAATTCAAACACAGATTGATATTTTATTCGAAAAATTTAAAAATTCAGATTTGATTGTTATGTCATAGGAAAAAATCAAGGAAGAATTTTTTATATTTAACTGGGTTCGTTCAGTTTGACTACTTTAATCTATTTCATTATACTATTTTTTGCTCTATCTTTCAAGATTTTATTCTCTGGATAATTCTGTTTAAATAATTTTGAGAAATTCTTTCCAATCTTCTTCTTCTTTTATGATCTTATTGGAAATAATAAAAAAGATAATTCCTACTTAATATAGTTATTTGTGCAAGTACTTTACAGTTAATATTTTCAGTTGGAGGAATGATAGTTAAAGTTCGATAAGGGATGAATCAATGACCTTGGAAATAACTATTGAATTTTCACTTTTTGTCCAAGGAAGATTTCTTCCATCCATAAGGTATTAAGGTATTCTTCTCGGGTCCTTCTTTCACTTCGAATAGCTGATTCTTGGAGCAAAGCTAGATGAAACTATGCCAACTCAAAAATTGAAATGCCTTAACCTGGCCCAGACCAACCATATAGAATTTCAAAACATAACTTATCATCATAAAATATATATCAAAAATAAAACATCCATAAAAAATATGTATCTCCTCAAACTCTAAAGTAAAGATATTTGAATACGGACGTAACCTTGAAATAAAATGTTTAACAACTGTATAGAAAAGTAAATGACTCTCCATCACTCAACATAAATGCAACTAAACCCTAAGGTCATCTCCAATTGAAAGCTCTGTTGTAATATATGATATTTAGTTAGTGTTAAGATCCTTCTTTAATCAAGAAATAATAAATACATTGGTGATCCAAATATTAAACAAATGATATACTTGATGCGTCCCTGGATCCGGGTTACTATTAGAGCTAGAAGTCTGCTTGATCTTCCTTTTCGGGGCGAATTGAAACCAGTTTGGATAGGTAGTTTTGAACCTGGATCCTACACAACACAACTAAAAATGAGATATTAGAGGACAACGAAAATTACTCCCACTGTATATTTTTCGACACTCAAATCAAAAATCTTTTTCAGAAAATAGAAAGATATTAAGAGAACGTGAGAAGATGCACGGATGTATATTGTGGTGGATTGAGCATTTGGATGTGCCCGCTGAGAGGTGGTTTAAAAGTGCGCCCGTTAAGGGGCGGTTTAGAGGTACACCCGACGGAGAGACAGTTTGACAATGCGCTCAACCTAGTGGCATCTTGGGGGTATGTCCGGCAGAGGGGCACCTTATGAAATGTAGGATTGAGCTTCGTGGACGGAGGGCTGGCCTTCTAAGTGGAGGGTAGACCTCCTAGATGGGCCCCTGAAATGAGGGCTAGTGAGTGTTAGAGGCTAGTCTTCTAGAATGGAGGTGGGCCATTCTCCGTGGGATGAAAGGCAAGTCTTCTTCCCTGGGACTCACTTCATCCATGAAATGGAGAAGGGCAGGACTCCCTAGGTGGGTGCCCATCCCAGGGGAGGACAATCTCTTCTCCTTAGGAGGACAACGTTTGCCCCCCTAGGAGGACACTCCTTCCCAGAAGGGAGGGCACTCCTCCCCAGAATGAGGGCAGGCCCTCTCCCTTTGCAGGGCACTCCTAAGGTGGGACGGCCGGTCTCCCTCCTTCCTGGGCTCCTAGGACAAAACTCCTGGAAACCGCTTTCCTGGCGTGATCTCAAAGTCGCGCTTTCTGCTTTCATGGCATCATATGATCATATTCTATTGAGGTTACCCTTTGAGGAGATGCGAGGGTAAATGTGCCTTATTTCTGTCTTTCCCTACCAGGTCTCTTCTCTGGACATCTGGACATGGCCGTCGCAGCTAATAGGGAGTTAACTCCTGCCTAATTTTGAAGAAACTAGTGGTGTCGTCTCTCTTGATTTTTCGAAAGCCCTTCCTTGTGAGCTCGAAGTTCTTATTTTTTGTGGTTCACCTAGGCTCCCCTCTTTCGTGAGGAGGAGGAGGTATTTATAGCCATTGAAGGCGGTTTGGCCACCTTCAACCTTCATAGTTTGCAACCGCTGGGGTTGCTGAGTTGGCGCGGGGATCATGGTGCCTATTATGGAAATGCCATTATCCAAATGGGATAGTTTTCGTTTCCAGAGGATCATGGGATTGTCGCATGATCGTGTCCTTTGGGGGTGAGATTCGCCAGATTCTTCTTGCTATACGGGGTAGTGAATGATTCCACACTGGATCTCATCAGCATTGGTTGCCATTCTCGGAGACGGGTTAATATGAAAATATTCACTGGATATTCGCCGAGATTGGGGGCATCTTTGGTGAGAATCTCTACTGAGTCATGCTAAGCGATCTGAAAAAATACCGCAGAGCGAATCTTATCGCCTGACTTCAGTCTGGCAGATTGGGCCTAGGCCAGTCCGCCCAAATTGACCATACGATATGGGCCGCCACCATTTGGACCTCTGCATTAATTCGTGGGCCTAAGTCCTGAGACAACCCAATGTAACGATACCTATCACTAGTCCCCCAAGTCAGGAGATTGAGCTCTGCCAACTCCTGGCCAGTCTGATGATTGGATGTCTTCTATAACTTTTGGCTCGCGCTTTCCTTTTCGAGGCACTTTGCCACTTTCCTGTGTAGGAGGGCAATGGTTCGGTGCCAGATTTGGCAAGATTCAAGGGTGATATTCTGAGCATCACTGATTTTCTGCGGATTGCACTGGTGACGCAATCTTCTGCAATAAGAACACGTGGATCTCCACTTTGGGTATAAGTAGGAGGGCTCACAACTCCCACCTCATGAACTATCCGCACCAGCTAAGTGGCATGAATGTTTGAAGCGGATGTGGAGCCTATACAACCACCGGCAGAAGTTGACGGAGACTTTGGCTTAATGCTGGGAGTTGGAGCAAAATGTGTTCTTGTGATCTGCTTTGGTTTCCTTCTTTTCATCCTAGAGCTTCCCAGCCTTACATAGCATTGAGCAAGGCTTGGGCCGGTTTCCTCCTTTACTAGCTAGTGATGGATCGCCTTGGAGGGGTGGCAGCTCGGTCCCTTTGGCGGGTGCCCATCCTGTGGGAGGACAATCTCTTCTCCTTAGGAGGACAACGTTTGCCCCCTAGAGGACACTCCTTCCCCGAAGGAGAGGGCTCCTCCCGAGGAGGAGTTGCAAAATGAGGGCAGGCCCTCCCCCTTTGCGGGGCACTCCTAAGGTGGGACGGCCGATCTCCCTCCTTCCTAGGCTCCTAGGACAAAACTCCTGGTAATCGCTTTCATGGCATGATCTACAAAGTCGCGCTTTTCGCTTTCATGGCATCATATTCTGTTGAGGTTACCCTTTGAGGAGATGCGAGGGTAAAGGTGCCTTATTTCTGTCTTTCCTTGCCAGGTCTCTTCTCTGGACATCTAGACATGGCCGTCGCTGCTGATAGGGAGTTAACTCCTGCCTAATTCTGAAGAAACTAGTGGTGTCGTCTCTCTTGATTTTTTGCAAGCCCTTCCTTGTGAGCTCAGAATTCTTATTTTTTGTGGTTCACCCAGGCTCCCCTCTTTCATGTGGAGGAGGTATTTATAGCCAGTGAAGGCAGTTTGGCTACCTTCAACCTTCATAGCTGGCGACTGCTGGGGTTGCTTAGTTGGTGTGGGGATCATGGTGCCTATTATGGAAATTGCCGCTGTCAAATGGGATAGTTTTCGTTTCCTAGAGGACTGCGGGGATTGTCGCATGATCGTGTCCTTTGGGGGTGAGATTCGCCAGATTCTTCTTGCTATACGGGGCAGCGAATGATTCCACACCTGGATCTCATCAGCTTTGGTTGCCATTCTTGGAGGCGGGTTAATCCGAAAATATTCTTTGGATATTCGCGAGATTCGGGGCATCTTTGGTGAGAATCTCTCTTTGAGTCATGCTAAGCGTGACAAAAAAATACCGCAGAGCGAATCTTATCGCCTGACTTGATCCGCGATTGGGCCCTAGGCCAGTCCGCCAAATTGACCATACGATATGGGCCGCCACCATTTGGACTGCATTGGTCGTGGGCCTAAGTCCCGAGACAACCCAATGTAACGATACCTATCACTAGTCCCCCAAGTCGAGATTGAGCTCCGCCAACTCCGGCCATCCCCCGATGATTGGATGTCTTCTATAACTTTTGGCTCGCGCTTTCCTTTTCGAGGCACTTTGCCACTTTCCCGTGTAGGAGGGCAATGGTTCGGTGCAGATTTGGCAAGATTCAAGGGTGATATTAAGGCATCACCGATTTTTCATGGATTGCAATTGGTGACGCAATCTTACGCAATAAGAACACGTGGATCTCCACTTTGGGTATAAGTAGGAGGGCTCATAACTCCCCACCTCATGAACTATCCGCTTTTACCTAAGTGGCATGAATGTTTGAAGCGGATGTGGAGCCTATACAACCACTTTGGCGAAGTTGACGGAGACTTTGGCTTAATGCTTGGAGTTGGAGCAAAATTTGTGCTTGTGATCTACTTTGGTTTCCTTCTTTTCATCCCAGAGCTTCCCAGCCTTACATAGCATTTAGAAAGGCTTGGGCCGGTTTCCTCCTTTACTAGCTAGTGATGGATCACCTTGGAGGGATGGCAGCTCAGCCCCTTTGGCGGGTGAGGGTGGCACCCTGTTCCTTCCGGCTGATTTGAACCTTGATACCTACGAGGGGTTTTTCTCAAGAGGCTGCTGGTGGGGGCACACTTTCTGAGTTCATACCGAGGCTTAGGTCATCGTCATTGTGCTAGGTCCAGTGTTGACGCACATACTAGCACAACTACGGTCGGTTTCGGTGGATGACTTTCGGTGGGTGCTTCCTAGGATGGTGATGGTGCTTCATTCGCCGCTCTTGCCGGTGAGGGCTTTGGTGATTCCTACTTTGGCGGCAATAGGGCAGTGGTGGACATGATCCTTGCCCACTTGGCCACGCTGCTCTTCCCTTCGAAACGCTTTTCTAGGGATAGGTGTCTGTTTGCCCTTTAGGTGTCCCTCCTTACCAGGCGAGGCTTTTGAAGTCAGATCATTATTCTATGTATTTCTATTCCTTTTGTTGTGCATTTGCCGTCAAAAGCTTGTGCTTTGAAAAAATGACTTGAGCAATGGAACTGCCGTGGATTTTTCCCGTATGGTTTGCCTCTTCAATTTTTTGAATGTCATTCTTTGTTTCTTGATATCATCTCATTCCTGTTTCTGTGGTGGTCTTTGATTTATGGTGGTTTGTTCGAGGCGCTGGTTTGAATCGTGGGCCAATTAAATAGGCTTACCACTAGAATAGATCATCTGCCAGGTAGTCCGGCTTGATGCCGGATTGGATAGTAGGCTAGTTAGTCTAGGCACGTCGGACAAGTCTCGATCCCATCATAGCTATGCACCACCAGTCAGTCGCTGTGTGGGCCATCATTGTTGACCCTAGCAGTTGATGTGGTGCTTCGGAGCCATGAGGGGGCACTACTAGTCTCAATCATGGGCCATTCGAGTCTTGGGCAAGATCCAAGAGCTCACAAAATAAAGATCTTAAGCTCGAGATCAGGTCGCCTCACTACAAGGACACACTTTGGGAGGCTAAACGGTGACTTGCCGCCTTCTGGAGAAATTGTGTTTGAAGAGGCTTAGGGAAGAGGACTCAGCTCTGCCAGGAGGGATCTTGTCGACCTTGGAAGGACTCAGCTGCCCTTTGTTTTCCTTGGAAGGATCCTACTCTCCGTGCCTTGCTGTTGGCGAGTCGATCGAGGGGATTGGGAGAGAGGAGCCGTCATCCAACTCTGATGCTAGAGCAGGGGACCCTCTGACTCGACGCTGTGACCATAGCCAAGCTGGGATCCCAATCTCAGTGGAACTTTCTTCAAGGATGCTTCTCTACTTTTCTAGTCGATTGTCAGGGCTATTGGGGATGATTCACACCAGAATCCGATCATTCCCGTGAAGGATAGTCATGTTCTTGAGGAGATGCGGATTTCCTCATGACTATCGTTGCTTGAATTTGACAAACGTGTCTGGCTGGTTGCGCTCGCCCCTACCAAGAGGAGGTCGTGGCGCTGAGAAGATGTTGTTGCCGGCTAAACTTTGAGGATATAGTTGCCAATATTTTCCCAACCTAGACCGTTGCCCACATATACCGTTGGCACCTAGTCTTATTAGAGGATGTCGTAACTTTCATGCATCTAATCCTAATCCGTCTACTGTCGTGGATCAATGGTGCATGTCCCTTCAGGAGGGAGTCGTTGCACACATGCTGAAAATCTCCATAAGTTTTTGAGTTCAACCGCTATGGGCCGCTCGGTGACGGGATCGAGGTTCAAATATGACCACGTACAAGCCACCCGATACGAGACCAAGGTTCAAATACGACCACGCATCGACCGCTTGATGTGGGATCGAGGTTCAAATATGACTGCATATGGGCCGTTCAATATGGCATCAAGGTTCAAATATGACTGCGTATGGGCCACTCGGTGTAGGATCGAGGTTTAGTAACAAGTGAATGAGAATTCACTCGACTTAGGAGAAATCTAGGTTGCATGGTTTTATAGTGTTATGCAATCATTTGTATGAACATATAATATTACTATTCTATTAATAGAAATGTGATTCAAGCATGCAGTATGGTGTATGCAAGACTTATTTAGATTAGGCATGAATCATCTTCGATGCAAGTGGTTTCCTTCGAAATGGTTCACTGCCCCGAGTGCACGCCGATGTGCACTGCTTTGGGGGGTCGTCGGGACTCTTTAGCAGGCACCTTGGCCCATTGTCCTTATATTTCGTGGGTTGGTGGGGTAGCGCTTTGCTATCGCGATGGGTGGCCCACTGGCCAATTGTTCGGGTCCTGTTGTTAGCCTACGTTGCCCCGGGCGACTCGGACTGGTGCAACACTTTGTTGGATAATGCCTACTACGACGCAATGCATTGTGGGCTGAGCACGTCGAGCACCCATTGCAAAGATTACCATACCTTTTGCGAGGTTTGCCGCTGTGCAACGAGTCCAGGAGAGGAGTTGTGGTCTCATATTTACGGACTCTACTCTCTGAAAGGTTGGGTTTACTTCACCTGGCTGATCGGGTTTGAAGGCAACGCCTCATGGCGGCACTTGGAGCGACATGGATGGTATCACTCTAGGACTTCGTCTACACTTCACAGCTCGGTTGGTGATACGTGCTTCTCGCGGTGGCTAGAATGACCATCGTCGGTGGCGAACGGAGTGAAGGAGAGGGGAGTTCGGCGGAGGAGGACGGCGGTGGAAGCGCACGAAGAGGAAAGAGGAAACGATCTGAGGAGGTGAAAGTAGAACGAGAGAGAAGAGAGGAGAGAATAGGGAGAAAAGGCAGAGAGAGTCGAGACGAAAATAATCTTCCTTCCTTTCATTAGGCATGAGAACGGTTATATAAACACCAATAGAATAAAATAACAAACTAACATAATCCCTAACAAACTAACAAAATAAAATAACAGAAGAACATGATCATGAATGAAGGGAAAAGGGCATATCTACCACCAAACACAGTAACTAAACATAATCCCTAAATTTAGGAGACAAACGGAATATCTCAAAGCTCCTACGTCTGCCGACGGTCGAATGTCCCTGTTCGACGATGGTCGGGGAGGGGGTACCGTGGCTGCCGATACTGAGTACGTAACATTGCTGTTCCCATCAAAAATGACCTTGTCCTCAAGGTCAAATGGCTTATGCACAAATGTCCCGGACCCGGCGTGACAACGCTGCTCTTGCTTGAAAGATAACACGGCAGAAGCAATATCAGCTGTTGCGTCGACCACGTCCGCGTCCCCACACACAACTGTGCCCCCGAGCTCTGAGTGCACCAGCTTCAAATTGTCAGTGTTAACGACCGTCGCATCAGGCTCCCGAGATCCCCCACTGTCAGCTTCTTGTTGTCCAAAAACCTTGGATTCGATGCTCGAATAACGCGGCCCAATGTCTTGGTGATTGGAATAGAGCCCAGACTGTGGGAATGCATCTAATCCCTGACGGAATGGCAGGCTTAACACTGCTAAAACCGGTGGCTTCATTTGACTCAGCAGCGAAAGAAGGAAAACTGGGCCCAGATCCTCAATTGATTGCATGATCTTCCGGACTGATGTTACTGCAAGGCCTCTGGGCACAAATGTGTCTGCCATCTAACCTCCTACATATGCAAACAGTGCCCTGGTCAGCCATGGTAGAACAACGACTAAAACCAGATTCCATGAGATGGAATTTCAACTTTGATTGTAATATGTAGGCACCCATGTCAGAAGGATAATTGTTCCCAAGTATGGCGCAGTATGGCCGATTTTGATGCCGGGCATCGGGTGCTCTTGATAGAATGACAGGTCCCCTTGAGTTGCTGCCTCCCAGGATAGAAATGATGTTGTTCATAGCAGGCATGGCAACACCCTCACCCATCCCCATAACGACACACAGTATAAGCAAACAAGGCAGATTAATCCTTGCAGCAATAGGTGTTAAAACTATAGCCACTGACCACCCAATCACCCCAAAACCCAAGACAAGCTTTCCACCAATTTTATCTACCCCTAAGCTGCCAGCTATTTGAGTAAGAAGGCAGCCCCAAAAGGAAAAAATTTGAATCAGACCCACAATTGCACTATTCCAATTGAACTCTTGTGACTTTGGAAGTCTTGCAATGCTCCTGTTCGCACGATTCCTGTGGCACAACAGAAATGATGTAAAGCAAGGCAGTACAATGACCCATTGTGTTGGTAACTGCTCCCACCATGGAAATAACTTCTGGGTATTTTCGCCAGCTAAGACTAGTTTACGTGGCCCCTCTGGAATGGTCAATGATGCCAAGCATCGATTAGCAATTGATAGCAAATTGCTTCTTGTCTTAAAGTTATAGGGATGAAGAGAGCATCCACACCAAAGAATCGGCCGATTAAGCTCGTGACCCCCATGTTGTAACATTTTCACGGCCCGGAGTTTGAGGAGGCGGTATTTATTCCACACCAAAGACACGCCCTATGGCAATGAGGAGTGAGCCAGGTGAGAGCCAATTGCTTGTAAACTCTTTGTTTATGATCGATGCCAAAGAACTGCATTTACATTACCCAACGCATTGGCCACAACACCTAAAATTTCCCAAGAGGTATTATCAAATGCATGCCCTGTCTCAGAACTTGCATGAATTTGAAGATCTTCAATATGCAGATGAGGGTTGATCGACCTGCTAAGTGCACGGGCAGATTTTGCCCATTTAGCACACACGGGAACCTTGTGCTTAAACTCAATTGCCATGTTGCGTGCTACCTGGACCCAACTGTCAAAACTTGCTCCAGCTTCGGAGAATTGTAATTTCGTGATGAAATTAGTGGAAAAAGGGGCGCCAGTTTTCAGAACCACCTTGTTAATGGAAACAACATCACCTTCACCCTTCAGGCCAGCCTTCACTATATCAGATTGTGAGGCCTGAAACCTCCTATGACTCTCATTACTCTTTAGCATATTTGCGATAGCAGTATTTTCACTCAACTTCGCCCAGTGCCTAGGAGCTTCTCTATCCTTAATCTCCAACCACCCTGGCGACCTCACCGCATGAAGTACCCAATTATCCGCAGTTGTTGGTGCCAAACCTTCATCAGGCCCATCCACCGATACAACAACAGGATGGCCATAAATGACTCCTTGTAGCCGCAGAGTGGACGAGATAAGAGGACCCTCCAAGGCATGAGGAGATATGGTTGGAGGAACCCCTAACCAGATTCTGGAAACAAAATAGCCAGAGATATGTTGGTGAATGGGTTTGGAAAACGGTTCCATTGGAATTTCATTGTCACTGAAGGCGGCCTCTGTATATGGAACGAGATTCTGGAGGGAACCTTGAAAAGTTTGGTGTAATGTGTCACAGTTAGAACACAACTCGTGGGCTTTGTGTGAAGCCATTAGTGCAAAATATTTAAGTTCGTCAAAAGTCGCGAAGGGTTTTGTGTGGAATAAGGAAATTTTGCGGGGGTGTGGTGAAAGGTGGCTTAGCCGAGTGGGATCTGTCGATGTGTGGGATATCGGGTTAAGATGTGAGCCTTAAATGAGAGGAACTGTCGGGGTGAGGCGTGGTATGGAGTTTGCGGTCGCGATTTCGTAGCGGTGGTGGAGGTAGCTTTTCGAATTGGAAATTAGGTGACGCATGTGGATCGGGTTGCTCGATTAGTCGAGTCAGCAAAGACTCGGTGATGGAGGTTCAAGCCGAGTTTAGTGGTGGGAACCACAACCATGGTGAGTTTGAAAACAAAGAGGAATTAGCGGTCGACGGGGGTAAGCGGTCGATACAGAGTGCGAATTCAGGTGATAGTAGAGACGGAGGAAACGATTCAAAGAAATAGGTGATGGTACCGACGCCGTGGTCAAAGTAAGGGCAGATGAGAAAAATTTGTAAAAAGGAAATGAAAACGGTGATGAAGTTGAAGACTGACGAGAAATTTGCGGGTTCAACGCGGTATTCGGTTGAGGCGGTCGGGGCAATAAGACCTAATTTGGTCTGAGATGTGAGCAGAAACGGCTGTTTGAGGAACGGGTATTGATGGTACGGAACCAGTGATGGAAGAGATGGCAGGAAGAGAAATGTGACGATGGGAAGCCATCGTAGAGGAAGCTACAGGAAGCGAAGAGTTTACTGACCGTCTAGTGTCTTGCTCGAAGCTGTGGAGTGAGTTGCTGTGGTCCGCCCTGGACGCGCTGAGCTCGGTGCAGGACGACCAGATCTGTACGATTTGTGAAACCGCGGTGTTAGTAGCTCGTCGGAGGTCCTTCATTGCGTTGGCTAGTTCGGCAATGGCCGCTTCGAGTGCGTCGAGTGCGCGTTCTTCGTTCTCCTCCGCTTTTCTCTCAATGAGAGCACCATTTGATACGTGCTTCTCGGCAGTGGCTGGAATGACCATCGTCCGTGGCGAACGGAGTGAAGGGAGAGGGGAGTTCTGGCGGAGGAGGACGGCGATTGAAGCAGACGAAGAGGAAAGAGGAACAGTTTGAGGAGGTGAAAGTAGAACGAGAGAGAAGAGAGGAGAGAATAGGGAGAAAAGGCGAGAGAGAGTTGAGACGAAAATAATCTTCCTTCCTTTCATTAGGCACAGTAACGGGTTATATAAACACTAACCGAAGAAAATAACAAACTAACATAATCCCTAACAAACTAACAAAATAACAACTAACAAAATAAAATAACAGAAGAACATGATCATGAATGAAGAGAAAAGGGCATATCTACCACCAAACGCAGTAACTAAACATAATCCCTAAATTTAGGAGACAACTAGAATATCTCAAAGCACCTAATTCCGCGCGATGGTCGGATGTCCCCTCGCTCGACAATGGGGAGGGGTACCGTGTTGCCGAAATCGATGCATGTGATTGGTCTCTGCAACCTGTTAGGTCATGTTCAGGCTGCCCGGCCATGAGGTCATCGTGCCACCGGTCTTTGTCTTGCTGGATCAAGTCATTGACTGGTGTGATCGATTCCGTACATCGTCACATTGAGAGTGATGCACCTAGGGCTTGCGCTGGGCAGTGACCGTGCAAATCAAGGTGTCAGAGCTGTGATTAATGGCAGGCTATGAGAGGATACGAGGCAAAATCTATTATAGTGGCGGCTATAGGTTGACGCGTTAAGGCATACCAAGGTGAGGACAAGCGGCGCTTGCCGTCAGGGCGACGTGACCCTTCAACTTTGCAGTGACATCGTTCTAGGCTTAGGCTTCAGCTATTTAAGTGTTGTGCCTTCGCCATTCTTGCAACCTCTCCGCTTCATCTGCCGTTCTTCTGGTGCTTCTTTTTGGATGGCCCTAATGCTGCTGGTGTTCCCATTTTTGTTCGCTTTGCCATTGGAGGCGTCGAACTCTTCTGCTTTTGTACCTTCAACGGAGGAGAGTAGCGGCGATGAACAAGTGATGGTTGAGATGGGGAGTGGCGACTCAGAGAGCGCCGTCGTAGGTGGCGGAGAGCACCAACTGTGTGCTCCTGTTTTGGAGTGTTAGGAGGCTTCGGGTGGACCTTCTGGCTGCTTTTGGGCCCTGTCGCTCATTACCACTTTGGCTATGAGGTCGCCGGTTCACCAGATCTTTGTGGGAGTTGGTCTGTGCCGCTGGTTTAGGAGTTAAAGGGTGGAGCCCCCAACGTAATGCCTTCGATTGGACACGTGCGGTCCAAAAGTGGGCACTGGATGCACACTCTTGGGCCAGCCTGCCGCTAGTACAACTACCCGAGGAGGGGTCATCGCTATGGGAACGTTCCAGGCTGATGTGATGGGATTCCCCTTCTATGGCCCGTCCTTTCTCAAGGCTTCTTGACACTGCTCTTGGCGGAGCCTTAGCGAGGGGATCGAGCTCCGTCGCCGGCGTCCACGGCCTCAAGAGCCTCAGTTCATCGTAGTCTGATCTTTTACAGCTTCAGACCCACAGAGGCGCATTCTAGCGTGAGACTAGGTTGAAATTGGACTAGCCAATTCTAGGCGCTAGACTGGGGTGCGGCTGGATTGGTTCTGGGCACCGGATTGGGTTGCGATTGGGCTATTCCTGGGCGCTGAACGGGGAGTGGTCAGATTGAACCTAGTGCCAGCGGGTTCGGCCGGACTAGATCATGTTTGGCAGATGGCTTTGATGTCAACTGGTCCATTTGGGCATCGACCTAGGTCGGCTAGACAGGATCTGGTGCCGAGCTAGCGCATTTGGGCACCGAAATTCTTACAGTTTGGCTGAATTGGATCTGGGGGCTGGAATGGATCTGGGGGCTGGAGTGGATCTAGGCGTTGATGGACTAGATCTGGGCAGCCAACAGAATGGATCTGGGAGGTTCTAGGCGCCGACAGACTGGACTACTATTGAGTAGATGGGGCGCCAAACTGAAAGATGATAATGACGAGACCATCAGAGGGTGGTCCCAGCACGGGCGGCGTTATCGACCATGCCGTCAGCCACCCGGCGATGGGTATGGCAGCGACGATAGTTCACACGAGCTTCGTCGGTACTCTCTTCCTTTCTCCACCGTGCCTCATTACGCAATCCACTGAAATTTTGATTGATCGCCTCAAGATTGCCGTATGCAAACACAATATTAGGATCCACAAAGAGGAAGGATGGATTTACTTGCCTCGATTTGTTAATTTTCCTTCAGCGATGGCAGCGACTGCGACAGTGGGTAGTCACGGCTCACGTTTTCCTTCCTTCCTTTACACCGTGGCACAAATCGAAGGATGGAGAATGGAGGGCGCTTCGTCGGCATCCGATCTAGGCATCACCTCCTCCGACGATGACAATTGACGCAGCTCTACTGTTACGAACCTTTAATTATTTCCTTTTCTCATTTTCGCCTTGGTTTGTTTGGTTTGTTTTCTTTGAGAATAGCCACTGCCCTTCCTCCACGTGGACAGTTTCAAAACGCAGCACCCCGTTCCCGGTTCCCGTTTTTAATTCTGAGGACCCCATTCCCGTATATAGGCTAAATGCGTTAATAGAAAAGACAAGGAATTATTACTCTAATTTGCTCTCTCTCTGCGTCTCCCTCTCCACTCTGTCCTTCTCTCTCGATTTGCCTCTCCCTATTTCCCACTTTTCCCTCCTTCCCCAGCACACTCTTCCGTCTCCCTCCTCTGCAGAGCTCCGCTCCCGTCACAATTTTCTCATCATCGCCGGCGACTACATGGAGACCGTATCATCTACATGCCACCCTCTCTTCTCTTTCCTCTTCCTTTCCTCTCTTTTTTTCCTTTCTCCTTCCTTCTTTTCTGCTGCTGTCCACCCATGCCCTTTTCTTCTTTTCATTTCCCCCATTTTTTGTCTTTTTTTTTTCTAGGGGGCTGCACCGCCTGCCCTTTAAATAATAATAATAATTATTATTATTATTATTTGTTGTACTATATATATATATATCTGTCAATGCTTTACGGAGCATTTTCGTATACAAGGGGTCTCTTGTCACCTTGCGACTTGGTTGACCATTTGGCCACGCTCAGGTCAGTGAAGCCTCTTCTTCTGATTCCTCCCCTTAGGCGTTGAAGTTCGGGAGTCGAAGGGGCAATTGCTAGCTTGGTGTCTTCAAATTGTCCCTGTTGGGTCCTCAAGCCACGCTTTTGGCTTTAGTGAGGTAGCTGGCTAAACTGTAGATTGTCCGTTGACTCCGCATGGGACCTCTTTATGATCGAAGAGGTTGTCGGCCATCTCAGGAGTGGTGAGGGGTCGCTGCTTTGGGCTTTGGCCTGGCTCCCTAGGACTGGACCGATCTTTTCTCCTAGAGTGGGTCCCATTGCTCCGATCCTCCACAATACCGTGGTCATTAGGGTAGTGAACTGTTCCCCACGATTGAAGTCTTGAGCCCCCAACCATTGACATGCCAAGGGCAGACTAAGCATCGCCCAGAGGGGTTGTCGCCATAAAAGGTGATTTCTCTAGCCGAGGTGCTGGTTAAAGTATGAGTATTGACCATATTTGTTTCGTTATTGTACAGTGGTTAGATTTTTTAGTCGTTTCCCACAAATGACGCAAATGATATGTCTCTGAATCCGGGCTACTACTTGGGCCTAAAGTCTACTTGATCTTCCTCTTCAAGTTGAACTGAAACGAGTTTGGATAAGTATCTTGAACGTGGATCCTGCACAATAACTATAAATGAGAGGTCAAAGAATGGTAAAAATTACTCCTACCCTATATTCTCCGACGTTCAAATTAGAAATCTTTTTTAAAAAATAGAAAGATAATAGGAAGATGCAAGAAGATGCGCAAGTGCATATCGTAGCGGATTGAGCGTTTTGATGCGCCCGCTGAAGGGTGGGTTAGAAATGCGCCCTTTGAGGAGCAGCTTAAAGGTATGTCTGCTGAGAGACAGTTTAGAGGTGCACTCGACGGAGGGGTATGCTGGCGATATTTTTGACCGAGGAGCGTCCTAGGGGAGCGTTCGTCAGAGGGGCGTCTTATGAGATGGATAATTGAGCTCCGTGGATGGAGGGTTATCCTCTTGGGTGAATGGTAGACCTCCTAAATAGGGCCCGGACGGAGGGCTAGCAAGCGTTAGATGCTGGGCTCTAGAATGGTGGCCGACCATTCTCTATGGGATGAAAGGCAAGTCTTCCTCATTGGGACTCCCTTTCTCCTTGAGATGGAGGAGGGTAGGACCCCTTAGGTGGGTCCGCCTCTTAAGGGAGGACAAGCTCCCCTTCCTAAGAGGGAGGACACTCCTCCACAGGAGGAGTTGCCAGCGGCGAGGCCCTCCCCCTTAGGGGGGTACTCCTCCTTAGGAGGACGTCAATGTCTTCCTCCTTCTCGGGCTCCTGGGACAAAACTCTTAGTAACCGCTTTCATGGAGTTATTTATAGAGTTGCGCCTACCAGTTGGGTCAGAAGGTTGCTTTGGTCATTGGTGATGCTCATATTCTATTGAGGTTACCCTTCGAGGAGATGCGAAGGTGAAGGTGCCTTATTTCCCTATTTCTCTACCAAGTCCCTTCTTTGGATGTCTGGACATGGCCGTTGTCACTGATAGTGAGTTAACTCCTACCTAATTCTAAAGAAACTAGTGGTGTCACCTCTCTCGATTTTTCTCGAGTCCTTCCTTGTGAGCTTGGAGTTCTTATTTTTTGTAGTTCACTCGGGCTCCCCTCTTTCATGAGGAGGAGGAGGTATTTCTAGCCATTGAAGGCGGTCTAGCCTCCTTCGACCTTCATAGCTGGCGCCCGTTGGAGTTGTTGAGCTGGTGCAGGGATCACGGTGCCTGTTACGGTAGTTGCCGCTGTCAAAAGGTATAGTTTCCTTTTTTGAGAGGATTGCGGGGATTGTCGCATGATCGTGTCCTTCAGGGGTGAGATTTGCCAGTTTCTTCTTGCCATACGGGCGGTGAATGATTTCTGCACAGGATCTCACCGACTTTGCTTGCCATTCTGGGAGGCGGGTAAATCTAAAAATATTCACGAGATATTCATCGAGATTGGGGGAAGCTTTGGTAAGAAACTATGTTGAGCCGTGGTAGGCAATCCGAGAAAATACTGTGGGAGGATCTTACATCCCAATTTCTGTTTGGCAAATTAGACTTGGGCCAGTCCGCCCAAATTGGCCATGCGATATGGGCCGCCACTTGTTAGGCCTCTATATTAGTTCATAGGCTTAGGTTTTGGACCGGCTCAACATAATGGTATCCACCAATACTCAATAATATAAGATAAGTAATAACCATCTTTGGTAAATTAACATCAATATGTGCAAGATGATAACTATAATATAAGCTCGATGATCAACTCCACTTGAGATTTTAGAACTTGTTGTAATCATAACTCAAGCTACAAAGATTTTCAATCAATGGGTTCCATTAAACCTTAGACAACTTGAATACGACAAGAATTCCGCCAAATCCGAATATCCATATGATCAATCTTGATTTTACTGAATCTAAATATTAATAAGAATGCCATAATTTCACAATCTAAGCATCAATAATAACATAATAGAATTTTTTTAATCCAAATATCATGAATTCCACTAAATTCGAAAGTTGTGGATGCCATTGAATCTAAATCTTATAAATTCTACTAAATTTATCTCAAGATGTATTAACAATAACGAGATATTACGGAGGTCCCCTTAAATCTTATTTTGTCATTGTGCATCAAAGGCTACGCATTACCATTCCATTGGTTTGGTAAATACCATGAATTAATAAACACTTACAAGTTTGAAATACAATCAAATCTATGATTTCTTGAGATTTTGTCACCGTGGTGTGCAAATGTCTCAATCATATACTTATCCTAAAGATTCTCTCCATCATCTTGTGGCAACCAGATGGAGAACTATGACAGTGCATGCTAAAAGTTGATCTCTAGAAGGCATACAACATGGTGAAATGAGACTTCTTGATTCCTTCTATGAGTCCTACAGGCTTTATGGACGTTTCTCATTGGTGGGTGAGCCAATGCTTCTCCACTTGCTCTTTCTCCTTATCCATTAATGGAGAGTTAGTGGGCTTTTTCAGAGGCACGGAGGCCATCAACAAGGTGATCATATCTCACCTTATCTCTTTCCCATTGTTATGGATATGCTTTATGGTATCATCTTAGTTAGAACGAGAGTGGATAAGTAAGTTTTATCTTCCAAAGTGCAAGTAAAATAAGGAGAATATACTAACTTTTGCTTATGAATTGTTATTGTTTTTCAATGCTGATGATCATTTAGCTTCCATAGTTAAGGATAGCTTTAGTTCATTCTCTAAACTCCTAGGCTATCACCTGAACTCGTTGAAGTATGAGCTCTTTATTTATGCCACAGATGTTTCCGCTTTCTATTCTATCTAGGATCTTTTGGGTTTTCTAATGGCTATTCTTCCGATTAAGTATTTAGGTATGGGGGTCTCCAACTCTAAGTCGATTACAAATAGGATTGCAAGGAATTGAGGGATGGAAGAGCAAGTCTCTCTCTTCTTTGGGGCATCTTCAATTGATGAATTCCATTCTAGCTACTTTTCATGTGTTTTGGTTTGCCATTTTCATTTTTCTAACCGTTTGATCAAATAGATGGAAGTATTTACACACAACTTTCTTTGGCATGGGTGTTTGGCTAGACATTCATCTGCTAAAGTGGCGTGGATGATGTCTACAAACATAAGGGGAAGTAGGGCTCGATATTAAGAATTTGAACCCTTCGAATAAATCATTTCTTTTTTGAAACCATTGGAATTTAACTCTCTTTTGATAAGGATTTTGTTTAGATTAACTGATGTATAAGCTTAAAGATAGATTAGGAATTTGAGAAAGATCATAAGCCTTAGGACCACAATTAGATTTCATATTTTTTATATAATTGATGATAAAGCTTATACAGGTTTGTAGACCAAAAAATGACATTCGTTGAGATTTCGGCTGACCATTTTGTTGATGTGTTTACATTTGTTATACAGGAGGTGAGTATTGTTTGCTAAACAGCATGGGCTTGGCTGGATGAGGAGGATCATATTATGAAAGACATCATTGTCAACATGTTCGCATACAATGCCAATCCCTTTTCTCGGGACATGATGGTTTGGTCACTAGAAGATCGTGGTTGGTATGAAAGATCTTTGAACCCGTGTTAAAGAAGGTTGCTTGGTATAGTTTCATATTGGCTCCCCCGAGGATTTCTTCTATTTCTTTTATTCTTTGGTCGATAATTTATGGGAGATTAAGCACCATGGCTCAGGTCCATACCTTTGTCAACTGTTGTCCTACTTGCATATTTTATAGTTATCGTACAGAATTTCACTTCCACCTTTTCTCACACTACTCCACCAACAAGATTTGGGTCCTTTTATGTAGTGAGATTGGGTACTATGGTTCGGGTTCATGCCTTTGTCAACTATCATCCTACTTGCATCTTTTATGATTATCATACAGAATTTTACTTCCATCTTTTCTTACACTGCTCCACCAGCAGGATTTGGGTCCTTTTGTGTAGTGAGATTGAGTACCATAGCTCGGGTCCATGCCTTTGTCAACTGTCGTCCTACTTGCATCCTTTATGATTATCATACAGAATTTTACTTCCATCTTTTCTTACACTGCTCCACCAGCAATATTTGGGTCCTTTTGTGTAGTGAGATTGAGTAGCATGGCTCGGGTCTATGCATTTGTCAACTGTCATCCTACTTGCATCATTTATAGTTATCATATAGAATTTCACTTCCGCCTTTTCTTACACTGCTCCACCAGCAAGATTTGGGTCCTTTTGTGTAGTGAAAGTTGATGCGGATGATCTTATGACAAGTGGATATAGGAGAGTCAATGGGCATAGCTCAAGTAGATAGGGAAGCATTATTTATTGATGGTTTTTAAATCAGTGTTAGTTATAGATGTTTAATGTAGATTTAATGAAAATGTAATTGATTATACTTAAAGTTTAAAAATAACTATCAAATTTTTTTTAATTTTTATTTTAATTTTATTTTTAATAAATATTTATATTTAAAAATTAAAAAAAAATTATAGATATTTATATGATAAGAAATTTATGCATGCATATTAATTCAGAGTAAAAAAAGAGACGAAGAGCAGCTCCCCTCGTTTGGTCTTCTTGCTGCTAGGGTTTTTAGTTTTCCTGCTTTCCTGCTCTTCTTCTTTTTCCTCCCTCCTCTTGATTTCTCTGCTATCTTCCACTCTCGACCTTTCTGTGTATTTCTCCATTTCCTTCTCTCTCTTCGTTATCCTCTTCTCTCTCTCTCTCACTCTCTCAACTAAACTTTTAGTTCTGTAGTTGCCTCTCCTCTTTCTCCACCGCCAATCATGACCCTCTACCGCCTAATCCTCCGGTCCTTTCGCCGCTCCACCACTCTCTCTTCAACTACGGCTGCCGCGACCACCTCTATCAGTCAAACACTGATTTCCCAGCCGCACACTCAAAACCCACACATCCTCTTCCCGACCCGCTCCTTCGCCTTCTCCTCTGCTGAAGAAGCGGCAGCCGAACGCCGCCGCCGCAAGCGTCGGCTCCGCATCGAACCCCCACTCCACGCCCTCCGCCGCGACCCCAACGCCCCTCGCCCTCCTCCGGACCCCAACGCACCTCGCCTCCCTGACTCCACCTCCGCTCTCGTTGGTCCCCGCCTCAACCTCCACAACCGCGTCCAATCTCTTATCCGCGCTGGAGACCTCGACAATGCCTCTGCCATCGCCCGCCAGGCCGTATTTTCCAACACTCGGCCCACCGTGTTCACCTGCAACGCCATCATGGCCGCCATGTTTCGCGCCAAAAGGTATGACGAGGCCGTTGCCCTCTTCCAGTTCTTCTTCAATCAATCAAACATTATACCCAACATAGTTTCCTACAATGTCTTAATCAATACTCACTGTGATTGTTGCCGCGTTGACGTGGGCCTCGAGGTTTATCGACATATTCTAGCGAATGCCCCCTTTAGTCCTTCCTCTGTTACCTTTAGGCATCTCACTAAGGGATTGATTGATGCTGGTCGAATTGGGGAAGCGGTAGATCTTCTTCGTGAGATGCTCAATAAAGGGCTGGGTGCGGATTCTCTCGTTTATAACAATTTGATAAAGGGGTTCTTGGATTTGGAGAATCTAGATAAGGCTAATGAGCTTTTTGATGAGCTTAAGGAGAGGTGCCTTGTGTATGATGGGGTGGTAAGTGCTACTTTTATGGATTGGTTCTTTAACAAGGGGAGAGATAAGGAGGCCATGGAGTCCTATAGATCGTTGCTCAATTGTCAATTTAAGATGACTCCTGCAACTTGTAATGTGCTATTGGAGACCTTACTCAGGCATGATAGGAAGAAGGAGGCATGGGATTTATTCGATTCTATGCTCGACAATCACACCCCTCCCAATTTCCAGGCTGTGAATTCGGAAACATTTGGTATAATGGTGAATGAATGTTTCAAGCTGGGGAAGATTTCTGAGGCCATTGATACGTTCAGGAAGGTTGGTACCAAGATGGGGTCAAAGCCTTTTTCGATGGATGTTGCTGGTTACAGTAACATGGTTGTTAGGTTTTGCGAGCACGGGATGATTTCAGAGGCGGAGCAGTTCTTCTCTGAGCTTATGTCTAAGTCATTGAGCCCAGATGTCACTGGCTATAGGACACTAATTGATACTTATCTCAAAGAACAGAGAATTGATGATGCTATTCAGATGTTCAACCGGATGGTGGATGCTAATTTGAGAGTAATTCCCGTATATGCCAATAGGTGGTTTGGTGAACTGATCCAGAATAATAAGGTGATGGAAGCCTCGGAGATTTTAACAAAAATGGGAGGAAGAGATCCAAAACCCGATGTTACCACCTATGACATTGTGATTAGGGGGCTCTGTGGGGTGGGTGCGTTTGATGCAGCTCGGGATTTGATTTCCCAGATTATGAGCTATGGTATCGGTGTCACTCCTATGCTGCGCGAGTTTCTTAAGGAGGCCTTTGGGAATGAGGGTCGTGGAGAGGAGATCGAGATGCTTTTGGATGTGAGGAGGCAGGGGTTTACGGGACATTGGCAGCCTTCTCGGCATGTTCCGCGTGCAGACCCTCGTGAATCACAACCGCCTCTAAGACCAGCTGGACCTGCGGGTGCATAAGAAATTTTCAGTGCAGTTTGCTGCTTAAAAATGCTTCTGGAATTGATTGGGCTCAAGGGGTGAAGCATGCTGTGTTTGTCAACTACGTGGTTAGCCAAGGCAATCAGCAGCTGCTTTTGATATATTGACATGATTATCATAAATCTGATGTTTTTGCCCAATATATTTAGCATAAATTTTGCCTTACTGAATGATGAAGTCGACACTTTGTGAACATTGTATTCTTGAGGTTGAATTTATGGGATGACCTGATTTTAATAAATTTGTGCCTTAGCTGCTGCATTAGGGATTTCAACATAATTTTGTGTGATTTTCATTATAAGTTCATCATTTCTAACTTCTTTTCATAAATGCCGAAAGATATGTGATGACATGATTAGGACATGATTGTGAGTATTGCCCCTCTCTCCATGCCTATTCCTTATATATTAAGCTGCTTTCTTCTGCCCCATCTTTAAATGGCCTAATAAACAGGATAGACTCTTGTGAAGCTCGGAACCATGGATGAAAATTTCTGTATCGGTCGCAGTTTTATCAATATCAGATATGTCGAACATTTTGTACCTATATTAGATTTGTCAAACTGAAAAATTTTTTTAGAAATCGTAAATCGACAGCCATTATATAGGCTTTGATACTGGCTGTATTAGCCAATATTTTAAATATTGGTCTATATATTATCTGTATCAGTTGATACGAAAATATATTATGATATTATCAAAAAATATTGATAATGGAAACTTTGATATAAACACATATTGACTAATATATATTATATCGGTTCAGATATAGACTTAGTCTCATATTAATGCTATGCATGCCAGCATTTTTATGTGTTTCTTTCGCATGGTAATGTGCCATTTCCCTTTGGCTGCATTTGGGATGATAACTCTCTGCTCTCTTTTTTGTCCTTCTCGTGTGGTTGATTCTGCATTACTGCTCATGTTCTAGAACTTACTGGATGTCTATGCCAAAGACAAATTTTTATAGTCCCTCTGTTTGTGCAATTATGTTTCGATTTTTATACAACTCTTTCCATGATAGAAAGAAATATTTTATTAAAAAAATAAAGAAAAATAATAAGAAAAATAAAATGATCCATCATTTATACCAATATATAAAAAGATGGTTGTAAAATAATTACATGAATATTATTTCTCATTGCTTCCAATCACCTTTGGCAAAAGTGTGCACAAGTGCTATAAGGCTATTCAATATTAATATTTTTTGATATTATGATAATATTATAATATTTTAATATCTTAATATATGGTCTTGTTTGTTTTTTTTTAAAAAAAAAATTTTTTTTTAATATTATTTAATTCAAGATGTAACAAGTTTGTCTTTTTTTTCATTGGATGGAAAAAATTCCAATGGGTGATATTTGAAACTTTTAAAAGCCCATCTAAATAGTTTTTTAGTTTTATTTATAATTTGGTTGAATATTTAATGGATGTTAATAATTCACATAAAAATTTAAAAAAATAATTATAATTTAATTTTTTAAATTTAAAGTTTCTACCATTGGATCTCTATCTAAAGGTGAGGACTAGAGATGAACTTGGTACCTTTTCTTTAGAGGATGAATATGTTAGAGACAAATTTTTGATAATTGAAAGATATAATATTGGGTTACATTCCCTTAATCAAACATTGCAATTTATAGAAAAAAAGGAAAATAAAATGATATCATAAATAGTGGCAATAAATTAAAGGAAACACTGATTGCCTAAATTATTTTCAAGCTAACTATTTTCATAATTAAAGTTTTTTGCACTATTCATGACTAATAATTACAAATTATATTTTAACAACTAAAAATTACAAATTACCTTTTCTAACAAACTCTTAATTTGTAATTCTCAACTTCATCTCGAATGTTTCAAATTTATCTTGACTTACAACTTTAGTGAAAATATCTATCAATTTATCAGATATATGTAAATGTTTCATCACAATTTCTTTTCGTGCAATAAAATCACAAATGAAATGATTTCATAGTTCAATACACTTACTTCTTGTATGAAAAACTGAATTTTTGGTCATAGTAATAGAAGATATGCTATCATAGAAAATAACGGTTTCCATCAATATTTGTTGCTGTAGGGCTTGTAAAACCCTATGTAGCCAAAGTGCTCTGCATGCTGTTTCAGAGGTTACTGTATATTCTGCTTCTGATAAAGATAAGGTAACTTATCTTTGCCTTATGCTCTTTCTTGATATGGCATTGGAATCAAGGTAAAAAAATATAATCTGACTTGCTATTCCAATTATTGAGACTCTCTATCCAGTCGCTATCAATAAAGCTAACTAGTGAATAACTAGTATTCTTTTTATACTTGAAGCCTAATTGGTTTGTCTTTTTTAGGTGATGGAAGATTCATTTTGCAACTGTCAAATGAATCTTGCATGGTCTACTCATAAATTTGGAGACCATGCTAACGGCTTGGATAATATTTGGTCTTGTGTTTGTGAGATAAACTAGTTATTTGACCAAGATTCTATACTCATTGGTATCGACCTTCTCTGTCTTATCATCCGGCTTCAATATTTGTTTAATCCAATTATGGTTATCATTAATTTGTAACTTACCTATGTAAAATTTTTTTAGTAAATTATTTACATATTTATCTTGAGAGATAAAAATTTTACTTCTCATTTGTTTAAACAAAATTCCCAAGAAGTATTTTATAAGACTGAAATCTGTCATTTCAAATTATCACATCATAGCCCATTTGAAGTTCATTATTATAGAGAAGCATGTACCTATGCAAATGAGGTCGCTTACTTGCAACTAAATGATTAGAAAATTTCTGTGTCAATCATTTTAAACATACAAAGATGACTTGTTTTGACTTTGAATTAATCCATAATGTTTGAAAATAATGATCTATTCTCCTCTTTCATACTCTCAGAGCTTATTTTAATCCATAAAATGTTTTCTAAGGTCGATATACTTTATGTTCTTGCTTTCTCTTTTGAATACCTTGAGGTTGTTGAACACAAACCTGTTTTCAAGGTCTTCATTTAGCAAAGCAGATTTTACATCAAGTTGGAACATCTATAAACCAAGTTTAGCCGCAATAAAAATAATTCTAACAATCTCCATTCGAACGTTAGGAGTAAATATTTCAGTAAAATTTATTCCCGATTATTAAGAATAGCCTTTTATCACTAAACGAGTTTTATAATTTTGGATAATTCCATCATCATTATATTTGATTTTATAAATCCATTTATAGCCAGTTGCTTTTTTATTTTCCCTCTGGGGATGTCAACTAATTCCCATGTGTGATTTTTCTCTATGCTTACTAATTTATCAGTCATTGCATTTCTCTATACTCCTGTTTCGAATGCTTTTTCAAAACTTTGAGGTTTTTCCATAAAAAATGCTACATTGCATTTGTCATATAAATCTGTCACAGATCTGAAACCACATGAAGGATTTGCTCCTGTTTTAGATTCAAAATTTGATCTTGGATTAACTGCATCAGCTTCATCAGAAGCTTCAGCAGAGGCAATAGAAACTGGCCGTCCTGCTTTTGGATCTTGAGAAGCAGAAGGGGACAGAAGGACATTGGGAGTCAGAGAGGAAGATTGTAAATCCATGAAATTCTTGGAATTATCTTCAGGTTGCTCTCTCATCAAAAACTACATCTTGGGACAGTAAAATTTTTCTTGTAAAAGGATTGTAAAGACGATATCCTTTTGATTCATCATTGTAACCAGTTAAAATAAAATTTTCTCCTTCTTTATCAGACTTTCCTTGGGTGTTGGGATTGAAGCAGGGCAAAAGCAGTGCAACCAAGAATTTTGAAATGATTTACCGCAGGCTTTCGGTTTTGCCATATTTCAAAATAAGTTTTGTCTCAGACAGCCATAGGTAGAGATCGATTGAGAATGTAAACAACTGTTTTGACAGCTTCAGCCCATAGAAAATTTGAAAGCTTTTTGCCTTTGGGCATAGTTCTTGCCATTTCGACTACTGTTCAGTTCTTTCTTTCTGCAACCCCATTTTACTAAGAAGAATTGCAGATAGGCTTTCTGCAATCTTTGAATGTCTTTCTCCTTGCAATAATTAAGAAAAAGGTTTGTAAATAGACTCTCCTTCGTGATCAGTTCTGAGAATTTTTAATTTACGTTCACTCTACCTTTCTGTAAGAGTTTAAAAGTACAGAAAAATAGAGAAAGCTTCTGATTTTTTAGAAAGAAAATAAACGCAAACCATTCTAGTGAAATCATCTATAAATAGTAGGACATATCTTTTGTTACTGTGGGATGGAGTTTGAGTTGGACCGTAAATATCGGCCTGAACGATCTCAAATGAAGCATTGGCATGTCAGGATAATTTTCGAAAGGGATTCCTGTGCATTTTCCTATAGATTGATCCTTCACAAAAAGTGTTCTATTTTCGTTGATGGTAAACCAACCACTAAGTGTATATGTTACAATATTTTTAGTCCCTTGTAGTGAAGATGACAGAATCAAAGATGCTAAAGGAAGGATTCGTCTTTTTTAAGCCACTTATTGCCTAAACAATTTTTAAGCCACTTATCTTTATAATTAAAGGTTTTTTAACTACCCAAGACTAACAGTTACAAATTATATTTTTGACAACTAATAATTATAAACTATCTTTTCCAACATAATACTCCCAAAGTCAATAAAAAGGCTATTGGTATTAGTAGTAATTATAGTCCTTTAGTTAACAACATAATTTCAAACATTACAATAGAAACTTTGTAGTGGTGCCACTCGTTTGCTAGTACAGTGACTCGATTTCTTTAGCCACCAGTCAATTTAGACATTAGATTATGAATGATTTTTTAATTATATATTTTGTACTTATTTCACTTACAAGAAACCAAAACATTATAACGACCGACAAGTAACCATGACAAAGTGCTTAAATTGATGAAATAGCGTCATCATTAAGTTTTACATTTTTTATTTTTTCCGTAAACACGAGAAATATGTACATAAAATACTACTCACCACTCATCTTGGAATTCGACATCTTGAGTTCTTAATTGTCATTCCTTTTTCGCCAACACACAAGCTTTGGTTTTAAATATGATTTACTTTCAGTATTATCAGTTTCTTGATTGTTAGTAAAGAGTCGGATTTAATGATTACGCGTTTTAATCCTTTATCCCAAGCCACTCAAAGAACCAAAAAATAGCTCTCAATCCAGAAGAGAGAGTGTCAAAGTTCATTAAGAAACTCTAAAAACATGGAAATTGAATTTGACTCGAGTTGTAGTACATATGATACCACAAATGATGGTGCACCCATTCCATGGGCCAAGCCTAGGAGCTAAGTGCCCCAAGGATCTTTGTCTTCTATGCTCAATTTGGAGCCATAGTGAACTATTTTCGGTTGACTAGGGAGCATGACGATCTAAGGCGAGCATCCACCATTAACATATGTATATATTTATGAGTATATTGTATGTACAAACATGTAACATTGTCTTATCGATTGAATTACCAGTTAGTTATGTTCAACATTTGTATTTTCTAAAAATTAATTTACTATTTTTTACAATATTTTGCAAAAGATATTGTAATGACACTGTGAAGCTATAGATAAAAATTAGAATAATATTTAGTGTAGCATTTAATACATTATTTCCTATAGTAATTGATTCAACATTAATTATAGCAATTAACACAATATTTATTATAGCAATTAATATAGCATTTATCGTAACAATTAACATAGATTTAATAGTTCTATTGGTATAATCTTAAGATATTATAGTTTAGTAATTATATAATATTTTCTATAGTAATTATCACAATAATTATAGCCATTAACAAATCATTAGCTATATCAACTAGTGGCATATTTACTTTAATAATTAGCTTAGTATGTAAAAGGTAATTAGTGCAATATTTGATGTAGCAACCAAGGTTTGGCAATGGATAGGATAATTTTGAAATCAGAAGAGAAATCTTTCTTGGGGTTATCTAATAAGCTTATTTTGAGGGAAAGGAAGTGGTGGTTGAGGCATTCCAAGAAAGTCATGATTGCTAGACATTCTAATTCTAGAACTAATCAATGTCAGTAACATTTTAGCCTATTATATAATAATATTAATATGCTTTAAGTTCAAAGTCTATGCCATATTTCCAAGGTTTGTTCAAGTGTTGTAAGTCTTCTTAAGCTTAACCAACATGATTTTTAGTATTCATTTATGAAAATATTAGTTTTATATAATATATAAAATAAAAGCCTAGATAGATGTTGATGTAGTAACTCGACATCCACCAATTAGTTTGGGCCATGATGCGTCCTTAGATCTAAGTTTTAAACAAATTCGGGTGACTTGATCGTTTGGATCTGGTTCCGTTTAGCGGTCTGGACCCTGCACACCAATACAACAAATAAGAGGTCAGGTGTCAGCGGAATGTTATCCGATCGAAAACACTTCGACACTCAAATAAGTAATAGGCCTTCGACTTTTAAGAAGAAAAATTGAAATGAGAGTAGAGAGAGAGGGCAAGGAGTGTTTAATTTCAGACGTAAGAGGCGTTCTAGCGGCCTGTGATGAGCACGGTTTCTTGGCTCTGCGTTTGTGAGAAACAAGTAGGAGACTAAGTCCTATAAGCGTGGAAGCTTGAAGGACCATCAATGTATTATGACAGATTTCGGGGAAAATGGCACCTCTAAAGTGTGACAGATGAGTATGGGATTATCGCAGTAATTGTTTGTGTGCTTAGAAGTGAGCGTGCCCTGAAGTGGAGATTTTGTGGGCTTATATAGATAGTGTGCAGGGTGACCTTTCTTGGGTAAGAAGGTGCGATTTCTACACTCTGTTGGGCGACCTTCTTTGAGCAGGAAGGTTGGACTTCTGTAATCTGTTGGGATTGCTTCATTTTCTTGCGGGCAACGGTTCTCAAGATTACTTGCCTTCCTTTCGCACTTTGTTACCGTTAGGGTTTACAGTGGGTGGGAAGAGAGAAACCGGTGCATTACTCATGGGAAGGGCGTTGAATCTGCTGATATCCGCTTTAGTGCAAATTGACTTCGGAGAATGCGCGAAATAAGGAAAGAGAACCGTTGTTGGTCGTGAACGGCGGTGTGGGCCCAATTGGGCCTGGCCCATGTGAGATCTTTCTCCCTTGGACCTACTTATTTTAGTGCTTCCGGTCAACAAAATGTTGACCGTCTCATGGGAGCATATTGGCCACCCAGTTGGCCTCTCATACGGTCAACGCTGGCGTTGACCGTCCAGGAGCACAGGTGGGCCTTTGTGGACCTGGGCCTTTTTTTTATTGGGCCGGCCTATTATGGGCATACCCATCTCTAGCTCCCATACTGGTGGTCGAAATTCTAGCCTCCGGCATGTTCATGATGAGATACGTTTGACAGTCGTTCGTTGAGGGTGACGGAGTTGTTGATTGTCAAGAGCAAAGCCTTAAGTGCTTTCAAAATGTTGACCGAATTAATTGACCGTCTTGGCTAAATTTCGGAGAACTTGGTGTTAGAAATATTGACCGGATTTGTTGACAGTCTTGGCCCAACTTCGGGTAGCTTGGCGAAGGAAATGTTGACAGGATTTATTGACCATCTTAGCCAAATTTCGTAGAACTCGTGGGAGCTGAGGAGACGTGTGATTATTAGCCGGTTTGTTAGACGAAAAGGCGGCCACGTGTCTTCATGTGGTGAATTCAGGATCCCGATAATTAATACGTCAGAGGATTTGATTCGACGGCATCCTTTTAGGAAAGAACACGTGGCAGCAATAATGGCGCATGTTTACGAGGCGGTTTGTCTGTTCACACTGGCCTTTAAGTTGTCCGTCAGCTTCACTTTGAATTTTTCTACGCTTTCTTCTGTTCCTTCATCTTCCTTAATCTCAAAAAGAGAGAAACCCTAGACGTCTTACTACTCCCCCTGTTTTCATACCCATGTCCTCTGTTACCGATATTGCTTTTGTCCTTAATAAAGACGATGTGAAAGAGTTGTACATGGAGTACAACATTCCTAAGGAGGTTGTTTTTCGAGTTCCCGGGAAGGACGATAGAGCATTCCTGCCTCTTGAGGGCTTCGTAACCATATACGAAGCCCATCTGTGGAGTGGGCTACGCATTCCATTCCCCGATGAGCTACTATCAATTTTTCGGGCGCTTCAAGTCCCAATCGCACAGTTTCATACAAATGCGATTCGATATTTGTGCACTTTCTGTATATTCTTCCGTCAACACTCAAGGCGGCTTACAATGTCGATGGTCAGAGGGCTTTTTAAGCTCAACTAGGGAGCGGAGTGGATCTCCCTGTCCCCACATGGTGGTCTTCAAGTAAGTACTGCCATATATGACTCTCTGAAGAACTGAAAGAATCTGAAGAACCGATTTTTTTTGTTCGCGTGGGTGAGTCCTAGTCGTTAGCCAGGGAGTGGGGGTAAGGTGCCCGATGTGTATACTAGAGCTCCTTTTAAGGCAGAGACGACGTCCCTATCATAGTTAGTTAAACTAGTTCAGAGCCACATTTGGGATTTTCAGAGAGACCACTTGGTCTCCCATGCTGAGGCCAAGAAGGTCAAGTGGGGGCCTTCTTCTCCGGAGTAGAAGGTGAGGGAACTACACAAAAAGAGGAAGGCAGGGCCCCCAGTGATTAGAGAGCCATCCTGTGAGGGATTGCCTGAGGGCTCTAGGGTGAAAAGGATGGTGCCGCCCACCTCGTCCTCCTCCCCCAAACCTGGGAGCGTGTTAGCTGGCCAGATTTCGAACATTGGCAATAGTTTCGGTCTGGGAGGCATCAAGCCTGCTGGTGAGGCTTCCAAGACCAGATTTCAGTCCTCCGCCAGCTGTGTTGTTTTGGACTTGTCGCAACTGGAGCGCTTGGGCCTAGTGGAGTTTCTATTGGGTCCCACAGTTGAGTGGGCCATTGATTTTCCAGAGGAGATGCCATTCAGGGAACCCAAGGAGGCACCTGCTACTATACCGTCAGAGGAGCCTACTATTGGGGATCTCCGGGAGGCTCAGGGGGCGCCAATTGTCGAAGAGCATGTTCAGGCTGTTGGCGAGATCGTGCTGGAGGAGCCCTTTTCTAGGGAGCTGTCAGGGATTGAGACTCTTTCTATGGGGTTTTCGAAGGAGCTTGTGGAGGAGGTCACTGTCAGGCCTTCTTAGGAGGGATCCTCTCCTAGTCCGCTGTCGCCAGAGCCCAGGCTACATGTCAGGCCTGTAAGGCCAGTGCGAAGGATCTGGTAGGTATACTTTCATAACTTGCTCTGCCTTTTATCTTGTCGTTACTAGCTCTTGACTTTTTCGTAGACTGACAAAGTCGCAGGCGCAGTCGTGAAGGCGCTTGGATAGAGAGATAAGGTGATCTCTGACAAGGACATTGAGATCATCTGGCTTAATGCGGAGCTGGAAGCTGTGAAGGTGAGGCATAGGGAGGACGCTGCTGCCCTAGAGTCTGCCTTGACTGGCTTGTAGGCGGAGAATGCCAGTTTAAAGGAGGAGGTCACTAGTTTGAAGGATGCCGTGGTGGCCGGCCTAGTAGAGTAGAGCGACCACCTAAAAGAGGAGAATGCCCGCTTAAAGGAGGAGAATGAACGGATTAAGAAGCGTCTCGACCAGCGTGCGGGGCAGATGACTATGCTGGAGAACGATCTGAGCCTCTGCATTCACCCTCACGAGGTCGCAAACATGATGCCATCGCAGCTATGGGAGAGGATTAATATCAGTCGGTGTATCGTGTGACTGGTTGACCCTGATTTTCCAGTGTATCTTGTTAACTTATTGAACGGGTTTGTTCAGTGATGCAAGAACCTCGTGGGAGAGCCATGGGGTAGTCGAGGGCCATCACCGCCTCCTTAGTTTTTGTTGACTTTAGTTATTCTTTTGTTTTATGATGTAAACACATTTTGTTGTAATAAAACGAGTATTTTTATGTTGTGTGCCTTTTCTTTTATTGTTACTTCCAGTTTTGTATATTGCTGTACTGGGTGGCCAACTTTGTACACTTCTTGTGAGTTGGCCGTCCGCCTTGTTTTATGCATTTATGTTGCTTCCCAAAGGAGTGGGGTCCTTGGGGTGTTTTCAAGGCTGTCGTTTGTGTTAAGCCGGCCCAGTACTCGCTCATTAGTAAGGCTTAGTGGCACTGCCCAAGTGTAGATTTGGACGGCCAGTTTTGAAGGAGCACTTTGTTCCTGTTGACCATCTTTGATTGATCACGCCATCTCCTTGTGAAGGAGATTGTCACGTGTACTGCGCTAGCTCCCTAAGATTTTTTTACCGTGAACGAGCTACTTGGATGACAAAGATTTAGATACGACCACTTATGGGCCGCCTGAATGATCAGGGTTTAAGTTTGACCTGCTATAGGCCGCTCAGATGACCGAAGTTTAGATACAACTACTTACGGGCCGCCTAAATGACCAGGGTTTAAATTCGACCGCCTATGGGCCGCATGAATAATCAGGGTTTAGTAACGAGGGGTTAAAAATCCGCCCGACTTAGAGGCAGTTTAGGTCGTTCAGACCTGTAATAAGAAAAATATACATGCATACAATATAAAGAAGAAAATGAATACAATATGATAAATGGAATACTTATTTTATTAATTAAAAATCGTATACAAATGATTACATACAAACTTGTGGATTACTTACCTGGGCCATTATTAGAAGTAGCGTTTGAGGTGGATCGCGTTCCACGTCAGTAGAATCAACTTTCTGTCCTAATTCCAGAGCTTGTATGCTCCGTTTTGTAGGACGGCCGAGATTAGGAAGGGCCCTTCCCAATTCGGGGAGAACTTATTCTAGCCGGCTATCTTACCCATGGCCTCGATGCTCCACAATACCAAATCTCTAACGTCGAACTGTCATGCTTTTACCTTCCTATTGTAATAGCGGGCAATTCGGTGTCAGTAAGCTGTCGTTCGCATTCTGGCGGCGCTGCGAGTTTCTTCAAACAAGTCTAGGTGTTTTTGGATTTTCGGGGAGTTACCTTAGAGGTAGAAAGATTCTACCCTAAGACTTGGAAACCCAATTTCGACCGAGATTACTGCTTCAGTCCTGTAGCAGAGATTGAAGGGTGTCTCGTGAGTTGGCTCCTTTGGAGTTGCTCGGTAAGACCAGAGGACGGAGTGGAGCTCATTTACCCAGGAGCCCCGTACGTCCTCCAACTTGGTCTTAAATCCATGGAGTAGCGTTCGATTTGTGACCTCTACCTGTCCATTCGCTTGAGAGTAAGCCACCGAAGTGTGGACCACCCTAATTTTAAGGTTGATGCAATACTTGGTGAAGTATTTTTCTAAAAATTGGGTCCCGTTGTCATTTACTATGACCTACAGAACGCCAAATCTGCTGATGATACTTTGACGAACGAATTCAAGAGCGTTGTGCCCTGTGATCTTAGATAGGGGGATGGCCTTGACCCACTTGGTGAAATAGTCGATACCTACTATGATGAATTTTCTTTGCCCTGTTATGATGGAAAATGGGTCGAGAATGTCGAGCTTCCATTATGCGAAGGGCCAAGGCACCTAGAGAAATTTCAGCTCGATGGATTGCTGGTGGTGAAAGTTGCCATAAAGCTAGCACCTCTCACACTTCTTTATAAACTCGAGTGCAATCTTTTTCATTGATGGCCAATAGTAGCCTTGTCGCATGATTTTGAATACTAAGTCCTTGCCGCTAATGTGCGATCTGCAAATCCCAATGGGGACTTCGCCCAAGGCGTAGTCGGCCTCCTCAGGGGTTAAGCACCGGAGATACGGAGTCGAATAACCGCGACGATATAGCCGTCTGTCGATTATAGTGTACCAGCCGGCCGTCTTCTTGGTCTACTTGGCCTCCGCTGTGTCTTCTGGCAGTGCTCCGTTCGCCAGATACCTTAGGTATGGCGTCGTCCAATTTTTTATCCCGGAGACCTGCATCGCTTCCTATTTCTCTATGTTTGGAGTGTTCAGAACCTCCCTCATATCCCTCGAGTACTGCTTTTGATTTTCGGTGGCCGCTGCTCTGTCCAACTTGTCAGCCTTCCAATTTTCAATTTTGGAAACATGGATTAGCGTTAGCTTATCAAAACTCCCGGTGGTCTCCATTGCCTAGGTCAAGTACTTGGCCAAGTGTGGGTTGCTCGCCTCGAAACTCCCGTTAACTTGGTTGACGATTAGCTCAGAGTCGTTGTAAACAGCTAGTCGTCTGGCTAAGAATTCTTTGGCCAATCTTAACCCGACTAACACGTCTTCATACTCGACAACATTGTTAGTGACAGGGAAGTCGATTCTAAGGGATTACTTTAACTCAAACCTATCAGGGGTCCTGAGAACCACCCCAACACCGCTGCCTGTGTCCGAAGACAATCTGTCTACATGGAGGACCCATTCCAATACTCCCTCATGCTGTTCCGCGTTTTTAGGGGGCTGTCTTCTAGAATTGGGGTTGTAGTCTTGACGATGAAGTCGGCCAAATCCTGCACTTTAATGGCAGGTTTGGGTCAGAGCTCAATGTCAAACTCGCCCAATTCAATAGTCCACTTTACCAGCCGCCCAGAAACATCCGATATCTGGAGAGTACTCTTCAGAGGCTGGTCGGTGAGAATGATCACATGGTGCGCCTAAAAGTAGGACTTTAGTTTTCATGTAGAGAATACGAGAGCTAAGGCTAAATTTTCTACGCATGGATAGCGCGCCTCTAGGCTTGTCAGCGTTTTGCTCACATAGTAGACTGGTCGTTGAATGTCAGAACCCTAGCGTACGAGGACGAAGTTGAGGGACACCTCTGATACCGCAAGGTAGAGGTATAGCTCCTCTCTGTCCTTAGGTGACGTTAGTAATGTCGGGCTAGCCAGATACTACTTCAACTCATCACAGGCCACCTGGCAGTCCGCCGTCTATTGGAAACCGTTCGATTTCGTCCCCCTCAAGGCCTTGAAGAGTGACTGATACTTATCACCAGACTTTACTAAAAAGCGGGACAAGGTTGCCAGTCGTCCAGTCAGTCGTTGGACATCCTTGATGCTCCGAAGGGGAGCCATGTTCATGAGGGCTTTGATATTCTCTTGGTTTCCCTTGATCCCTTGTTGGGAGACGATGAAATCCAGGAACTTACCTAAGGCCACTCCGAAGATGTATTTTGCCTGATTCAGCCTCATCTGGTGTGCGTGGAGCACTCCAAATGATTCTGCTAGATCGTGAATATGGTCGCTGGAGGTCCTACTCTTGGTAAACATGTCGTCGACGCAAACCTCAATATTACGGCCGTTCTGTTTCTCAAACATTTTGTTATTAGCCATTAGTAGGTGGGTTCTACGTTCTTCAGACCGAATGACATTACATTATAGCAGTAAATGCCCTAGTCCATCATAAACGAGGTATGTTCCTCGTCCTCCGAGTTTATCCGGATCTGGTTATAACGCAAGTATACGTCCATAAAACTCAACAGCTCATATTCGGATGTCAAATCCATTAGCATGTCGATCTTTGGTAAAAGAAAGTTGTCCTTTGGGCAGGTTTTGTTAACGTCGGTAAAATCGACGTATATTCGTCACTTCCCGTTACTTTTCTTTACCAGGACAACGTTAGTGAGTTAGTCGGGGTATTGAACTTCTTTGATAAAATCGGCATCCAGTAGTTTCCTTACTTCTTCCTGGATGGCGACCAACTTTTCAACCGAGTGGTTTATTTGCTTCTACCTGATGGGCTTGCGATCAGGATCGAGGCCCAACTTGTGAACCATTACCTGGGCCGAAATTCCAGGCATGTCAGCGAGAGTCCATGCAAAGATGTCAGCGTTCCGTCGTAGGAACGCGATTAGCTCGTCATGTAGTGTTCCAGTAAGTGAGCTGTCGATCTGCATGCACTTTTTCGGATCCTCCAGGTTCAGTGGGACCAGGTCAGTTGCCTCACCGGATTGCGCCTACTGTAAGGTTGTTTCGTCTCAATGGTCGAGTTCTCCTACCATTCTGGTGTTACCGCTAGGAGCGATATGGGACTTGTAACATGTCCGTCCAGTGGCCTGGTCACTCAACACTTTACCTGCACCGTATGGCGTTGGAAATTTTATTTTAAGGTGCGGAATTGAAGTGATGGCTCCGAACGTCGTTAGGCACGGTCAGCCTAGTATAGCGTTGTATACGGATGGTAGGTCGACTACTAAGATTATAAGTGTACGACTTGCCGTTTTCGGGTATGTGCCCAAGGTGACTTTTAGTTGGATCATTCCTTGGACGGGCATTGGTTCGTTGTCAAGGTCGTACAGCGGGCCTTCGGTAAATTTTAATTGATTCTTTTTTAAATCAAGTTTAAAAAATGTATCGAGGTAGAGTAAATCACGAGAACTTTTATTGTCGATGAATACTCGTTTCAGTTGGTAGTCGACGCTACCGTCCGAAACGAGTGTGGATATAATAAGGGGATCTGCATGGGGGAAACTACATGCGCTAAGTCGTATTCACTAAAACTAATGATGTTGTCCGCGTTGTGTTGCTTCTTCCTCCAAATCTGCTGCTCCTTATTGTCTGCCGGGTTCTTAACAGACCAGTGGTAATCATGTTGACCACTCCTGCTACAACAAGATTTCGTGGTGGGAAGGCTCTAATCCTTCTCCGCCTGCAGTGCCAGAACTCTGGCCATGGCCCTTAATGAACCTGGTAAGATGGCTCCTCCAAATCAGTTCTTCTATTTCCTGCTAGAGAGTCTTGTAGTCCTCTATGGAGTGTTTGGAAAATCGATGAAAATTGCAGTACTTTGTCGGATTTTCTCCCTCCGCCTTCTTAAGTGGTTTTGATCATCTAAGAAATTTTTCCCCACGGATCTGTATAAGAATGGTCGAACGCATATCAGTCAAGGGCGTTAGACTGATGATGGGCCTGTAGTCCTCGCGCTTTGGTGGTCCGGTCCTGTGGTACTTTCTTTGAAAATAATCGTCGCTGTTGAACTTCCTCTTTCTCTCTCCTAGGAATAAGAAATGTTGTTCGATCCGTTCTAGACGTTTAGTATCGTTGGCCTCTTTCACCGCCGCGTAAGCCCAGGTGATAGATTCTGCCTCCCGAAAGGTCTACGGGTTCTTATGCGCTAGGTACTTGAAGAAATCCCCATATGTCAGTGCGGAGATGAAGCTGCCTAGTTTCATCTCCTCTGTGAGCCTGTGGATCAGCCTGGCCTCCGCCACGAAGTGATCCAAAAATTTTCGTGGATTCTCTCCCTACTTCTACTTGATGTGAGAGAGGTGCCATAATGTTTCTCTTCTTGACAACTGGAGGCGTATAGGGCCAAAAAGAGGTCAGTTAGCTCCCTGAAGCTCCTGATTGAGTCTGAAGGGAGGTGGTGGGAAACCATATACGAGCGTCCCCTTTTAATGTAAGCGGGAAGTATCAGCACATGGTTGGATCCTCTAACCTTTACAGACTCAGATAGGTGTGAAAATAATCAAGATGATCTATTGGATCAGTACTCCCATCGTAAGAATCAAGGGGAGGCATCGTGAATTTGGCTAGCATTGGACGGTTCAAGATCTCCGCTGTGAAAGAAAATCTGTCCAGATCAATGGTGTGCTCGTCGTCCTAGAACTCACAATTCCAAATCTTCTCCAATCTCGGATCTGCTCCAGCAGCATTGGCTAATCTCTTGGAATTGAGATAGGTTCTCAACTCTGTTTCTTCTCTTGTGTGAACAGTAGTCAGCCAGCTACTACCTCCAGTGGATCTAACGGTCCTAGAGGCTCCCTCCTTGACCTGGTTCCTGGTCTTCACCCGAAAGTATCGGGGGTTTCTCTGTTTCAGACTTTCCTCCGAAGTCATGCTTCTTGAGCGCCCTTCAAGCCTAGGCTGGCTTGGAGCACGTGAAGATTCAGGTATCTCAGCGTAGGCTGACATTCTAGGCCTTTTGGCCGGCTTTTTCTTCCTCTGACCTCCTCTCTTAGAAGCCGTTACAGGGACTGTTGTAGGCGGAGCCCCCAACTGTGAGTGCTCTTGTTGGGAGCAGAGCATCTTATTGGTGTTCTGCATATACTCCACCAGATGCTGAAAGAAAGGTGCTGGAACCCCATTGACTGTCCCATTGACCATGGTACCAATAGCGTGATCCTGATCGGGAGAGGTCGCGTCTCTAGTAGGTTCGCTAGTTTGCGCTCTTGTGTTCACCATTCTTGTTAGTTCAAGTGGTGAGGATGAGAAAGTTTTCTAGAAAAGTATAGTAGGTTTTTTTGTAAGCGCTTTCCATAGACGGCACCAATGATCCGTCCATGGATCCAAGTTTCGAACAGATTCAGATGACTTGATCATCTAGATCCGACTCCGTTCATCGAATTTGGACCCTACACACCACTACAACAAATAAGAGGTCAGATATCGGTGGGATGTTACCCCACTGAAAATACTCCGATACTCAAGTCAATAATTGGCGTTCGACTTTTAAGAAGAAAAATTAAATGAGAGTAGAAAGAAAGGGGGAGAGGAGTGTTTGATTTCAGATTTAAGAGGTGTTTTAGCAGCCCGTGATGAGCACGGTTTCCAGGCTCTACGTTCGTGAGGAACGAGTAGGAGACTAAGTCCTGTAAACCTGGAAGCTTGAAGGACCGTCTATGTATTATGACAAATTTCAGGGAGAATGGCCTCTGAAGTCTGAAAGATGAGTATGAGATTATCGTAATAAGCGTCTGTGTGTTTAGAAGTGAGTGTACCTTTGAGTGGAGACTCCGTGGGCTTATATAGATGGAGTGCAGGGTGACCTTCCTTGGGTAAAAATGCGCGATTTCTACACTCTGTCAGGCATCCTTCCTTGAGTAGGAAGGCTTGACTTATACAATCTGTTAGATTGCTTCCTTTTCTAGCTGGTAACGGTTCTCAGGATTACTTATTTTCCTTTTGTACTTTGTTACCGTTAGGGTTTACAGTAGGCGGGAAGAGAAAAACTGGCGCCTTCCTCATGGGAAGGGTGTTGAATCTACTGATATCCGTTTTAGTGCAGATTGACTTCTGGGAAGGCGCGAAATCAGGAAAAAAACCGTTACTGGTCGTGTACGGTGGTGTGGGCCCAACTGGGCCTGGCCCATGTGAGGTCTTTCTCCCTTGAGCCAGCTTATTTCAGTATTTCTAGTCAACAGAAACGTTGACCGTCTCATAGGAATATGTTGGCTACCCAGTTGGCCTCTCATACGGTCCAGGCACACAGGTGGGCCTTCGTGGATCTGGGCCGTTTTTCTTATTGGGCCGGCCCATTATGGGCATACTTATTAGGCCAAGCGAGTTGGTTTGGCATGGTCATTAGAGCCTGACCACAATAATCTTTTATATAGGAGAGCCTCCAATAAATAATAGGAACTAAGTTATTTTTTAAGAAAAAGCTTATGTGACATTAATCAAACTTTGAAATATGGCTTACTGATAGGTTTTAACCATGTAAGTGCAAAATACAATAGGCTCAATGGTCTTATGTTAATGTTTAAGTTTAAAATAAATATATTAAACATCAAGTATTGCACTTATTTTGTGTTGCATTGCATTTGTGTGATCGCATGAGTACTTCTTAGAAACTAAAAGTGCTTATAGTTCTTATGTTGTGGGAAAGTATTAAGAAGGCAGGTGGTAGCCCAAGCCCAACACAGTTGGATTCAGAGTTGTGTTTAGTTGTTAAATTTAGATTTGAAATATTGAGAGGAAATTTCCTTTATTTGTAAAATTTGATGGTTATTAATTTTAATTTTTTATTTAATTTTCGAATATGGGTTTTATTGAATCAACTCTATTAAAAATGTAATGAATTTCTTGCTAGCAATCTATAAAAATCTATTTAAAAAGTTAGTAATTTAATTGAAAAGCAAGCTTTCTTAAAAGGCCCTCAAACCTACCTTAAGAACAACTTGTTAAACGGTATGCTTTACTATTTCTTCTATATTATGATTGGTCATGCCCATTAAGTTTTTAATTTCTAGTCAAAATTCTGAAACTTATGTAGTTTTGTGTTAATAAAATTAAAACATTTATGTTAAATAAGTCAAGGTCTTACAATATATAAGTATATATCCCCTTTTTAAGCATGAAAAATTATGAGTTGAGCTTTTTTTTTTGTTGAATATTTATTTTTTAGTATCTATAAATCCTTTAAAGACATTGATAATATCAGCTTGACCATATCCTTGAGATTTGATATGATATTCACTAGCAATATATATATATATAAACTTGAATAGCCATCTTGATTTTTTTTTTTTTTTTTTGAGCAAGTAAGTGTAAGTTGTATTAAAAAAAAAAAAAGAACATTTACAAAAACCTATCATGTATCTTTAAGTGTTGTGCCGACTTAAAAATAGAGAATAGAAGCCGGGTAGACTGAACGTATTTTCATTGTGTTGGGATCTGAAACATGTATACTACCGGTATAGCAAAAATAAATCTCAAATCTTTCATCAATCGTAAACCACCAACATTCCATGTAAGCACGTAGAGCAATAATATGTAACCAGGCATATAAAGTTATATAATAACTTTTAATGTGAAAAATCTTTCTCAATCAAAGAAAAAAATATAGAGTAAAATTTGTATAATATCTACTATAAAGTGTAGGTTACAAATAGTCTCTTCCAAGATCACTTCATGATAATTCAAATAATTGATTAAAATACAGCCCTTAATGTACCTAATAACCATACAAGAGAAAACACAATGAAAAAAATGAGTATTCAATGCATAATACATTTTAAATCAAAGATTAATGTAATATACTTAAGTTTTTGCAAAAGAGTGAAACTCAAATCAAATCTCAATAGCATGTTTAAAATTTTTATCTTCTCTCTTTTTTTTTTCCTTGTGAGTCATGTTTGTGTTGAAATAATCTTTGATATTATCCCAAAATCTCATTAGGGCATTTTATATTAACATTGATGCACGTGCTTCTTTTAAGCACACATCAACCATCCACCTCACATACGTGCACCCTTTAGATTCTGCTCAAGTTCAAAAGACACTGCCATCGTCACACAGGCATCTTTTAAGCTTGTTTGATTTTGGTATCTGTGCACATACGTCTCCTCAATTGCCCATCTGATGTTGATACTTCTAGTACTTGCATATGTGTTCTCGCATGTGTGTCCACTAGATACTATTCTTTCGCATCGCTTTAACCGAATACTATTTTTTAGCATCACTTTAATCATTCGCTCGTATGAGTTTTCATACCAAAATTCAATGAACTACCAAATGATCCAACTATTGGGTTTAAAACTCATAAAAGAGCAACCTAAAACCAACCATATTAGACTTATTTGTATGTTTCCACTCTTATATAAGTATTGATGTGACCATAAATCTGAGTTGTTATATAAGTTAAGGAGCTACTCGATTTTTTGTGTCGAGTCGAATTGAAATTGATCCGATTCTCATTTTTTAAATTTGGACCCTACGTAACATAACTAAAAATAAAAGATAAGATGATTGGTGGGACGCGCTCTTTAATATATCATCAGACGTTCAAATCAATAATATTCCTTTAAGAAATATAAAGATGCAAAAAAGTATGAAAGTTTGTACGGGAGATGTTTAGTACGAGGGTTTATTATTTTGTTGCGCTTGGTACTAAGACGGTTTGAGAATTATGTACTCAACTGGGAGTGGCTCATTAGGTGTTGTTTCAAAATGAGATTGAAATTGTGATGCCTTTGAGAGGTTTTTTAGGCAGAGAATCTTGTGGTTGCTCTCTCCTCCCCTCTGAAATAGCAACGAAGTATTTATAATGTTGATGAGCAATTTTAACCTCCCCCATTGCTTGTGGAACCGCCTTGGATAAGGAAAATTGGTTGGCAGTTGGTCTTCTTCCTTCATTCCAACCAGTTTTCCCAATGGGAGTGGGCCGTGGGCCGTTATTCGAAGAATCCCCATTCTAGCTAGTTTTTCCAACTTGTCTCTAGTCCATTTTTTGGAATAGCCTATGTCAGACTGTGACGTAGATAGCTTTTCATTAGGTTACTCTTCCATTTGTGGGCCCTACTTTCTGGTCAATCCATTTACGGTAGTACCCATCAAGTACTTCTAACTCTCGAGTGATCTTAGTGTAGAACCACATATGATCTATATCAACTTCTTTGTGAGATTAGTACTTAAATCCACAAATAGAATGTTATCGTCATTTAATTATTCAATTATTTTTTATAATATTATATTTAGTGTATGTATGCTTTTTTTGTATGTAAGAGTTATCAAACAAGATCCAAAGGCGTTCACTCAAGGCACGCTTGAGTGATGAGATTTATTGAAAATTTAACCGATGTCCTTTCAACGGATATACAATCCTGAAATCATAATGGGCACTGTTTATGCATGGCCCTGTGCCAGATAAGTATTACAGTACAAGTGTCTCATCTCTCACTCGTCTTATATCTGTTTCATGTGCCGTTGTTCAGAAAAATATCCTCAGCAGTCCCTTTACGCCCCTTGAGTGACACCTACACGCATTTCCAAATTTCTTCTCCGATAAACCCCAAATTTCTCACTTCACACGATAATGCCATCGTCAAGCATCTCTCTCTCCTCTACTACGTCATCCTCCTCAGATCAGACCCAATCCACCATGCCAAAGGACGTCGCTATCCCCTCCGCCAGCGCCTCCTCTTCAACCTCATTTCGGTGCCCCGAAATCTGGAACTATCTGTGGATTCCACTCCTGTTCTCGTTTTCCAAAGAATTCACGCCCTCCAAAGCACACGAAACTACAATTTTGCTTCCTGGTGAAATTGACATTTCTACTCCCAAATCGCTCACCCCGAAGTGCCAGGCGCCAAATCCGAAGCTGAATTTTCGGCCGGTGATCGGGATCTTGAGTCATCCAGGCGATGGCGCTTCGGGCCGGCTCAATAATGCGACCGATGCTTCGTATATTGCGGCTTCGTATGTGAAGTTTGCGGAGTCGGCTGGTGCCAGGGTTATTCCTCTTATTTATAATGAGCCTCGGGAGGTTATATTCAGTGTAAGGATATTGACCTTGGGATTGTTATGATTCACAGAGAGCAATTTTATAGTTGTTTATGTATATGAAATTCTGTCATAGATTTTTTGAAGTAGAACACCAGAAACCGGTTTTATTTGAATTCAGCTGTATCTTTTTCTCCGGTTTCTTTGGGATGAGAAATACTTAATTACTAATATCACCTAAAAAGGAAAATTGTTCTTTTCCATGAGCCAGGCATTGGTTAAGATTTCTATTGTCTTACTTACTTTTGTTTTGCTGAATTAATGCCAGTTAAGTTAATAGAATGAACTTGGAATTGTGTCGTTGAGTAACTGCTATCAGAGAGAAGAGAGCAGGTAGTCGATTTAACCACGTGAAGGCCTTTTTTCCTGGTCCTCTTTCCTGAAGTGTTGTTTAGGGTCGCATAAATCTTCTTCTGTAGCCACTTTCGGGCCTGTTTATGACCTCCAGCGGACCCAAATAGGAGCCTTCAAATTTTAATCAAAGGGAAGGGAGGTACAGTATTGTAGTGATACTGGACTTCTTGAGTTGAAAGCTTATATTACCAGAGTGACAAGTCCTTGGTAAACGGTCAAAGTAGGACAAAGTCTTTTTGGAAAGAAAGGAAATATACATGAGACATATTTTGCAAAAGTATAAAACCATGATCATTAGGATGGAATAGAAATTTTATTCCTATATTATTCCTGGGGAAATTACTATTTCACTATTTGGTTGTTTAAATGATAGGAATAACAATTCCAAAATAATTTGTTATTCTTTTAAAATAAGGAAAAAAACCAACCCCCTTGGTTCTTTTATTCATGGGTCATGGTTTTTTTATTCTTGGTTATCCAATAATAACTATTCCAAGATGTTTTCTTTATTTACCATTACCCAAAACTAGACCTTACCAAACTTGGATTGTGTCGGACATAGGTTAGGTTTAGATGATAATTTTTTATTGTTGAGTCAGGCCGGGCCAGACATGACTTGATCACCAAAGCCAAAAGCCATAACCATATCCATTTATAATCCAAATTAGGCTGGTTTGGGCCAGACACGAACATTTTTATTTTCGAGTATTTCTCTTTAAAAATGCATAGTTACAAAAAAAATACAAAAAAATATTAAATATTTTAAAATTATAATATGTAGATAAAAATACTACATGAGTGTGTGGGTATATAAATGAAGAATCTTTACATAAAAATTATTAATTACCTAAAAATATAATCTATTGAAATGATTTTTTATACTTAGTATTTATTTAAAATAAAAATATATATATTACAAAAAAATCATAATCTGGGTGGGGTCGACCCGTATCGGCTACTTTCACCCTAATCTTGTCTAGCCCAAAAATTTATTTTGACCTAATTTTTTGATTGTATACATCTATAATACTGATATACATTTACTAAATTTTATAAATTTTAGATCAGTAGGACCAGACTGATTTGATGACCCGACTTTGATCATATTTATCACAAATCTTTTAGTGTATGTTTGAATATTTTTTTTTATGTAAAGGTTAAAAAGTCATTTTATATAGAATATTCTTTCCTCCTTGTATAACATTAGAAAGTTATTTCTTAATTGAATTTTACCTATTCTAAGTGATTAACCAAACAATGTAATATTAATTCTCAACTCTATTCCCTCTTTATTTTATTCCCTGAGAATAATTATCATATTTTTATCTTATTTTATTTTAACAACTAAACATAGTATACAAATGGACTTTTAGCTATACACATACTTCTAGTCCTGTCCCTCCAAAGAGATGTTCTGAGTTCCTGTATTGAAAAGTGCACTTCTACATTCATATGATAATGGAAAATATTTTTATTTGTTTTTATTCTAATTTTTTATTAAGATGAGTCTTGACGTAGTGGTAATATTGCTTTATTGTGACATAAAGGTGACTGTTTCAACATGAAAATAAACCCTTTGCAATGTAGTGCTAAGGCTATATATATTTGAGCCTTCCTGAAACCTACATTACAAGAAGTTAAGAAACATGAACGCTCTCTCATTATGTATCGAAATTTTTTCGGTTGATTTTTTTAAAATTTATTTTAAAAAAATCAGCTATGCTCTGACACATTAGGCACACTTGTAGTATGCTTTGGACAAACTTGGGACACATTTTGGACACACTTTGGACATGCTTTGAAAATGTTTTCATTTGATTTTTTTGCTTATGTTTGGTATCTTTTGGCAATTATAAAGTGTAAGGTAGTGAAGCTAAAATGTATATATTGATTATTATATAGAATTTTTTTCTATATTAAGTTCTCTATTGGTTTGTGAAGTTATATCATTGTTAATATTATTATTTTATTATAATCTCTTATTGAAAATGTTATGGCTTAATCCATTTATATTAGTTTGCTTGTGTGCTTTCCTATGATTTTTAGGAGTGAAGAAACAAAAAACATGCATATTTATAGTATAAAATAGTATTATTCATCAATTAAACATTGTAAACTATGATTTTAGTTAATGTGTCTCTAACATGTTGTGTCCTCAGTTTTAGGAAAATAGAATATCGCTGTCATGTAATATACACGTGTTATTGAATTTTTTTTTTTGGAAGTCTTGACTTCCTTGGTTCCTTGTTTTTAATCCTCTTTTCTCGTTAAATACATGACTCATTATGAAAGATGCTTTCTATGCTGATTTCCTTTCTTTTATGAAGTTTTAGTTGTTCATTCAAAAGAGGGTATATGTGGTATAATTAATGCCGTGTCTCGGTTATTTAGGCTGTCATTCCTTCTTTATTTCGTATAACTTTATATAATCCTGTCTTTGGTGGTGATTTTGAGAATATCATGGTGTTTTTTTTTTTTTTTTTTTTGATCTTCATTATATTTAAAATGCTGTCTACTCTGGGTTATGGTATCTGGTTTATTGTTGCTTTAGTTTTACTCTGCTCTGCACAAGGATATTGTGCTATTTACATGTTTAAACTATCTTATTCTCTAACATGACTATATTGCTGCAGAAACTTAATTTAGTAAATGGAGTGCTCTTTACTGGTGGCTGGGCTAAGAGTGGACTGTACTTTGAGACTGTCAAGGAAGTATTTAAGGTTTGAATGACATTGGAAACTATCTATTTAAAATGTCACTTATGCTGATGCTAGAAAGATGTGGAGCAAAAAGGGAAAAAAGAAAGAAAAAGAAAAAGGCCATGGAAGCCATTTTATGCTTGGATGGTTATTTTTGTGTTCACTTCTGGGCTCTTATCACTCCATTGTTGTCAATTTTCGATGACACTATTTGTTTCACAATCAATTTAAGTACTCTTCTAGACATCTCAACATATGCCAGACATTTTGAAATAACTTGAAGCCTTTAAAAAATTCATGAGTTGATACACTAACTTATTTTGTCTTTGCTGTGTTTGTGCCACTAGTCTCATGTGCCGTAGAGCTAATCTACAAAGTTTTTGCTTCTATTTGTAGTTAGTAGTAGTTTCCTTTCCTAAACAGGTTTGCTTTTCTGTTTTTTGCAGAAAGTTCTAGAGAGGAATGACAAGGGGAAGTATTTTCCTTGTTATGCTATCTGCCTTGGTTTTGAACTTTTAACAATGATCGTCAGTAAGGTAAGTTTTTTTTGTGCTGTGCGCCAATGGCAAAGGCTTACTTTTCTTCATTAATTTATATTTAATATATTGGCCATATTCTTCTTTTGCCACATTTTCCTGTCTTGCAAATGGAGTGGTCTATATTTTGACAACATCTTCACTGCGAACAACTAATGTTGTTTCCCGTTATATTTCATAGTTGGATATTGAGAAGGAGAATTTAATAGGATAGTTGCTGAATAATTTTCTTCTGGAATTTCTTGGAAGCGGAACCAATACATTTCCCAAGGATAGTGGCTTTCTGCTAACTATGTGCTTTCCATCGTGGTCATGGACCTTAGTTGGTCTTTTGGTGATCATGTTTTTGTTCAAATTGTATGTTTCCCATGTGACTGAAACCTTGGTAGTATGGTAAGTTTTGGGTTCAGTACTGAAGCTGTCTATAATTGTTTTTCTGTTATCATGATATCTTAACTTGGTATGACCACAATCGTGGAAATGCAGAACCATATTGCTTGTTGTGCCTGGTAGTCTTATTTCATACAGATAAGTTAGATTGTTCTATGTGTGTGTGTGTGTGTGTATATATATATATATATACATATGTATGTATGTATGTATGTATGTATGTATGTATGTATGTATGTATGTATGTATGTATGTATGTATGTATGTATGTATGTATGTATGTATGTATGTACAGACACTCAGACACACACTTCTGCAGTTATTTTTTCTACTGTTAAGTTCTTGTTGAACAATTTGTCATAGAAATTCTTTTATTATAAAGAAAAGGTTCCATTATTTGCATATATTTGCCAAGTGACTCTTGTTTTCTTTTGATTATAGGACAATAATATTCTTGAAAGATTTCATGCAACTGATCAGGCCTCTACTTTGCAGTTCGTGAGAAGTGCTAATACAGAAGGAACTGTATTTCAGAGGTACATATATGTTCTTTGCCATTTGATCTGTTCACTTGGTCTGACAAATATTGGGGCTATGGGCAACTATATATAGAAAGGGTAAAGGTAATTAGGATATACACATTTAATGATTATCATCTAGATTATATTTGTACCCTCAACTCTCCATTTTTTGACATCTGAATGGGAAGACAAGTGTGTCAATAGTATGAAAATTTCAGATGTAAGTAAATAAGAATGCATTTATACTAAATTACTAATACATGAAGCTCAAACAGACTGCCTACTTGCATGCTCATTAAAGTTGAAGTTTATATTGTTCAAATATTGATGTCTTATCTATGAATTATTTTGTGCTGTAAAAGATGAAAAGATACTACTTTTGGATGTCCCACTTGGTTGGATGTTTGGAAGATGTGAATAATGAGAATGTGGATATGTCAATAAACTTGCTATTTGCTGGCAGTTACCCGTCATCTGCCGATAAAACACCATATGAAAAAAAGTGATTTACCAAACTCCCTCCTCTCTTTCTTCCGTTCTAATGTAATATAATTGAAAATAAATGGTTTATGCAGATGTTGAGAATTTCGATAAAGACTTCTATTCATAATTTACCAATAGCTAGGGAGTTAGCATTGCTGCCCTCCACTTTTGCTGTAGGAGACTTGCCTTTCTAAGCAGTGAAAAGGCCAGTATTCTTAGAGATGATAGCATGCCTCTCTTTTCTAGGAAACATGTTAGAATATCCCTATCTATTCTAGGAATTAATCTCTTTAGTAGGAAGTCCTTTATTGAATCCTTATTCCATCATTGAAAAGAAAAAGAATACAGATGCTCATACCTCTTCTTTCCCTTTTATGGATAGAATATAGATAGAAAGGAATCCAAGAATTCTTTTCCTTCTAGCCCTAAGTCACCTGGTTAATGCCTTTCCGAAGAACTCCTTGGCATGCAAATAGGGCGCAACCACTTTTGTAACTATCTGTTTTTTTCAAAGAAAAAGTGGAACTCAAATGCTGCCACTTTTTCTCATTTATGTTGATCTTATGCTGTCTAAGCTTCGTTTCCTCACTTAGCTTTAACCCTTCCTTTCACTTAGCCCTGGAGTCTCTTCTTGACTTCTCGGACGATTCTGAGACTCGGCAGGACTTCTAGGGTTCTCGGTCTTTTTCCTGTCCGTGTATCTGGATGTCGTTAGCGATGTCCTCGAGCTTTCTTATGAGCGGACGGGACCTCTTGGACTTCTGCCGTGGTCTTGGTCTTTGGGCCATAGGCCTCTGCTTTGGGCCTCTCTGGCTGTCCGTTCTTTCTGTCTCGTGGGCGCCTTTCTGGGCCTTCCGCGTGGGCCTTTCGGGCCGTGCTTCTATGGGCCCTTATATTGGGGCCCAACAACTATGTTACTAAAAACAAAATTAGTTGGCCTGACATTTAACTGAAGTTCAGTGCAGGTTGTACTTTATGGAATTTAAGCTGCTGATGCGAACCTCATTCCAGATGACATCCAATCCAACCAGCCCTGTTTCCTTGTGCCATAGGTTACCAAACAATCACAAGCACTACATATGCAATCCAATTAGCAATTAGAACCTCCAATTCAAATTAGGTTTTATTTTTGATTGATTAGAAATCCTAGGGCTTATGCAAAAACCTCCAAAATCAAGCATGAGTAATGGCACAAATGGTCTAATCTATCCATGGACTGGAATTGACTGAACATCTGAAATAAGATCTTAGAATTAACCTTAAATCAGCTCAAGCAGTGCAAAGAACAAAATCTAGAAAAGCCGAAGAAAAATCTCAAACAGGTCCCAAGCTTCAAGGGCTTCAAGTCTCACAGAGAAATTCCAAAATGAATGCATATGTGCACTCGCTTTCTATACAATATTGGATGTTTACATCTAAACACATCATTAAGATACTAACAATCCCACAAAATGTGTAACCAACCATCCTAAAAAATGTATAATAATCCATTATGCTAACTAAACAATCTCTCCAAATATCTAACAAATCAATGAGAGTAACATTACAATACTGCCATCAATTACTCAATTTAAAGGAAGACAACAAAGTGGCTCCTAGGCCTGGTGAACCGCAGTCCCTATCTTTTGTGGACCAGCCAAGGATCTCAATGCCCTCTCCCATGCCTAGCCACATCCCTATCAATCCTCGTCAGTTTTGGGTTCTCATCATCCCCCTCTCACCCAGAATACCCTTGTTCTCAATGGTGAAATATGGAGATCTTTCTGCTATATCATCATACCCCTCCCATGCCTCGCCACATCCCTATCAATCAAGCTCCACTCGATTGTAGTAGCACTTGCCAAGCCTTTTTCTTGCTATGTTCTTTCTTTGAACTTTGGTAGAAAAGGGCTTCCTTTGCCTTTAACAATATCTGGTCCTTGTCATCAAATGATGGTAGCTCACACTGCATTTAAACAAGGATTTCTTACCCTCTTTTTTAACGTGGTCACTGAAACAAATGTAGCACAGAAGTTGGTAGTAAGTGTTGCTGGTAAGGAAACTCTCCTATCCGCTCCAATATCTTGATGGATTTCCTTTTAAATAACTTCACATTGAAGTCTTTCTTTAGGGATTTTTGTCTCTGAGGTTAATGTCTCAGATACACAGACTCCCCAAGTTCAATTGCCATGTCTCTTCTCCCTTAATAGCTGCATCTCTTCATACTCTGTTCAACCTTTTCAAACTCCTTTACCACGTCGAGGACCTCATACCAAGGAAACAACTCTTACTCTATTTCTACATTTTAGGTCGTCCCCTGCTCATATTCGTGGATATCTGTCATACATAACCTCAAAAGGACTCCAGTTAATAAAAGCATGATGTGAAGTGTTACATCAATGTTCAGTCCCGGGAATGAAGTTCTTCCACCTAGCTTGCTCCTTGCAGCAATAACTCCTTAAATACTGGTCGTGTCCGATACACTACCTTCATTTGCTCATCAATCTGAGGGTAATAGGCGGAACTCACCTTTAAACATGCTACCCTCAAGGAGAAAATTTCATGCCTAGAAAAACTCATAGAAATCTTAATCCGGTCCATCATAATACTTCTAGGATCTTGTCTAGTTTAACAACACTATCTAGAAATGCCTTGGTCACACTACTGGTTGTGAAAAGACGTGTAAATGGGATGAAATGGGTATCAGTAATGGCGGCATCAACCCCATAGGTGCTTACTGGTTGTTCTCACCTTGTGGCATGTGTCTGATTTCGCTGGTGACAGTCTTGCCACATTCTTTAATCCCTCCCAATAGGAGAATTGCTTTACACTAATGTAAGTTCCCCAAATGACCTCCACCTTTGCTACTGTGGAATTGAGCAAGATATCCTGTTTCAAACGTGGCATTCCCAGGACATACACATCACTATTAGAGTAGTACATTCTTGAAGGTGTTGCCACTAACTCCATCTTTTTTTTTTGTAGTTTCTCAGAAATATATTACGCACTAGCTTCAAGTTTCACTATTTGTGTCAGCCTATTGCCTATCTTCTGTTCTGTCCTCTAAGAGTCATCAAGCGTGTGTAATGTGTTCTGCTGGAGAGGAGTAAAGTGAATTGTTGGATTCAGAATGAGGTAGCAAATAGGAAATAATTCAGAATAATGGATGAGAAAGAGTGAAAACAGGGGTATGAAGGAAGAAAATAAAACAGAGGGAGTAAGAACAGTACAGAAGGGGAAGGGAAGGGAATGAGAACAGAGTAGATGGAGAGAATTCAGAAAGAGTAAAGTGACATTCATTTCATTATTTGGATACAAGTGCCATCATGCCTTACATATATAGCTGCAATATTACTAACTAATTAATAACTCAATTAACCAAACTTCACTACTTCTAACTAACTGATCCAGCCACAATTGATTCATCCATGCTGGCTGTCACATGCTGTTGATGATGCTGATGCTGTTGTGCCATGCTGATCCATCCATGCTGACTCAGTTGTGTTGTGCTTTGATCACTTCTGTCTATCCTTACATGATAATAAGCCAGGATAAGCTGCTCATTCACATTTGTTCCTTTGACATAGCGCACATGAAAGCATTAATTCTTCAATCTGGTGAAAAAGCATTGGCCAGATGAAAAACTGGTATGCTCTTTTATATGTGGCCACAATTCCCAAATGTCTTCCATAACTCGATTCATGAATAGCCAACAAGACTTTCTGTCGTAATTCGGTAGAATTACCAATGCACCACCTTCCTTTATACTTCAGTACACCTTTATCAATGGTAAACTGTGGCTGAGAAACAAGGTTGATCAGGACAGCAGCCATGATCTCATGAATCCATAGATCATTCTCATATCTTTGCTCTATTTCTAGCTTCCATCTGGGCACTACTATTGATATAGCTGCACAACTGTCCTGCTGATCAGTGCATCAACCACCACATTAATTCTGCCTTTCTTATACATAATCATGTAGTTTATGCCCAATAACTTAGATAGCTCCTTTGTTGTAGTAAGGACGTGACTTTTTGCCCCACTATGTGCTTGAGACTTTCATGATTAGTCTTGATGATAAATTGGATGTCTAACAAATAAAGTCTCCATTTAGAAACTGCCAATAGTATAGTCAACAGTTTCTTTTCATATATGGATAAGCCTATGTTTTTCACTCCAAAAGATTTATTGATATAAGCTACAGGATGCCTGCAGTGTGTCAAAATAGCTCTCATATATTTGGTTGAAGCATTAGTTTCAATCACAAAAGGTAGATTAAAATCTATTAGAATCAAGACAGGTACTTGAATCATGGCCTTCTTCAACTGTTGAAATGATTCCTCTGCTTTCTTATTCCAATGAAATTCATTTTTTTTTTTTCAATTTGTTAATGGCGGACTAATGACTTCATAATTCGTCACAAACTTCCTATAGTATCCAGTCAATCCAAGGAATCCTCTCAATGCCTTGATGTTGGTAGGAACCAGCCAAGAACTCATGGCCTCAATTTTTCCAGGTTCAGTTGCAATTTCGTCAGTAGAAATCATATGGCCCGTGTATTCCACTTTGTTTTGACCAAAAGAACATTTGTTCTTCTTGGCAAAAAGAGAATGCTGTCTTAATGTAAGGAAGACAAGTTTAAGGTGTTCTGAGTTTTCAAGGAAGGGCTATATACAAGGATATCATCAAAAAAAGACTAACATAAATTTTATCTAGTGTGGTTGAAAGACATGGTTCATCAAGGCTTGAAAAATGGCTGGCGCATTAGTAAGTCCAAAAGGCATAACTTTGAACTCTTAATGTCCTTGGTGAGTTTTAAAGGTTGTTTTAAACATGTCGGGTTTGTGTATTCTGATTTGGTGATGATCGTATCTTGAATCAAGTTTGGAGAATATACATGATCCTCTTAGCTTATTATGTAAATCATCTACAATGGGAATAGGGAATTTATTTTTGATTGTCATGAAATTTGATTGACAGTAATCTTTACAAAGTTTGTAAGAATTATCCTTCTTAACTAATAAGATAAGAAATGCAAATGGGTTGGTATTCGGTTGTGTTAGTGATGATTTAATCATCTGAGCAATTTGGCATTCAATTTCACTCTTTTGAATATGGTTGTGCCTATAAGGTTGCAAGTTAACTGGTTTGTGATTTGGTTGTAATGGAATTTGGTGATCAAAGGGTCTTTTAGGAGGTAGACTACTACTTTGTTCCTCAAAAATGTCTTGGAACTCTGGAAGTAATTCTCTTATAAGAGTGGAAATGGCTTCCTACTCTTCTTCTATGGAGAGATGGAATAGCTGTCCCACAAATCCTTCACTATTGCATACCAATTTTGCTGCTTTTTTGGCTGTAATAATACTTTTTAATGTGACCTCTTCCTTATATCTTTAAAGTTCAATTGGTTGGCCCTCCTTGTTGAAACTTAGTTTGAGTTTATGGATATCAAAAAGCATGAGACTAATGTTTTTGTCCGATCCCCTCCCGAGATCATATTACAGCTGCCTAATTCTGGTATCTCAAATCCGCCTGAAAAGAATGGCCCTGCATCATCCAAGTTAGGCAACAACACTTGGCTTTGCTGATGATTTGCTTTCATTGGCTATTGTCACAGCCAAAGGAGTGTTAGTTAGGATTCCCTTAGCTTCTTGCACCACTTTAGGACTCATAAAGCTACGTGTACTGCCACTGTCCACCAAAATAGTTTTGGGTTTCTTTTTGCATTCCCGCATTTTGATTGTGTTGTTCCATGAGCTACCGGCTGAGGCCTGGACCATTATTTCTTCAGTTTCTTCTTCATCTCCTCCTCTGAATTTGCAACATTCTCTTCCTCCTTACCCATGTCTTTTTCCATTATGAAACAATTGCTTTGCCTTTCTTTGCACTTATGCCCCAGAGTGAACTTTTTATTACACCTGAAGCAAGTCCAGCTGCTCTTTTTTGATCAAGAGATGATAATAATGAAGATTTGGATTGGTTCCAACTGCTACTACTACCACCCGTAGTAGTAGTTCGGCCATTTTCATTCTTTTCATGAAGAATCTTCTTCTGTGGCTTGTAAGGAGCTCTTACCCTTTTGTTCACTGCCTCCAAATGCCGCTCTTGAAGTTTGGCCAATTCAAAGGCCTCTGCCAATGATGCAGGCTTGTGTAATTTCAGGATAGTTCTTATTTCCTCCTTTAGCCCACTAAGAAAGCTTGCTATGAAGTAGGATCCTGAGAGTAGCCCTGGATATGAGCTGATCATCCATGCCTTCAAATCTTCAAATCTTTCTTAGTAATCTTCCACACCAAATATCTGTTGCGATTTGTTGAATTCTTTCATATTTTCTATTGCTGCTTGATTACCAAATCTTTTACATAAATTGCCCTTAAAAAGCTCCCAAGAAAGAGCTGAATTCTGTGCACAATAACCTTGAAACCATATATCTGCCTTGCCTTCTATATGCATAGTTGTGATCTCTATCTTTTGTTCTTCAGAAACATGATAAATGTGGAAGTATTTTGTACACTTCCTAATCCAAGATCTTGGTTTGTCACTAGACAAATGTGGTGATTCTATTCTTGGTAAGAGCATCTGCAAATTTTAACTGTGATCACTTCCTTAGGGCTGTGAAAGATTTGAATCTGTCTTGAGCCTTGGTCTTTTTGGAAGCTAATTCCCACAGGTGTAGGCAGTATTCCTCTGTTCCTGTGGGTTGTTAATCTTTGAAATTGGTTCGGCTGCTCTTCTGGCTCAAAATTCTTGGAATTTAACAACCCTTTGACGTTTGACAGGAATTTGGAAAGTTCGTCGTCCATTCTTCGCTCCAAATTATCACCTTGTTCCTCAATTCTTGAGTATTCCTTCTCTTGTAGAATGGAAAATTGATTCCGCAGGTTGTTGTTCAATCGTTGCAAGATGCTTCTTGAGTTTCTTGCTGCCCTTGTTGTATTTGTTTTTCCAAATTCCTGTTTTTTTGTGGTCATGATTACTGCAGTCCACAGATTAGCTTCTCTGATACCAGTTGTAATGTATTCTGCTAGAGAGGAATAAAGTGAATATTTGGATGCAAAATGAGATAGGAAATAGGAAAGAATTCAGATTAGAGGATGAGAAAGAGGGAAAACAGGGGGTATGAAGGAAGCAAAGAAAGCAGAGATAGTAAGGAATGAAATGGCTGGGGAGAGGAAAGGCTCAGAGGAAGGAGAGAATTTAGAAAGGGTAAAGTGACATTCATGTCATTATTTGGATACTAGTTCCATCATCCTTTACATATATGGTTGCAATATTAACTAATTAACAACTCAATTAAGTAACTTTTACTACTTCTAACTAACTATTCCATCCATGCTGACTGTCGCATGCTGATGCTGATGCCATGCCAATGCTGATGCTGCTGTGCCATGCTGAACCATCCATGCTGACTCGGTTGTGTTGTGCTTTGATCGCTCCCATCCATCACTACATGACAGCGTGCTTCCTACGATCTATGCAGGGCCCACATCATCTGGTTACCCTACATTTGTGGCAAGGCATATGTGACCATATTTTCACTCCCAAGTTGATAGACTATGGCCTACTTGAACCCCAAAAGCTTCACTATAAACTTTTTCTATTCCGGAGTCAGTATCTTTTGCTTCATCAAATGTCTTAATGCTTGCCCCTTAGCATTCAAGACAAGGAGCCGTGACACACACTTAGGCCTTGTGCCATGTTGGTCACATGGACTCTTAAGAAGTCATTGAGATGGTGACATGGCTATAAACCTCTGTGGTCTACTGAAGCTGTTTTGGATAGTTTTCAGTATGAATATTGGAACTAACAACGACTGTTTAAAGAGAGTGTCTGGGAGTGATTACTTGATTGGGTTAAGGGTGTTGGTTGCAACTACGAGGAGGAAGTGGCCGGATGTATCCTACTACTAATAACTACTCAACTGTTGAATCTCATAACAAGTTGCTATTTGTGTATATAAATAATATTGGATTATTCCCTAGTTTTAGAGGTAGACTACTAGGGATTTACTCGTGTATTTTGTCCTTTTTGTTATTGAGTATTAACAAAATGGTTTGGAATTGTTCCCTTAGATTTCAAGTCTCTTAACTATGCGATTCAATCTCATAAACACATACAAAGCCTGGAAGGAGTGTTGGGTGAGTGAAGCAGAAACTTGGTTGCTGATAGGGTGACCAGTGATGTGATTGTGTCTGTTGTCATATAAGCTAGATACTAGCCTCGTGACAATTAATATCATAAACTTGTTCGGAGTCATAGGGTGAACGTGACTATAGAGCAAGGGCGTGAACTATTTACCTTGTTAGAGGCCGTTGTGGGACTTGTGCTCGATCATGAGATACAACCATTTGTAGAGAAAGTTAACAACCTCATGAGAAGTTAGGAGGGGTACCAACAGACCTTTGATGACTTCACTAGTGACTTTATCAGGAAGTTAAACAATATGCAGAATGAAGTAGTGATGTTTGTTGTGCAAGCAACAATCACCCTGGGGTATTGGCTCATCCATAAGAGTACTTGAGCTGAAGCCCTTTCATGGCATTCATGATGCAAAGGAGTTGGTGAACTATCATAAATGAAAATATTGGTATCGGTATTCATATTTATTATAGTTGTGTCGGTATTGAACATACCGGATAATACATATTGATATCAAATATATCGAATGAAATTTTTTTTTTTTAAATTATGAGATAACAGGCCCGTATTAGTCAATATAAAAACATATCGCAATATTGTCATGGTATCAAAAAATATCGGTATCAGGAGCACAATACGGATACATATTAGCTAATGCTTGTCGTATTGACTAATATTTGCATCCATGTAAACTATTAATGGGACATGAGCGGTACTTCGACATTGCTTCAATGCCGGAGCTTGATCTGGTGAAGTTCACCAGTACATACTTGACAAGTGATGCCGAATTTTGGTGGTGAATGCTTTTGTTGAACTCACACATGTTGGGAGACTTCGTGTTTAGAAGTGGGGACAACTTAAGGAGTTTGAGGATCAATTCCTTCCTTACAGCATGTTGATGGTTGCAATGGTTGCATTTAAATGACTGAAACAAAGCAGTCTAGTTTAGGAGTATGTAAAGGAATTTAACTCCTTGTTGCTGGACATGCAACATATGCTCGAAGAATATAAGTTGTTTAACTTCGTCTCAGGTCAACAGTTGGTGCAACATGAGTTTCATCGACCAAATGTTAGGGATTTGTCAGGAGCCATTGCTGCCATCAGTGCCTTGGCAGATTAACGGACCGTCAAGGAACCTTATGCCTCCTCAAGCAAGTCTTAGTCGAGGCGTAAAGGTAAGGGAGAAAGTGGCAGGAGGATGACCAAAGATGTGGTGGTGGCAGGTCCAAGCCACGGGACAATGATCAGGCCCATCCTTTTCAAGGGAATGACCCTATGACTCACCAGGGGTGCTACATCTGCAGCAGCCACATAGGGAAAGGGAGTGTCCGAGGTTGGAGAAGTTGAATGCGATATTTGCTTAGGAAGGATAGAGTGGTATCAAGCTCGATGTGACTAATTCGGTGAATCTAATGCAGTTATTGTGTTTGCTGAGGGCTATGGAGACAACCCCACCCAGCTTGATGAATCTCAACACCAAGGTGAATGGTGAGGACATTTTATCTATGGTTGATACAGGTGCAACTCACGCATTCATTGTGGAACAAATTTTTTGGAGGCACAACTTTGCTGTGGTTTCAAGCACGATTAGAATCAAGGTTGTGAATCTAGAGGCACAAGCAGTAACATTTTACCTGTGGTTGATACGAGTGTGACTGGCGCATTCATTACAGACCGAATCGTGAGGAGGGACATCTTAACTGTGGTTTCGAGCACTCTTAGATTCAAGGCCTTAAATGCAGAAGCACAAGCAGTTATGGGTACTGCCCATGATATGCTGATTATTGTTGGGAGTGGATGGGGAAGGCGGATTTGATGTTAGTTCCCTTAGATGACTTTAATATGGTCCATGGCCTTGATTTCTTCAGGAAGACAGACGGTTCTGTTTCCATATCTTGAAGGAATCATGACCAAGGGGAACAAGGGTGCTGCTTTACCAACTGTTATCAAGCAGTAGGGAAGGCAATTCACATCTTGATGATCTGTGTGGAGAAAAGGTGTCAGCGTGGAAAACCGGAATACATTGCAGCTGTGCTGGAGGTCAAATTGGACTGGATGATAGAAGTGCTAGGTGTCGTGGCTACTTTACTTCAAAGGTATGTGGATGTGGTGCCTAAGGAGTTGCCACCTCTGCTGCCCTAGGCAGGCCATGGACTATCGGATTGAGCTAGTTCAAGGCTTACAAGTTGCTTGTTGGTTGAATTGCATAGACAGTTTGCCGAGTTGCTAGACAACTGGTTTACCCAGTCATCTAAGCCTCTATATGGTGCCTAGTCCTTTTCCAGAAGAAAAAAGGATGATTTACTTAGAATGTGTGTTGATTTCTGAACTGTGAACAGGGTAACAATAAAAAAAAAAGTACCCAGTATTATTGGTGAAGGACCTGATAGATAGGTCAGGGAATGCTACATGGTTCGCACTGTTGGAATCTTTGGTTAGGCTACTGGCAAGTGAATGCTGATATAAGATGAAGTTGCTGAGTATTTGCTGGGTGTTTTATTAGCCTCTTAGCCTCCTAGGCTAGGAGGTGTTGCACATGCTCTCTTAAGTGTTCTGCCATGTTGGTTACATTGACTTCCGAGTCTGGAGGCAAACTCAAAGCAAGGCAGGGTTCAGAAAGTTCAGTCAGGGGAATTCGGCCAGTGTGGTTTGCCTCTAGGAACTCGGTATGAACAGTTCAGCTCAGTAAGTTCATGCAGGTGTCCGAAGTATACAAAAATGGTGATGTGGCTGTAGACCCTGGTGGTCTATCGAAGTAGTTTAGGGAAGTTACCTTGGCAATGTGGAGAGTTACACATGACATCTTCGGAGTGCCTAGGAAGTTTAGGGAAGTTTCTGTAGTGTAAGAACTCCAAGCCTTCTTCATTGGTCCCAAGGCTTTGGGGAAAAAGCCAATTGCCCCCTCATGTAAGTATAGATCTTTAATATATTGTAAACATTCAGCAGCATAGTTCTTTTTAGATCTTTGAAAGCTTGTTTGGCTTCATTTGTGCACTTAATAGTTGTCCTTCCTAAGCATGGAAATCAAAGATCTAGCAATCAACCCATAGTTCTTAATGATCTTCCTGTAGTAACACATCAAACACAAGAAACCCCTCATAGCTGAAACATCATTTAGCATTGGCCAGTTTACCATAGCTTCAGTTGTCTTTGCACTCACCTTTATTCCTTTGGGAGATAATACTCCCCAAGTACTCCAATTCTGATCACACAAACTCCTATTGGACATTTTTCTGACGTAATGCTGCTCAAGAATCCCCAAAACTATAGTTGCACCAAACACTCTTTCTTGGACTTAGAATAGATGAGGATATAAAGAGAATGAACACAAACTTCCTTTGATAAGGATTTAAGATCGAGCTTGTGGCAGGCTGGAAAGTAGGTGCTTTACACGACCCAAAGGGCATCACTAGGTACTCATAGTGAGCTTTGAGAGTGTCCTAAAACATGATATTATGGGCATCCTCTTTCATGTGAATTTGATGATAACCCTCCCTTAAGTCTAGCTCTGTCAAAACCCTAGCCTAGTGTAACTTGTTCAACATATGTTGACTGTCGGAATGGGATATTGATCCTTCACTACAGCTTTATTCAAGTCCCTGTAATCAGTACAAAATCAACAAGTTCCATCCTTATTCTGAAATAGCAATTTTGATGATGAGAATGGACTTGTGCTCAACCTGATCAACCCATTTTTCAACATTTCTTATGCCTATCTCTTTATCTTTGCCTTCTGAAAGTGGGCATACATGTAAGGCTGCACATTCAACAGTTTGGATTTGTGATCAAGTGGTCAAAGTGCCTAGGCAGTGGTAGGCTATTTGGTGTCTCAAGAACCTACCTGTGACTTTTGGCAACCCTCCTAATCATCTCCTGCAGGCGTTGCAACTCTGTCTCTAGCCCCTCTCCTCTCTTTCTCTCTTCCCCTTCTAAATGTCCTCATGTACCATTGGGAATCATTGGCGACCCCATTTTATAGCTTGTCCATCATTTTAGCCCAGCTAACCTTTGTTTACTCTCATGATAAGGCTGTCAAGTTTGAATTCCATCCTCGTGTTCAAAGCTTATCATCATGATCCGGAGACTCTTCAATAATGCATTATCAATGAAAATATCCAGCCCAACGAAGGTTAGCATATGCAAGTTGGCTACAATCTAATCTCCTTGTACATTCATCTTCACGTCCCTCACTACCTTCTTACACTTAAATTTTCCCATACATCTCTTTTACCTAAAATGGCTCTACTCTGACTCCTTGTGGCCCAATTATCCTCCCAAGGTTGGCATTGACTAATTTGTGTGACGACTCACAATCAACTATCAAAGCCACCTTGTGTCTCCTAATTCCAAGCCATAAGCCTCATTGTTGAAGACTTGGGAGCTCACGATATTGTGTTGATTGGCAACTCGACGTCTTTCTCGTCTTCACCACCTTCAACCCTTCTTGGATATCCCTCATCACTGGATTTTACCTGATTTTCAACCTCACTGTCTTGATCATCACTGGGCTTTACTATCATAACACTTGGCTGGCCTGCACCTGTGATCCTTGCCCATTTTCCACCGCACTTGAAGCACAATCCGTTTTTATTCTCTCTTGTATTTCTTCTCTAGACAACTTTGCTTACTTGGATTTCTTTCAAGCGTTGCATTCCACAGAATTCATTCCCTTCTGAGGTGTCTTAGTTTGCAGGGTTTTGAAAACTTGCTCCATTTGCTTTTTATTTTACTTGCCTCCTCTCTGCATTGTAACTTCTGGTCTCTATTCATCTTCATTGCCTCTACAATCGCTGTGGTTGCTTGACTTTAAATTCCTTGGCTAAACATGGCATTAGTCTTCCAATGAACGTCCCTATTTCATCTTTTCTGTGTAACCCTAAATGATACTTTGCAGTTGGAGAAACTTCTCAATGTAGGTTTGGATCTTTCCCTCTTGAAGCTTCTTAGCAAGCTGTCCATGGTGGAGTTGGACAATTGACAAAGGCCCCATTTATCCTTTAATTCCATGCAACGGCGTCCACCCTAGTCTCCTTCCATCCTTAGCATATTATGCCTTACCCATCTCCACCAATTGCTAGCCTTGCCATTGTAATAGAAGCTAGCTGTCACTAACTTATTCTGTCTCGGCCCTTGATGGACGTGGAAGTATCGTCCATCTTGCCTAACCATTTGTACATGTTCTTACATCAAAGAGAGGAAAGTCTGCCTTTGGTTTCTTTAGTTCTTGGCCATGATATGTGTTTCTTCTCCTCTTATCCTTGTAGGCTTTGTTGTTCCTTTGGTAACCAAAAGCTGGTAAATTTTTTAGCATTCCATATTTTTTACTGATGCTCAAAGAAAATCTTTTAAATTCATATCCTCGTTCCTCATTCTCACTGTATTTTCTATGGTGACTAAACACCCTTGACGGTTCCCTTGCATTAGGCCCTCGCTCTTTTGTTCTTCCATCGTGTTCTGCTCAACCACCTCTTTGAAATCTAACTTCACCCTCTGAATCTGGTCTCTCTAGTTTCTCCTCCGTAATCTTTCTCATGCCCATGTCCCTGCCCCTGCATGACTTTGCCCCTGCATTTGACCTCAGTCCATCATGAGCCCACCTGCGGCCTCCATCTGCATGACTTTGCCCTTCTCCATTCCAACCTCTTTATAATGGTATTACTTTCCCTGCCTTATGTCTTCCATACAGCGGCTAGACAAATTATCAATCATCATCCATTTTGCTACCGACATTAGCACGTCTTCAATCATCTTGGTAAGCTTCTGTTGATTTTCTTCTAATGCTCTAATCTGGCACCCGGTGTTTGCAGAGTAGAAAGGATTATTAGGGGTTGGGGTATTATGCAGTCAATGTGTTGTAGCTTATTGGTTGTCATATGAAAGCTCATCCTTCAATTTGTTCAGTGGTGTTTGAATTATTCCTCGATGTATAGGTGCACTTCCTGCCTTATTCCTTTGAAAGAGATCTCAATGACAGCCCCAATTGATATGAACCTTGATCTGGAATTCAATACTAGATCCTATTAGTTCTGTTTTCTTGTGCTACTGGTCAACAAACAATCAAAACCACTACTTAAGCAATCCATTTAGGGAGTAGAACCTCCAATTCAAATATATGGTTTATTCTAGATTGAATTTGAAATCCTAGATTATATGCAAAAGCTTCCCCATTTTTGTCCAGGGGTTTATAAGTGTTGAAATGGTCTGCAAGCATTGAAATTAAAAGATTGGTCCACATTCAGTTACAATTCCATTACCATTAGCTGAGTTGGTCAAAAGGTGATTCCTAAAATAGGCTTTGAGCTATATTGCTTGGCAGTTTCCCACAGTTGAATCAAATGTTGAAGTGGTCGCTTTTGGTGCTGTAGTTATAGAGTGGGTAGCAATGAATGGGGTTGCTACTGGCAGGAGTGGTACGTGTTAAGAAGATAAGACTAGCTTTGCTTCTTCCTCTCCAGGCTCTTTCCTAAAGATGTCCTGCTACTAGGGTGGGGGCTCTCATCTACCTTGGCTGCATCTGAACTACCTTAGATCAAGCAAGAATGATGGAATGAATGGTGTTCCCAATCCACAGACTGAAACTGATGAAACCTTTGAAATGAGATCGCAGATTCACCCTAAATCATCCCCCATGATCAAAAGATCAAAATCTAGGTAAATTGAAGAAAATCTCAAACAGATTCGAAGCTTCAAGAGCCGCAAGTCCCATAGGGAAATCCCAAATCAATGCATATCCCTTCTTCTATACAATATCAGGTAATCATACTTCAGATACATTCAGGATCTTTAAGATAAAACTATCTTACAAATTAGTCTAACTGACCCATCCCAATAAATATGGTAACACTCCCTACCATAATGCTAATGAATCAATCATACAAAAAATTCTAACAATTCTCAATGAGTGTAAAATTCCAAATGTGCCGTAAATGACGCAATTCAAAAGAAAACAATTTCAATAGCCTCCTAGGCCTACCAAACTTCAGTCGCTTCCTTCCCATGGATCTGGTGAAGATCTCAAGTCCCTCCCACGCACAGCCACAGCTCTATCACTGGTCCGAAGTTTTGGGTTTGCAGTTGTCTCACTACAGTTTTAAAGCATTGCTAGAGGAAGTGGTGATCGGTCTATCCTATCCAGTAGAATCGCAATTCTGTGCCCAGAATAGGAGGGGGAAAAATCGTGGCAAAGATGGAACTTCCTTTTCCATTTTTGACTATTTCTACATATATTATTAGTGAAAACAGAGTTTCCATTCCCTCTTCAATTGTGCATCCATCTTCCTTCCACCTTGTCATTGGGTGTTCAATGTTGGGAATGGGTAAGCACCTTCATTGGTATTTTTAAAATTTCTGTTTACTTCCCCAGTAAGGCCTTACTACCAAGAGATTTTTAGATGCCCTAGTTACTCTTTTTCTTATTTGGAGCTGAAGCTGATATTCCTGGTGCCTTTGGCTCTTAATCTCTTATGCCTTGTCTTGAAAAAAAAAAAAAAGCCAATGTTCTAGCCATTCAAATGGGCAGTGTCTGGTAATCAGAGCTTTCTATGTTTGGAAATGGCATCGTGTCTTTTTCTGTTTTCTTTTAGCTTATTTAGTTCACTAGTTAGCAAGCTTAAATTGGTTGCTAATGGTGATGAGAAGCTACATTGAAAAATGATTATATTCAAAGTATAACATTAGGGATGATGCGGAAGTTAAAGAAAAACTACTGTTGTATCCGATCCCTTGATCCTGACTATAATTTGTTAGGTGTTTCTGTTGAAGGCTTCTAGAAAAAAATATATTAATTGGATCTCCTATAAAAAAGTCTATTAAAAAGTTGATTTGAGATATTTATAAGGTGTTTTTTTTTAAAAAAACTAGTTTCACTTTATTATTTTTTTCAAAAACAGATGCCACAATTGTATCCTTTCCTTGAAGCATTTTTGAAAGTAAAAAATAAGCACCCATAAATCTCAAATATTATTTTGCAAACCTTGGTCTACCTTGTGCAACAATTTGTGACAGCACTGCAAATAGCTATTTCACAAAGTACTATGCTGAGTGAAGTACTTTACCAATTGCTGGTTGTATGTGGATTGTAATACTGTGTGATGTAAAGAATTTTTTGGAGACTCTTTGGATTTTCAAAGTGCTAGTGATTTCTTGTCCTTTATATAGCCTTGTGGAAACTAGATTTGTTGGAAACTAATGAGGATTTTTCTGTTGACAAATTGTATTTCGAAAACTTAGGAATGCATTACTTACATGGTATTTGCTGCAGATTTCCTCCAGAATTGCTCAAAAAATTGAGTACGGATTGCCTTTCCATGCAAAATCATCAAGTAAGTGTAGTGACAATTCGATAGCCCCTTTTTTCAGCATGTTTGTTATATTGAATGTATTTAGTTGAGCTTACTTTCAACACAGTCTTTACTCCTTGATGCAAAATTTTTTGGACCAAATAGCAATAATTTAGAGATTAGTCACAAATATTCCATGGATAATCATCATCTATATTATGGATAACCTCAAGTGCTGTGGACAAAAGCATCATACAGTACAGATGATTTTGGACATCTAATATAAGGTACTTGTCTTCTTGTTATTTTGCATAATCCTTTCTTTTCTTTTGGTTTGTTTATGGTTTAAAAAACACGTGCTTGCACTCTGTAATAGGTGAAGGCTATGGGTTTTGTTATGGTCCTCTTTAACTTCGGGAAGATGAAGGAGCCTAATGTTGATTATAATACATTTCTCTGCAATTGTCCAACACTGGGAATGACTTGTAGGGAAGTGAATATTCAAGCCAAAGCTCTTTGATGTAGACAACCAGGCTGATGAACTTGACAAACAATGTCTAAATTGAATTCATATTTTAGTTATGAAAACAATAAGGATTATAAGAATTACAGAGTAAACTGCTAGGCGTGAAAGCAGAAGAAATAAAACAAGAACCCTAATACTTAACAAGAACTTTCTAAAGAAAAACTAGCTAAATAATGGACCATTGCCTGAACTGTTTTTGGCCCCTCATTGTGCCCTGCATTAATCTCCCTGGTCGATAGGACTGTTCACCAGTTTTAAACTGTCGGAGGATAACATATAAATAGTGGCACACAAGGGAATAAGTGCTTTTAGGCATAGTTTTGAAAATTGGCCAGTGCTTGCTGTTTCGGCTGATATGCTCCACCCTTTTTTGGAGTCTGCTCTATGATATTGGAGCCATAACGTAAAGTTAACAAACCTGATGTGGAGAACCGTACGTAGGATATTTTTAATTTCGTTGATATTTGGATTTATTGAAAATAAAATTAATTGAGCCTAATATGTTGGGTTTAGAGATTGTTTAATTTGACGTAAAGTTAGATTAGCTAAGTAGAACAAAGGACAAGTGAATTTCCTAATTAAGTTCAAGAGGTAAAGAAATGGAAATTGCATAGCATGATCGTTCTACTCTTCAAGGGAGTTGACTTGCTTGATACATCAACTGACCACTTTTACCACTAATTATGAATTTTAGTATGGGCAATTTCAATATCCACCATCTTATGAGCCATATGGTAGTCCAACACGTAAACAATACCCTTATCCCAATGCTTATGATGATCCATTTGACTAAACACGATATTGGAATATGCCACATAATAGTTGGGGAAGGGTCAAACTCTAATAAATTTAACTGGATACTTGTGGTTTCAGTTCCTCTTTCTTTAATATTAATCATTACTTTATAGAAGTGGAAACTATAGTCAAGTACTAAAATTCGAGACCAATTCCTTTTTTTTTTTTTTTCGAAGGAATGAGGTGAATTGAGGTAAAGTTAACTGAAATTGTATTTACTTCATCTGTTTGGATATTTCAATGTGAGATGTGAGGGAAGATAATAGAAATGGACGGAAGTTTTATTTCCCTCCAAAATAAAGTGAAATATAGGTTGATGCATCTTGGGATTTGGGCTATGATACGGATTAGGGAGTCACTTGATCTTTCTTGGTAGGTTGAGCTGAAGTGAGCCTGTTATCTATAACTTTGAATATGGATCCTACACATCACAACTAACAAATAAGAGTTCAGAGGATGGTGGAAACTCGCTTCTTAGTGTGTTCTCCGTTACTTAAGTTAGAAATATTTCTACGATGAGAGAAAGATGGAGGAATACATGATATGTATGCATAGTTGCATGTAACGGGGGATTAAATGTTGGTGGAGAATTGAGCTCCAGTAAGTGCGCCCAACTGGGAGTGTCTTATCAGCGGAGAACAGACTCTGATGGGTGCGCTCGACTACGGAGCGGCTTTGAGAGATCGGTGACTGAGCTCCTGTAGGTGCACTCGGCTAGGGAGCAGTTTAGAGAGATGGAGAATTAAGCTCTGATGAGTGCACTCGGTCAGGGAGCGGTTTTGAAAACGGGAGTACTGAGCGCCTGTGGAAGTGCTCGGCCAGGGAGCGGCTTTGAGGGATGGAGGACTGAGCTTCAATGAGAGATGGAGGATTGAACTACGTTGAGTGCGCCCGTTAAACTCCTCTTCGATTGCTAGTGGAGGGGCTTCCTTTGCCTTGTTATGCGAATTGACCTCACTAGCCAAGCGATGTGGAAGTTCAAAGCTGGCATGGTGCCTGCGTAGCCATGAGTATGGGTCGGAATGCCGCATTGAAAGTCAAGGACCCGCCTGTCCGGAAAAAGCCCTCAAGCGAAATGAGAAGAGAGAGAGAGTATGCTTTGGATGCTTGGGCGTGGTTCTTCCCTTTTTTGTGGAGTTGGCTCCTGCTTCGTTAGAAGGAGAGAAGTCCCTCGTTCCCTGCAGAGAGAAGGTGGGATATGTAGGGCGAGGGCTACGAAGCCTGCTTTAGGGCGCACAGTTGTTGCCGGTTGCTCAGGCAGATTTGCTAAGCTGTCAGAACAGTTGTCGTGACCGCTTTATGACAAATATGGTAATCATAGCCTTTATTAGAAAATGTTGGAGGCCATGCTTGCCATTCTTGAGGGATATGTTGTGCTGGCAGATATCTCGCAAATATTTGTTGGGCTTTGGGCTAGGAGGAGACTCCATAGGACCGTTGATTTGTTACAATCTGGACTTTGGGCCTATACACGGTACCCGACCCATCACTAGCCCCCTATGTTGGGAGGTTCGAAATTTCAACCTTCGGTGTGTAATGATAGGACGTTTCCATGCAGGTTCATACAGGTGTTCCTTTCCCATACGTCTTGCAATTTTTTACTTTGTTCAGAAGGATATCTCGCCGATTTGGTTCTCTGCCATTGGCGATTCTCTGGCGAGGGTGATCTTCTAGCATCAGCGCAATTTCCTTAGTTTAATGTTGGTTGATCTCGTCCTCCAGCTATGAATGGAGGGGCTCTCGATGCCCTGCATCACAAATCGTCTTCACTAGCCAAGTAGTGTGAGAGTTTGGAGCTGGCATGGAGGCTAAACAACCACGTGCTTGGATCAGCGGAGATTCTTGCTCGAAATTTGAAGCTGAAGCTGAGGATGCGTCTGAAGTATGCCTTAGTTACCCTCTGGGGTCTACTAGCGCTACGGTCGATTGGACCACTATAGTTGGGTCGTTGCTCCATGTATTTTTTATTTCCTTCTTTTTCGTAAATACATTGTTGAAAGTTTGTACTTTGTAGAACTACCGAACATTGCTTATTCTTGCTTTGCATGGCTCCAATGTTCATGAATGATGTGGGTGATTTGAGCGCTTGAATGCAGCCTTCTGTTACTTGACGTCTAGCAATTGGACAATGCGGACCATGGGCGACTTAGTCTTTTGGCGATCCTGACTTGTGGCGGTTCATCCTGAATGCTTGGGTGGTATGTGAATCGGTTGGATCAGCCTCGAGCCTGATAGGGCTGTACACCGTCAGTTTGCAGTCTTGGAAAGTGACGTGTTCAGGTTGCCAGCTGTCAGCAGGTTGCATGGGGAGGCGGAGCTGTTGTGTGGGAAGTGCAACTTTTGTGAGTTTATTGTTTCTGGTTGACTTGTTTCCGAAAGTTGAGGTTTCATAGAGTCAAGAGCAAGTCGTCGACTTCAACCGTGAGCTATTCGAGTCTTAGGTGAGATCCAAGAGCTCACAGAGGAAAAACCTTGGACTTGGGATCAGATTACCTTGTTGCGAGGACACGCTTTGGAAGGTGAAGTGGCGACTTGCCGACTTCGAGAGCAATTGTGCCTTAAGAGGCAGAGGGCTGAGCATTCGACTTTGCCTAGAGAAGGTTTGCCAATTTGGACTTTCCTGTTGGCGCCTTTGATTTGAGGAGCGCCAGAACTTGATGCTGATCTGACTTGGTTGATCTCCCGAAGATAGAAAGGAAGCCTTCACTATGTTTGCTGGGGGGCTTCCCACCCTATGATAGTCGACCATTCGAGCTGCAGTTGTAGGTAGCACTTTGAATTCCTTGGAGGGATCCTTCTTGTAGTGCATTGTTGCTATGGTTGTCGTGGCACTGACGAAAATTCTTTGCCGGCTAGGCATTGTCGCCATCGTTGCTGAGCTTAACCGGACAAGTTTGTCTGTTCATGCTCTTTCCTGTAGGACACCGTGGCACGGACATTAGTGAGCCTCAGAAGGGTCAGTTGGGTTTCATGTCCACAGCCACCAAGCTCTGGCGAAATCTACGCCTTCACCCACATTTGGTCATATTGGCGCTCGGTTCTCGCTGAGGACGTTGTAGCCTTCGTACGTCTGGTCTTAATCCGCCGATTATTGTCAACTGATGGTGCTCTTTCCCTCGAGGAAGTCGTTGCACGCATGCTGAAAAGCCAGTTAAAGTTATGCGTTCGACTGCACGTTGGCTGCTCGGTAACGGAACCGATCTTCAAAATTCAACCAGGCGTGGGCCTTTCAGTAATGAGATTGAGGTTTAGAATTCAACCGTGCATGGGCTGCTCAATAGCGGGACTGAGGTTTAGAATTCGACGGCGCATGGGCCGCTCAGTAGGCAGGACCCGGGTTCTTGACCGTTCGTAGGTCGAGTTACAAGTGAATAAAAGTTCACCCGATTTAGGGACAGTCTAAGTTGTTTGATGTCATGAGATGATATGCAAGTACTAGCATGAGCAGATTAATAAAAAAGGAATGACTATTTTATTAATTACAGCATGGTTCAAGCAATCTGCATGATGAATGTAAGACACCTAGACTCGGCATGGAATTGTCGATGGTGCTTGTGGTAAATGGCGTGCTACACCCTTGGGACTAGTTAACCATCTTGGGTGCACGGCTTGCACACACCGGCTCGGAGAATCGTCGAGGCACCTTTGTCGACACTTTGTCCTATGGCCTCTATGCTCCATGGGACTTGGTCTTCCACCTTGGGTTGGCAGGCCAGTGCCTTGCCGTGGTGTTGAGTTGTCCGTTTGCTAGTGGATTGGGTTCCATTGTCGGTCAATACGACCTCAGTTAACCCGGATTGGTATGGTGCTTGGTCGGATGATGCCTGTAGCAATGCGATTGGTAGCGGGCCAAGCATGTTGAATCCCCCATCGTGAGAATCATGATAGCTTCTGTAGGATCTGTTGCTCTAGTGAGGCAGTTGACGAACTGAGGGACGAATACTCTGGAAGCTCTCTCTGGGTCGCGTCTCTCACCCTAGCAAGAGAATGATATGGTGCCTGTTGGCGTTGTAAGAGCTTTCTTTATGGGCGGAAGGCTGTTGATTGTCTTGGGAATAGTGAAGACGTCACCGCTTTGGGCTTTTGTCTTGCACTCTGGGACCGGGTTGATCTTTCTTTTGGGAGTGGGCCCTGTTGCTCAGATCCTTCTGAATACCAAGGCCGTCAGGAGGATGAGTTTTTCCTTTGGCGGGCAGTCTCTTCCTCCGGCTTCTCTTTTTGGGTGTTGACATTTTCGCATGGGATGAAGGTGCTCCCAGTTGCCGTCTATCCAAACGAACATATAGGGCCTAGTGCAGTTTAAGCATGATGCCCTGTTAGGCAATGAGCACATGCTCGCCAAAGGCAGGTCGAAAGTCGCCATGGCTATCTGGGGGTTCGGCCCACGGGTTGTGATGTCTCTGGTCGATGTGCTGGCTGGAGAACAAGTATTGACCATTTTTATTTTGATGATACATGGTTGTTAGACTTTTTAGTCAATCACACAGACAGCGTCAATGATGCTTCTTGGGATCTGCGTTATCCTACGGGTTAGGAGGTCACTGATTCTTCCTTGGTGGGTTGAGATGAAGTGAATCCGGTCTCCGTAATTTTGAACCTGGATCCTGCACAACACAACTAACAAATAAGAAGTCAGAGGATGGTGGAAACTTACTCATCGGTATTTCCTTCAATGTTCAAGTTAGAAATCTTTTTATGATGAGAGCAAGACGAAGGAATACAGGATATGTATGCGTAGATGCATGTAACGAAGGATTGGTGTTGGCGGAGAATTGAGCTCCGATGAGTGTACCTAACTGGGAGCGGCTTAGAGGCAGAAGACAGGCTCTAATGGGTGCGCTTGACTGGGAGCGGCTTAGAGGTGGAGGATTGAGCTCCGCTGAGTGTGCTTGGCTGTGGAGCGACTTTGAGAGATGAAAGATTGAGCTCTTGCGGTGCGTTTGACTGGGAGCGGCTTAGAGAGATGGACTAAGTTCTGATGGGTGCGCTCGGCCAAGGAGTGGCTTAGATGCGGAGGACTAATTTCTGCTGAGTGCACTTGGTTGCGGAGCGGCTTTGAGAGACGGAGGACTGAGCTCCTATGGGTGCGCTTGGCCAAGGAATAGCTTAGAGGGATGGAGGATTGAGTTTCGATGGGTGTGCTCGACCAGGAAGTGGCTTTTAGAGAGGGAGGACTGAGCTTCTATGGGAGTGCTTGGCCAAGGAGCAACTTTGAGGGATGAAGGATTGAGCTCTTACGAGTGCCCTTGGATAGGGGGTGACTTTGTTAGATAGAGGATTGAGCTTTGATGAGTGCACTCAACTAAGGGGCTATTTTGAGAGATGGAGGATTGAGCTTCACTGAGTGTGCCCATTAAATTCCTCTCCGACTTCTATTGGAGGAGCTTCCTTTTCCTTGCTACGTGAATCAACTTCACTGGCAAAGCAGTGTGGGGGTTTAAAGCTGGCATGATGCTTGCGCAGCCACGAGCTTGGGTCGGAGTACTTCACAAAAATTCAAGAACGTATCTGTCCTGGAATAGCTCTCGAGCGAAATAAGAAGAGAGAGAGTACGCTTTGGATGCTTGGGTGTGGTTTTCGTCATTTTCGTGGAGTTAGCTCCTGCTTGGTTGGAAGGAGAGAAGAACCCCCCCTTTCCTTGTAGAGGGAAGGTAGTTTATGTAGGGCGAGGGCTGCGAAGCTTGCTTTGGGGCGCAAGGCCGGCGACGGTTGCTCATGCGGATTTGCTAAGCTGTGGGAGCAGCTGTCATGGCCGCTTTATGGTAGGTGTGGTAATCATAGCCTTTCTTGGAAAATGTTGGAGTGCCACGCTTGCCATTCCTGAGGGATACGCTGCGTGGGTGTATATCTCGCAAATATTCGCTGGGCTTTGGGCTATGAGGAGACTCCATCAGGCCGTCGAGCTGTTACAATCCGTACTCTGGGCCAGCCCATGGTACTGGACCCATCAGAGGTAAATGGAAGGAAGGGTGACTTTAGTTCATGTATTTACTTAACCTTAATGAATGATTGATGGGGAAAACAAAAACTAATATGGGCAAACTAGTTAGTTATATTATAATTTTAATTACTCTTTTACACCCATGTATCCAAACAATATACATGGGAAATGTATTTTCACATTTTCATTTGCATCATTTTTACTTGAATTACCTTGTAACTGATTTTGCCAATCATAGTATAAAAGTCAATCTCCGGATCCTCCAAAACATTCCTCTGGCGATGAAAACTGATAATTAATTAAACATTGGCATTGTGAGTATTTTATAGTAACTATAGTTGTTCCTCATTATTAGGCATTAATATTGCTTTTCTTTTTATTATTTGTAATTTAGTTGCTTTATATGTCATAAATTATTATTTTACCAGCCCATGGATTCTCCATTTTGTTTTTGTTTTTTTTTTTTTTTTGGGCATAAAAGGATCTAAGTTATTCACAGTAGAACAGGCCTTAGGGAAAGCCCCACCTCTGGCTGCTATTAAATGCTTAGTCATATGCGTAAGTACAAAGATATATAGTTCCCCAAACAAGAACGTGGCACAAGCAAGCAATGATGTTGGTGGGCAGACCAAATCAGCAGCTGCAAACAACAAACAGAAGCTCAAACAACATATCTAGTAGTAGTTAGATGAGTTATGAAGATGGAGGGTGTACATTTCTACATGTAGGGATCCCTGACTAATTCCATCTATCTTCTTGTAACTATCAACTTGTCTATAAGAAAGAGCCTGCTGTATGAAAGTCATGAATGGAATAAGAACTGATTTCCTCATTCTCTCTGTCATTCTTCTCTTCTCCATCTTTACTTCTTCCGTGCTTCCATTCATCTTCTCCTTGCCGAATTGTATCTCTTGCTTCCCCTGTGGTTGACCAATCAATCTGGTTCATCACATATCTGTTTAAAGAGAAATAGAGATACAAACAAGGTGGTGTGGTTAAGTAGCCAAGAAAGGGATGAGTGCCACTTAACTAATTTTGGACCGAAAGAATGTGTAACATGGAAATCGCTAATTATAGGAAAATAGGAGAATTCTATTTTGAACTTCATTTTTATTTGAAAAATCCGACGTGATGTGGAAGAAGTAAATTTTTATTTGGATTTGTATAAGATAAGAAAAATATATATCTTCAAAAGAAAAAGATAAATGTAAGTTAAATGCAATGGGAAATAGAAATAAGATTTTGGTCAATATAAAGATGGAAATAGTTATGAATCCTGATGCATCTCGAAGACTCAGATTATTGTTTGAATTAAGGAGCCGCCTAATCGCGCTTGGTCGTTCGAATTAAAGCGGGTTTAGTTTTTGAAACTCAAAATCCGGATTTTGCGCACCACAACAAGACAAATAAGAAGTAAGAGGTATATGAGACTCGTTCCTCGATATATTCTCCGACGTTTAAGTCAGAAATCTTTATTCGAATGAGAAAGATGTAATAAATGAGTGCGAGTATGAAGTGGATGAGGATGAGTGTTTGTTTGGAGGGCTAAGCTCCTTTATATGTGCTCGACTAGTGGAGCAGTCTTGGTGATGGTGCCCTTGTCTGATGGAGTGTTTTTAGAAATTATGCACTTGTTCGGGTGAGTGCCTTTTTGCCTGAGGTTTGGTGCAGTTTGTTGCCAAGACTTAGTTTCCTTCATAGTGTGTGTCTTTTTTCTCCCCTTTCTTATTGAGGTTGAGAGATTGTATTTATAATGAGAGGCACCGTTTGATTGGCTGACCTCTGAATCATTGTGTGGGTGAGGCGCCTCTTCGATGGTGAGGGGCGTTGCTAGCTTGTGTAACGGCTACCTTCATTCAGCAGCCAAGCCGCTTGGCTTCCAATTGTTGGGATCACCATTGCTGCTACCTGAAGTAGCTCATTTAATGCTCCATTATGATCCTTTATTGCTTGGTGGTTTGGATCATGTCCTTTGGATCAGCCGTTGCGCCTTTTGTCTCATGGGTTCAAAGACGTTTTCTGTTAGGTCATCGTTATTTAGGCCTTTCTTTCTTCTGTGTACTAGATTTGGGCTTGCCCGTTTCTTGCCATACCCATCAAATCCCATTGAATTTCTCCTACTTGATCAAATAAACAATTCACTTATTTTAACTAAATTACGTAATCTTTCAATTTGGTCAATACTTGCTAGTTTATGGCCGCTTCTATATGATACCTATTGTTCAAGGCCATTATATGCTTTGATTTTTCTTCTTTCTTTTCCATGTTGATTTCTTTGAATTTTTCCATGTGTTCATTGATATTGTTTCTTTTAACTAAAATTAATCTCTTTACTTGTTTTTATTTCCATAATATGAAAATCCTGTTATTATAAATTAAGGAACTATTCATCATGTTGAGATTTTGTCTGGTACTTTTGAACGATTGTATTTGTTATGGAAATTGACGAATTTTAATGTAGATTGAGGCATGTCCAACCACTTTTGATGCATATTGCCCCATCGATGGGGTATAATATGTGATATGACCCCATTTATTGGCTATAATGTGTAGTCATTTTGGCCAATCATCGATGGGGTATAATATGTGATATGGCCCCATTTATTGGCTATAATGTGTAGTCATTTTGGCCTATTGATTGGCCCCGCTAATGGGGTGTAATACCTTGGCCAATGGCTCAAAATAAGAAAATATTTGGTAAATATTTAATTGTGCTTACTTACTCTAGTTGAGTTGCATGGCAAACCTCGTTATTAATCGGTGACATATAATCATAGTTACATTTGCTGAGCATCTTGCTTACTTTTGCTTTTTCATAATTTCAAATTAGTTGGCTTTGCTTTTGCATTTATGGGGGTAGAAGAAGCCATTTTGTTGGTGATTTTTTTGGTATCTGAAGACCCCTTTATAGTATGTTTAGAGGAGATTTGTATATGCTATTGTAAGGTTTTATATAAGATCATGTTGCAGTATAGATAGGATTTTGTTCTTTATATAATTATGTGAAAACATTTTTGGTGTTTGAAAGATCTTGGGAGACAATGCTCGTTGATTACTGAATTGTTAGTGCAGTGCCATTACCTGGGAATCTGAGGTTATGTTGTACAATGTCTCAGGTTGTGACAGCTTTTTTTTCCAGTGGTTGATTGTTTAAAGTGGTGTGTTTTTGCAATGACTCATGGAGTGCATCTGGAATGGGTGCTGGTGGTGTTGATGGTCTTGGAGCACTTTAAATTTTGGAGAATTTCTCACGAATCCTAGTGATGGTGGTAGCATACTCAGGCTAAGCTCTGATACTTGATGTAGGACAACTGAGCCTACAAACTTGAGAACCAATTTATTCATATGATAATTCAACTCTAAAATTTTGCATTTGTTGTAAGCAATTTTGGTAAAAAGTCAGACTATTTCAATAGCAAAGAAGGAAGAAATGGAATAAAAAAAGTAGGAAACAATGGAAAAGAAGGACGCATGACTGAACCTTACCTCTCATGCCCTTTCTTCATTACAAGATCTGTTCTTCATTACAAGATCTGTATGCAACACCTTTCTTTGCAGCTGACCACTTGCTACCCGCCTTATCAGTTTCTGCTGTAGATGAACTGTCTTGCTGTCATGTGGGATTTCTGCTACTGCATGCTTTTTATATTTTAGGTGGATAAGATGATACATCACAACATCCTAGGTGGATGAGTAGGTACATGGCAATACATCCATGTCAAAAATTATTGCTGTCCTTTAGGATGGAAGGTGGAAACTGTTGTGCTATGAAACTTGCATCCTCCGAAATAGCCTCTTTTTTGGTGAGATTAGTCCAGTGTATGAGTAGTTGCTGGACAGGATTCCCATGTCTAGTAATGGTTCGGCTTTGTAAGATAGTGGCTGAGTAGGTATCAAGGCTTCATTTGTGAGGGAAGTGTTGGTTGGACTGAGTTATTGAGTTTAATGGATTTCTTGAGAGAGAGAGAGAGAGAGAGAGAGAGAGAGAGAGAGAGAGCTGGATATATGGAAGTAGTTGGTGGAAGTTTGAGCTTTTAGGCTACTTGTCCAATTTTTTGTTCAATAGGGAAGGGTCCATATAAGTATACCATGTCCCTGTGGAAAAAATTCATCTGTCCTGTTTGGATTGGCATATTGGTTCATCCTATATTGAGCAGTGGCCAATTTTCTTTCAAGAAGTTGCTAATGTCTAATTTGTCTTGGAGTAATGTTTAAATGCTGTAGGTGATGGTTTTAAGTGATCTAATTTAAGTTTTGGACGTGGATAACTATTTTTGAAAGGGTAACATTTTAATGCTTGTAGACATGTGAGCTGAGTGGAAAATAAGAGAATACCCCTATTTTGAAATAAGAGGGTTCAAGGTTTAGTCTACTTAGGCTAACATAGAATTATCTACATTCGGTATAAAGTATTAAACTGTGTTTATAAGGGAATATTCCACAGCATATCTTAAAACATATTTTCATTATATTATAACACCCCTTTCAAGCTAGAGCATAGTTATTGATCACGCTTAACTTATTACAAATTTATTGAATATGATATTAGATAGAAATTTGATGAAAATATCAGCTAATTGTTCTCTAGTTATAGCATATATAATTTGAACAAAATCTCTTTTTGGTTTCTTTCGAACAACGTGACAGTCGACCTCTATATATTTCATGTATTCATGAAATACTAAGTTTGATGCAATATGTATTGTTGACTAATTGTTGTCCAATAGCTGAGATAGTTTAATACTTTCACATCCGAGCAACTCTAATAACTATTAAATCTACAATAGTTCACATATAACATGTGTTAATGCATATTCTAGTTAAGTGTTTTACTTTGCCACTACATTATGTTTCTTGCTTTTAAGAATACTATATTCCCTCTAACACACAATAGCTTGTGGTAGACATTTAATTATAAGGTGATCCTGCACAATCAGCATTAAAGAATCCTGCCATTAGAGCATAGTCACCATAATGTAGCCCTTATCTTGGTGTAGTCTTAAGGTACCATAGAATATACATGACTATCTCCCAATGTGGGATATGAGAAGAAGATATAAACTGACTCAAAATGCTTCTCAAGAATACAATGTCTAGTTAAGTCACAATGCAATAGGTGTGCTTACTAATTACTTGCAGATATTGCTCTGATTTAGTAAAAATTTCTCTATCATATGGAGAACTTCATTCATGGATCCATAAATATATCGCACGGTTTCACATATTACATGCCAATATCTTGGAGGAAATACTTTTATTGTGAGAGAAAGATGCTTTAATGATAACTCGCAACTTCAATACCAAGAAAATACTACTAATTTCCTAAGTCCTTGGTTTGAAATCAATTTAAAAGAAACACTTTCAGGTGGGCAACACCAATGTTGTTGATGCTAGTAAACACAATATCTTTTACATACATAACTCGTAGAATCCCCTCGGCTTTAGAATGATGATAGAAAATCGAGTGGTCACTATTATAGTGAGAGTGACCAAAACAACCTCACTAAATCTACTAAATGAAGTATGCGGTGACTATTTAAATTACTCGCAGATATCGCTCTGATTTAGTAAAAATCTCTCTATCATATGGAGAACTTCATTCATGGATCCATATGTATATCGCACGGTTTCACGTACTACATGCCAATATCTTGGAGGAAATACTTTCATTGTGAGGGAAAGATGCTTTAATGATAACTCTCAACTTCAATACCAAGAAAATACTACTAATTTCGTAAGTCCTTGGTTTGAAATCAATTTAAAAGAAGCACTTTCAAGTGGGCAACACCAATGTTGTTGATGCTAGTAAACACAATATCTTTTACATACATAACTCATAGAATGCACTCGGCTTTAGAATGATGATAGAAAATCGAGTGGTCACTATTATAGTGAGAGTGACCAAAACAACCTTACTAAATCTACTAAACGAAGTATGTGGTGACTGTTTAAATTTATATGACTTTTTTAGACGATAAATATACTTGGACTCTCTCTGAGCAACAAATCTAAGTGGCTGCTATAGATATACTTCATTCTAGAGATCAACATGGAGGAAAGCATTCGTCACATTTAGCTGATGTAAGATCCAATGATGAGTAGCAATGAGAGATAGAAATGCTCTTATAGATGTATATTTGGCAATGGGGGAAAATGTATCTGTATAGTCAACCACCTTTGTTTGCCATTTTTCTTAGCCACCAATTGGGCTTTTAACCTTGTCCAAGAGCTATCCAACTTTGATCGTGTATACCCATTTATAATAATTGTATTTCTTTCCAACCGGTAGAGGGACCGAATTCTGAGTTTGATTATGCTCAATTGCATATATCTCCTCCGTGTCGGCCTGTCAACCTAAGTGAGGAACTGCTTTGGATTGAGGCACAAGAGAGTTCAAAACAGACACAAAAGCATATAATGTGATCGAAACATGAGCATAAGAAATTGGCAGCAAATAGAGGTTATCTAGCACAACTACGATTACTTTTGTAATGGAATTGGTAGATTTATGTCTATAATTGTGGAAAGAGTCATATGATATGTAGATAGGAGGTTCAAATCATCAAGGAGACTTTGGAGAAACTATTTGATAAGATCCAAACACTTAACGAAGACCACAAATGTAGGTTTGATAAATAGGATGGGGTGGTGAAGGGGAAGATAGACTATGATGCATGACACTATAGATAAGGAACCCGTCCTTAGGAATAGATGAGGGACTAGAAGAAGTAAATTTGTGTAAGGGAATGGAGCAAACTAGCAAATCATAATATCAGAAGACACTAAAAATCGTCTCAAGTCAAGGGAGAAACATCAATATATTTATGACCATAAGTGTACCCAAGGAAAGTACATCACTAATTTGGCATTGAGTTTAGTTGTCTTAGGTTGAATGTTTCAAATATAGCAGACACACCCAGAAACTCTTGGTAGAGTGTGATGGTTTATCTGGGAATAAAAGATGATGTGAGATCTCCCCTTGAAGCACTGCAGATGGTGTACGATTAATGAGATAGTAAATGGTTAGCACAACCTCATTCAACAGTGATTTATGGACTTCCATGTGAAAGAGGAGGCCCCTAGCTACTTGTAACGGATGTCAATTCTTTCTTTCACAACTCTATTCCATTAGGAGTATCAGGACAAGAATTTTGATGAAGGATGACATCTTGGGATATAAATGTGGTAAATTGAGTAGATAATTACTCACGAGCATATCACTCTATAAAGCTCATATTGAAGAAGAGAACCAATTTTGAAGTTCAACATAGAAGGCGTAGAGAATTAAAATAGCACAAAATGATTTTTTATTAAATATAACCAGGTAGTTCATTAATAATTATCAATAAAAGTAATAAAATAATTGAAGTCTGTTTTAGAGGGCACAGGACATGGCCCCTAAATACTTAGAAGGCGTCATTGGCTTGTCATGTGGCTTTTAGCATTTGATTAGTATGTGAACAGTGCCATCACAGTGAAAACAAGTGGGTTTTCTATCTCAACCATGACAGTTCCAACCCATTCTTTAGCCACCACCTCGAATTGTCGATGAGTCAAGACTCACCAAAGCTATTTAGTCTACGAATCCAACCAGAGGCAACACATCACAATTGACATAGAGAATTAGAGAGGATCAGTTAAGGAGGGTGCTGCAGCACTTGTTAAACTCTGGCAAAGAGTGGAATCTAAATCAGGTTGTAGTCTAGCATTAAAACACAAGATATCACGCTTCATTTGAACCTGTCAAACAAATCTCGCTTTAAACCATATAATGACTTCTTCAGCGAACAAACATAGCAAGATTTCCTTGATCAACCTACCCAAGCGGTTGCTCTAGATTAACCTCAGATAGCACACTTCATTGAACCTGTAAACAAATCCCTTGGGGACTCCTTTAAACCATATAATCATTTCCTCAGCCTACAAACATTGCTAGATTCCCCTGAGAAACAAACCCAGGTGGTTGCTCTATATTTAATTTCTTCAAAAGGTCACCATATAAGTGTGCATTTTTGACATCTAATTGATGTAAGGGTCAACGATAAGTAGCGGCTGAAGACATGAGAAGCCAAAGAGAAGTTGATTTTCAGAATGAATTGGGCAATGATGAAAGGAAAAAACAAAACAAACAATAGGTGTGGTGAGGATGTTTGATACTTTTATTACTCTCAGAGTACCTCTAATTACAATCAGTCGTTTTATATATAGGTCTTCTACATTGCTTTACAATCAAGTGTTTCTCTTAACACATAAGTTAACCATAACTATAGCCAATAATTAAAATCAGGACAACAACTGATTCTGAAATAACTACAGAACTCAGTGCTCCAGGTGATCTATATGTTTCTGAACTAAATAGGTTCTGATGTACGTGTGCCAATCTGGCAAGTGCAACAACATCACAGAATTTGTTTAAATTAGCTAACTGAACTTTATGTTACTGCCATTCTGACTTGTCATTTGAACAGAAATTGCATTCTAACTGATTCAGCACAGTAGTAATCACCAACCACTGATTCAATCAATGGAACAGTAAAATCCAACCAATTTAATGGTAACTTCCAGAGTAACTTTGATTTAGCAGCAGCTCAATGGCATGAGAGACTCCATAACTGTTACAGGTTCAGTGCATCATCACCACAAGTATTTATGTAACTTTAATAGAAGTCAACTTTGCTATAAGAGAAAAACTATCATTGTTGTCCACCCCATATGTTTGATCATATCCGTTGTCCACTAGACGGACCTTTAGCTGACATAGAGGCCTATTCAGATTAACTTTAATTGTATAGAACCCTTTACAACTAATAGATTTCATCCCTGAAGGTAAGGGGACCAAATCCTAAGGTTGATTCTGCTCAAGTGTAGACACATCTCGGCATCCTAGCTGCCCTCTAATCCGAAAGAGAAATAGCTTTCAAAACAGATTAGGGCATAAATAAGAGTCCAATGCAGGCCCAAATTAGGCTATAATAAAAGAGCAATTGCAGGCACAAAAGCACGTAGAGATGCTGAACACCAGATTATGATATAGCAGCAAACAAAGGAAACTATCTGTAGTGATGACGATATTTTTGCACGACTATTGGAAGATCCAAATCAGTGACCAGATCAGGAACTAGAGGATCTACGGAGGGGAGGATTGGTACGACAGGGGCCAGTTAGGAGCAGTTACAGGAGGCGTGGAACCAAATACTTGATGAGGACCATGAACATATGTTTGCTTATCGGGACTTGTCAAGGATAAGGAAGACAATGCTATGAGGAACCTCATAGATAATAGGGAAACATAGTAAAATAGAGGTAGAAATAGAATAGTAGCAGCCTGCTTTGCACTGCTTGTTGATACTGTTCATGGGCAATGTTCTGGGCACTGTTTATACAAACACAAAATAACCAAACATAAGCACCCATATTAGTAGAGTGATCAAATAAATTAAATATGAAAAAAATCCTATTGGCTAACCAAGCACAGAGAACAAATCAGAAATTTGGGTGATATCTGGGGGATTGCACTGGATGGCTAGATGTATGTTGACAGCAGAAGAATTTCATATGTGATGGATCAAGTAGAGAAACGCTATGGGACTATGTTCAGAATAAAGCTAAGTGAATTGAATTGAGTGAGCGTTCATAAGTGCATGACATGAATTTATAGGATACTGAAACATAAACATAAGTATCCTGAGTGATATTCTTTCTATTATTGACCTTGATTTCATTCTGAAGTGTTGGAATGCTATGTATGTAAAGGTAATTTAGTCATTTTATTCTATTATCAATAAGTCTATAAATATTAACCACATACTCAACACCTCACTGTGAGGGTTCCTTCATTCAACCACATATATCTCTCTCCATCTTCATCTCTTTTCCTTCTACACTGCTTGGAGCTTAGGGTTTAATTTCCAGGGTTGCAGCTAGGGTTTTCTGTGCTCTTCTACACTGCATGAGAGGTGCATTATAGTGCACGAATAGTGCAACTAAATTGGTGAACTGTGCAATTTTGTTTTCTTCTCTCTTTTGTGTTGCCTTGCTTTTGATGGCTTTCTATGATAATTTATGCAACGATTTATATCTACTGCTGCTGTGAATGAATGGTTGAAGCGAGTTTTATTATTTTTTTAATTATGTCTGGCAATTATTAATATGCTACTAGTTTTATTGATTGCAAGGTTCTTGATTCAATTAATATCTTCTTATTCTTATATCAATGTGGTTCATTGATTATTCATGGCTACTGAATCCATATCTGTTGGTTATGGTGTTAGAGGTCATGATGGGAAGTTTATTTGTCTTCATTGTAGTAAAATTGGTATTGGTTGTGCACGGTATAAATGTTGTGAGTTAGGTAGGAAGCCTACTAATGAGCTGCCACTATAACATCTAGAATTGATAGTAGTCTCTTGCCCTAATGCTATTGCTTTAGAAAATTTACTGGTTACCTTTTTGTTAGAGAAATATTCAAATTAATACTATGGTCAATGATCTTCTACAACTACTCATGCTTAGACATTTGACTCAACTGCTCTTCTCTCATTATTTTCTTGGACATGGGTTGTTGGCTCCTGTGCATCAACATGACTTGCACAATAGATATCTTGTATAATTATAGACTCCCATCTAATGCACTTGATATTATTATAGTTGACAGACCTTTTGTAATTGTGCAAAGGATTGGTTTTACCTCTCTGACCTATCAAAAATGGAGCCTTTCATTTTGTTAACAATTTTACTTGACAATGCAATTATTGTGCTGTCTTTTTTTCTCTGTTGTGGATTTCTAGATCTTCCAAGGAGAATGGTTATTTAGTGGTCATTGAGAGTTAGTACACTGCATGTTGGATAGAGCACCAACACCTAATGATTATTCTAGCATTATTCCTATGCCCCTTGAACTTTGTTGTAAGCTGGATCATCATTTGCTTTCAAGTCTGAAAAAATTATGTCTAAGGCTGATATTTGTTACTGAGTTATTTTGAATTATGTCAGTTTATAATTACCATCAGATCATATTATCCTAGAATCAATAAATGAGCATCTACTCCTTTCAAATATTGTTGTGCTGTGATGAAGTCGGGGCTTCCTTATTTTGCCAGATTTGTGATGATTATTTTAGGGTAACCTGGGCATGCTTGGTGAAAAATCGCCTTCGAATTATATTCTATTTTTTACGCATTCCATGCTGAGATTAACATCCAATTTTCTGCTGGCTACGTGCCATAGAGGTTGATAATGTCAGTGAATAGTTTTCTACTTCTTTCTTGTTGTTTATATCCCTTCATAGGATTCTTCTTGAGTCGTCTTTTCCCTATGCTTCTAATAAAATGAAGTATGCTCCTATTAGAATAAAATAGCAGAAAGAAAGAATACTCTTGATGGAAGTTTCTAGAACTCTCATTTTCCAAATAGGCATTCTAAAGATTATTTATAGGGAGATAGTATTTATTACTTGTTATCTTATTAATTAAATACCTTGCGATGTCTGTTAGGGGAGTTTATTCCTTATCATGTTTTATTTCACAAAAAGCAATTTTATTCTCTTGCCTAAAGATTTATGCGTGTGTATATTATGCTCTTGTTATTTGGGCTAAACCTTGACCACAAGTCTTTCCGGTATATTTTCTTGCATATTCTTACTTTCTAAAGGGGCACCAATGTTTCTTTGTAAAGTTAGGGTCTTCCTAGTTTCCTTTGATGATATATTTCATGGTTCTCTCCTTTTTACTAAAAGGGTCTTCATTGGATCCACAATCTAGTATTCATCTTGATAATGATATTCTTATTTACAATATTTTTAATACGATTGTGTATTGTCTTTTATTCCTTCTGGATTTCTTCCCCTTAGACTTATGTCCCTTGTCCTCGTTGAGTGTCCATTTTTAATCCTATAGTAGCTCTTGAGCTAATCCTTGTTGAGCTAGTCTTGTCCACATATCCTGTTGTTCCGTGTCGGAATGACTGATTTGGACCTTTCGATCTCACTAAGGATGGGTGTAGCTGTGCTCAGTATCCTCTATTTGCCGGTCTATCATATTCTGTTTTTTTCTTTTCTCTTTTTATATGCATTTGTGTCTACATTGTACTCCCTTGCCGTGCCCCAATCTCTTTTAGAAGTTGTTGCTCATTTTAGCTAGTGGGCAACTATGGAGTAGGTGATGAGTGCGCTTATGAAGTATGGAACCTGATATCTATTGTTGGCTATAAATGGGTCTATATTGTGAAAGTTAATATAGATGGTTCACTAGTTCGGCTAAGAAGCCTTTTGCTAGCTAAGATGTATTGTTAGATGTATGAGGTGAACTACACTATACTTTTTCACTGTACATGAGTTTTGTTTAGTCTTTTATATCTTTGGTTGCTTCTTATGTTGGCCCTTACATCAATTAGATTCTAAGAATGCGGTTTTACATGGTGGCCTTTAGGAGTAGGTTTATCTCAATTAATCACATATGTTTATTGCTAGGGAGAGTTAGATTTGTTTGTTAACTAAAGAAGTCATCATATGGTTTGACTTAGTCCCAATGAACTTTGTTTGATATATTTAATAGAGTTATGCTAGAGTTTAGACTCTCTTGTTATAACAGTGGACACTCTTATTATCTATGTTTATTATGTTGTTTGGTGTATTTTTTCTGTTAGTGTTTGTGGATGATTTGATGGTTACTTCCATTGACAATATCAACCTTTTAAATCCAAGTGTTTCGTAGGAGTAGGCTTCGAACAGAGAAGTGGGAAACTTGATATTTTCCTTGTGTTGAAGCAGCTACTTATCTTCATGGCATCTTCCTCCTTTGAGGAAGTGTAAATTTGATTTGCTTCGAATTGTATGTATGCTACTTAGAAAACCTTGTGATACTCCCATAGATCCAAGAATGCAATCATCTGTAGATATGAAGAAGCATTTACTAAACCAGAGCAGTGTCAATGATTAGTCGGTATGCTTGACTATCTTGCTTCGAATTGACTAGATATTGTCTTCTTGGTAATTGTTGAGTCAATTTATGTCCTCTCCATTCCCACACTTGAAGGCTACATATTGGGAGGTTATGGCGCGTATTCTAAGTTATTTTTTTAGGGTACACCTTGTTAAAGCTTGCTTTATATTATTCACAGTCATACTTGGTTTGATATTTTCTTGTTGTTGACTAGTTGAAGTCATCTTTTAATCAGAAGTCTACTACGGACTACTGTGTTTTTGTTGGAGCAACATCATCACCTAGAAGAGAAAAGAAACAAAATGTGGTTGCTAGGTTTATTCTTGAATGAGAGTATCTTGTGCTGACACATACCATGTGTTAGATGATATGTCTACATAGCTATTAAATGTGCTTAAGTTTAAGAGCTATGGTCTTTCTTAGTCTTGATATGGCAATTAAGCAGCAATTTAAATTGCATTTAATCCGACATTCTATGAATGCACAAAGCATATGAAGGTGAATTGCCATTTTGTTCATCAGAAACGTCAACAAGGCCTAGATTAGATCAAATATGTGAGGATTGGAGATAGCTAGTAAACATTGTTACCAGGTCTTTAACTAGAGTTCAAGTTGAATATATTAATAATAAGCTGGGCATGATCACTATTTATACTCAGCTTGAGTGTGGTGTTACATTGCTGTGTTTATGTGTATGAGTATTTTTAGTCATCGTGGTTTATTGCATGCAAGTGTATAAATACAAGTGCATATAGCAGAACCCTAGTGTGAGGGTCTCTCCGTTTAACTGGATAACTTCTCTCTTCCATTCTCTTTTCCTTCTATATGACTATTTGAACATAATCTGGACAGATTCCAGAAAAAAAATCTAAATTAATATGGAAGATATTTTTTTTAACAACCATACGGGAAAGTTACGGATTTTGAAGAATGCCTCTATAATGGTTTATATTGCTACTATGGCAATCTTTCTACTAAATAAATAATTTTATCCTCATCATAACTGTAATATCTTCTGGGTCATCTTGCATTACCTGATGCAACAAATTGAAAGCGATAGTGTTGTCAAGTTAAGTCTGCAAGAACTTCTTTATTTTATTTTTTCCTTTTCTGGAGGGATGTAAATGGTTAGTGCTTAAATTTTGGAAACTTCATAACCGAATATGCAACTTTTGCATATCAAAGAATTAACCATGACCAAGTTGCATGAATCTAGTATTTGACCATGAAAGATTCTATTGAACAGTTTATCTATTTTAGATGCCAATTGGATGTGATTCCCAGTAATACTTGGTTGGCAATTTCATCACGTGGATGTTAAGACATCTCGTTATCACTACTATAAGGTGATATGTTGATCTGGACTAAATAGAATGGAAGAATACATACTCATTTCTAGTGACAATCCTTTCAGGATCTCAGATTGTGCCCTTTCATAATCCTTTTTTCTGGTAGTGTTCATTTTACATACTGGACACTTTTTATGAGATTAAAATTGTTAATGATATAATTTTTGAACTGAAAAGGATATAGAATACCTTAATCGGCATGTGAGGAAGGATACAAGTCACAGGTTCCACTTTAGTGCTAGTTGATTGGATGTTCGGTGTAAAATTGTCACTTTTGGATGTTGATTGAAAGTTAACTGAAGGGATGTAAGAATAAGATGACTTTATCCTCACTATGATTTTTTTCTAGCTCCTTTTGCTTGATATTCTTACGTATTTTTTTTCTCATGCTCCCTTATTCCCTTTCATCAATCCACTAAGGGCAATCATTGTTGTTTATCCAACTTTTCTATAATTTCCTATTTTTATTTTTTTTCTATGTCAATACAACAGTATGGAATATCTCCAGAGAGATTCACGGGGAATACACGACTATCAGGCTTCTTTAATGTCTTGACTACTAGCACTGATGAGGAAGATAAGGTGCTGTGAAAACACCCCAAGCTTCCTGGTATTAAACCAAGGGTGGTTTTCCTATATTTCTTGTATTATTTCCTATTCTGTAGCAATTTTTTGGTTACATTATTCATTCTTCAGGTATATGTCTCCACAATAGAAGCACGAAATTATCCTGTCACTGCCTTCCAGTGGCATCCAGAGGTGACTCCTTTTGTTTCTTCTTTCCTATTTATTTGATAAAGCAAATGATTGCTTTTTATTTTGGCTAATTGATGGATGCTTTTTAATGGGTGCCTACATGAAAATTCACTGAAGGCTGCTGGTTCTAATGATTAAAAAAGGTTCTGGTTCTAAAAGCTGCTGGTGCAGGTTCTAGTGAATGTCCGTAGAATGCCTAGTTGTTAGTTGTACCATATATAAACTTTCAGGATTTATCGAAACCTCTAAAAATTTGTGATAGTATGCAACGTTGTTAAAGGTGCGCCTCCTGTGTGCCTAAGCTCAGGGCTCAAAGCCTGCTGCCTCAACATATGTAGGTGAGGCTTATTTTAATGGTCACACACCTTTTTTGATGTTCAAGCAATGGTGTTAAAGGGGCACCTCAAGTGCGCCTAGGCACACCTAGGCTTGGGGTTCAAAGTTTCGTGCCTTAACATACTTAGGTGAGACTCATTCTAATAAGTGTGCACCTAGGCCCTAAGGCGCGTACCTTTTTTGAAGCTCAATGCGTCCAACCTGAGCACTTTATAGTTTGTTTTCGATAAAATTCTATTTGTTTATTTTAACATAGCAATTATATTTAATTATTATTTATAATTCTTATTTGGTGTTTGTAAAATTGGGATTGATATAAATAATGAGTGGCTAATTAAAAAAATGGATGGTGATTATGATTGGGACAATAAATTAGCATTCGAGGGTTATTTAATTGCGAAAAGGATTTTGTAATTAAAATGGTTGGAATAAATAAGGTTGCTCATAACACTAAATTGAATTATAGTGTGAGCCTTGAATGATAAGTGTTTCTAGAGTTACTCCATTTGAGCTTGTAAATGATTAATATTTCAAATGAGAGTGGTAAGATAAAGAAATAATTCAAGCCTATAAGTTAGATAACGAAAAGATATGAACTTTTATTTTATAATGACAATAAATATTAGTCTGTAATGTGAGTATTGTAATAAGAATATTTCAAAATTATTAATAAATTTTATTGTTTTTGTATATTTATTGTCAGTTGTGCTTATTAATTATTATCTTTTATATTGTTAGTTGAATTATGAGTTTATAGTTATTATTGTAAATATTTTTTGGTATTTTTTATTCTATTATTATATTTAACAACTGAAATTAATTACAAAAACATTATATATATATATATATAGATAGAGAGAGACGGAGAGAGAGAGAGAAAGAGACCCTTTATGCCTTTAACGACACTAGGTTCAAGGCTCACGTCATTGGTGCCTAACGGATTTTTTTTTATGAAAATTAATTATTTCTTTTAAAATAACAATTATATTTAATTGTTATTTTTAATTATAATTTGGTATTTGTGAAATTGGTATTGATGAATATAATGAGTGGCTAATTAGAAAAAAATGGATGGAGATCGTGATGAGGATAATGAATTTACATTTGAAAATGCTTTTTTGACAACATATTTTGTAGTTAAAATAGTTAGAGTAAATGAGGCTACACATCATATTAAATTAAAAAATAGTATAAGCCTTAGACGATAAGTACCTCTTTGGCTATTCTGTTGAAGTTTGTAAGTGATAAAGATTTTTTAACTTATAGTGACATGTAAAGGAAAAGAAATAATTCAATCCTATAATTTAAGGAACAAGAATATATAAATTTTTGATTGAAAATTTCTAGTTTGTTAATTAATTGTATTGTTTTTGTGCGTTTATAGTAAGTTGTGCTTATTAACTATCATATTTTGTTTTGTTAGTTGTACTATGAGTTTATGATTATTGTTATAAATATTTTTTAATATTTCTCATTCTACTATTATTTTTAACAATTGAAATTTATAACAAGAATATCTTATATATATATATATATATTATAAATGAACGCCACACTTCCATTAGGCTTGTGCCTAGGCCCCAAGGACTCTTTGCGCCTTAATTTGCTTTGCACCTTTAACAACATTGATGGAATGATGTGCATTATGATGAAACTTGTTTTAAATATGGTTTTTATTGGTTGATTAAGTTTCTGGTTTTTCAGCAACTTGGCTTGACATAAAAGATCTTTGTGCCATCAGATTCACATGCTTGGGCGTGAGGGAGGAGGGACTGATAAGGTTGATCCTTATAACCAGTAGCTAATTAAATTGAAATCAAGCACGGTAATGCAAGTGACTTGAAACAAGCAATTCCTTCACATCCCAATTCCAAGCAATATGTTGTCTTTCTACTGTTTCTTCAAAACAAGTAGGTTTTGGTGCAAAACTAGCAAACTCACATGAGGCATATATATCATCGATTGTTCTTAATCCTTGGTGGAGAATCTGTGGTTGGTGATGGAGTAAATTCTGTGATTGGTAAAGAAGATTCAAGCAGGTTAGATGGCTCAAATTCAAGACCTTGAATATCCACAAAAGTACACATACCTTCACTTCTCCAATTCCAAGTATCATTCTCATTGAATATGAGATCCCTACTGACAATTAATTTATTAGATATGGGATCATTACGTCTAGAGCCCTTTGTCTCATCACTATACCCCATAAAAATACACTTGATGCTCTCTTCATCTAGCTTTCTCCTTATTTCTGATGGCATAAAGGCATATACAATGGAACCAAAAATCTTCAGATGACTCACATTTGGTTTCCTCCCATTCCAGACTTCATATGGTGTTTTTCCTTGAACAGGTTGAGTTGGATAATGGTTGCAGGCATAAACTGCCATTGCTACAGTTTTTGCCCAAAACTACTTTGGAAGACCTTTGTCTTTTAAGATATGTTTAGCAGCCTCCACGGTGGTTCTGTTCAGTCATTCTGCCACACCTTTTGTTGGGTGTGTAGCTGGGTGTAAGTTGTCTTTGTATGCCACACTCATTGCAAAAAATGTTGAACTCTTGGAATGTGAACTCAACCCCTCTGTCACTATGTAGATCCAAGATTGAACACTCAGATTGCTTTTCACCTAATGCTTTAAACTGCTTTAAAACTTCAAATGCCTCAGATTTTTCTTTTAGGAAGTACGCCAAAGTCATTCTGGAGAAGTCATCAACAAAAAATAAGTATTTCCTTTGTGGCTCTCCTAGATGTTCCCTCTGGAAACTCTTGGCAATGTTGCTTGCCAAAGACACGTGCTTCACACAGTTGCTTTTCACCATTTGTCTTCAGAAACCATGTTTTCTCTATGCAATAAATTCAGCCCACCAAAATTAAGATGCCTGTATCACTTATGCCAAATCATGCAACCTCTAGTTGCAGTAAAGACATTAAGGGTGATCTTTGAGAACACAAGAGGAAGCATTTTATTTTCTGTCATTTTAACAGAGTAAATCAAATCCATGCTTCCTTTATCATATTCCAAGCAAACATCATTGTCAAACACAGAACAATAGCCTTTTCTCATTATCTGAATTAGTAACATTGTGTGTGAGTTTAAGCCAACGCAGGAACGTACATAACATTGTGTGTGAGTTTTCTACCATTTTTTGTGATTACTGAAATAGTACCCAAACCACTTATTTAACTTGGTTGTTGTCATCCATTCTTAGTTGGGCGTGCACTGAGTCATGGAGCTCCACAAAATAAATAATAAATAAATATAAAAATAAAAATAAAAAACGTTTCTTGTTGCCACATGTGGTTGCTATGACCACTATCAAGATACCAAATATCTTTAGATATGTCATCATGAGTAGCCAAACTAGTGAAAAATAAATTTTCTTCTAATATATCTTTTTCTTCAGGGAAGTTTGCTTGCACATTGTTCTTTTGAGGACAATATTTTTGAATGTGACTGTAATTCTTACAATTATGGCATTGAAGAGCATTTTTATTCTGACCAGCATAATTTCTGAACCAGCAATCCTTATCTTCATTATCAGTTTTCCTAAAATGTGAGCATGGAGTATAGTTAGCATTGTTACCTCCATATGACTTTTGGTGCCAGCAATCCTTATCTTCATGATTATTTTTCCCACTATGTGAGCATGGGGTATAGTTAGCATAGTTGACTCCATAAAACTTTCTTTGTTAGCTGTTTCTTCTGCCTTTACCTCTGCTTCTCCCCCGTCCTCTTCCATGATATGCATAATCACGTCCTCTACCATTACCTCCTCTTCCAGAGTTATCTAACTTATGGTTCATATCAATCTTTGATGGAAAAGCTTGTTGTAGAGAATCTTCAACAGTCCAAATCAATCATTGTTCGTGTGCTTGAAGAGAACCCCATCAACTCAACTAATGAGTACTCAGTCAAGTCTTTTGATTCTTCAATTGCAGCAACTATATGGTCAACCTTAGGGGGAAGGCTCCGCAGAGCCTTTTCAACAATCTTATTGTCTGTTAGTACTTCTCCAAAAGGTTGTGTTTGACTCACAATAGATGAAATTCTTATGAAGAACTTATCAATTGATTCAGTTGACTTCGCCATCAAATTTGCAAAATCGTGGCAAAGTGTCTCGAACTTGACGGTCACAACTTTGCTTGAACCTCGATACTACTCCCTGAGCAAATTCTATGCTTCCTTTGAAGTAGCAGAATTTGTAACTCGTTGGCCAAAGCTTGTCAAACCATGAATAAAGATTTGGCATCCATCTTTTGCTCTTTTTTTTTTTTTTTAATAACTCGTTCCATTGTGCGGCTCTTAATATTGAAATTTTATCAAGAACTACAGCTTCTGTAAAACGATTGTCAACTAATTCCCACAAATCATGTGACTTGAACAAGGTTCTCATCTTCACGCCCCAAAATTGATAGTAGTGCTGCTGAAAATTGGAAATGATGGAGAGGAGCTTGCTGCCACAATATTGCTGGTCATGATTGATAATTGATTGATAGAAGATGAGGAACTTGTTAATTAATCTGATTCTCTGATACCAACGTTGTTGATAAAATGTACCTCACATGTAAAACACTTCAATATTTTTTTTTCAATTCATTGTCATTGTACATAAGACAACTCATAGGTATATATTTCAAGAGTAACCACCCTGAGTTCTAGATGGGCTTCTACTAACTACCAACTAGCACCAATTTCCAACTTACAATGACATTCTAAGACAACTTATAAAATTCCTCCACTACTTGATTAGGCACTCTTGCATAATTATAGAATAATAAACTAACTAAAAAACTAAATAGTTTGAATACTGTAACGACCAAGACTTCAAAATTAAGCTGTGTTTGGATCAAGTTTCCAACAAATCAGGTTGATATCCCAATTCTGCAAATGCTTATTAACCACTTCCCAAGGAGAGTTGTCAAGATTCAATTGGTGTCATCGGTTTGGAGGTGACATAAGATGCTGAAAAGGAGTTTGGTTTCAAACACTTTCTATGGGGATTTCCTGAATTAGCTCAGGAACTTGGAATCCCGATTAGATATGATGGTTCTTGGAACTCGAAGTAGTTGTATTATTTCTTTGAAAAATAGATCAGAAATACGTTTTTCATTGTTCATCTTGGTGCAGGGAATAAAATGGCCCATCTTTAAAAAACCATCGGCAACCACATGATTGAATCCTTCTTCCTTTGGGTTACCCACAACGAAATCCATACGAAGAAATTGATTAAAGGCCCTCTTTACAATCAGAATGGATGGAAGAGAAGTCTGAATCGTATTCATGAAGTTCTTTGAGCAATTCAAAGCCAAGAATGCGAGAATCCTGCACAGAGATCATTGCACATCTTCTGGAAAGAGCATCAGCTGCAACATTTGCTTTTCCTGCTTTGTATTATGAACCAAAAGATAAAAGGACTGAAAGAACTCCGCTGTTGTTGACTTTATGCTGATTGTTGATGAACTTCAAAGTCATGATCTGAATAAAGAATGAATTGATTAAGTAAGAGATAATGCTCCTAATGGTCAAATAATGCCCTAAAGCTCCTTGTTATATGTGGAATAGTTCTTAGAACTAGTGAATTTCTCCATAAAGAAAGCCAATGGATGTTTCTCTTGAACCAGAACATCACCTATTATACCCACGCAACTAGCAGCACACTCCAAACAACTTCTCAAAATCCCAAGAGCTAAGCCTCACATAGATTTTGTTTGATGATTTGAAAGGCTCGTTGAACTGCTGGATTGTACTCACACCGGTCCTCCTTAATGCATCCGGTGATAGGAGCCACAATGGTGCCAAAATCCTTCACAAACCTCAGTATGAATAGGCCAGGCCATGAGAACTCCTTACGTCAGATTGTGATGTTGGGTTTGGCTGGCTATGAGTAGTCTCCATTTTGCTTTGATCTAATAAAATCTATCAGAAGAAGCAACATACCCAAGAAAACAATACTAGAAGTAAAGAAGGTTCACATTCTATTTTAGCATAAAGTTTCTGTTGCTTCAACACCTCAGGGACTAGGCAAAGATGACAGTGATCCTCCACATTATTCTTGTTGTACAGAAGAAGGTTATCAAAGTAAACCATGGCAAAGATTCCATTGAGAGGTCGTACTACTTTGTTCACCAACCTCATGAAGGTGCTCTGAGTGTTATACAAGCTGAACGGCATAACAAGCTATTCATGCAATCTGCTTATATATATATATATATATATATATATATATATTTGGAAAGCAGTTCTCCATTCATCAGCCTCCTTTATTCTGATTTCATGGTACCCATAGATCTTTGTGAACATCTTGTCGTTTAGTTCATCCAGCATATCATCTAACCGAGGAATGGCATAGAGATTTTTTATTATAATCTTATTAATGGCTCTATTACCAACACTTTCTCATGAAACGATCCTTTTTTGGGACGGACAGGGCAAGGACTCATACTATCTCTCACATACCTCTCTTAAATCAGTTTGTTGATTTGTCTCTGCAGCAGCATAGCTTCCTCCAGATTGCATTGGTAGGCTGGTCAATTGGGTGAAGGATTCCCTCTTCCTAACTCTCTTTGATTCAACATAAAGCAAACTATTTTTTTTTTTTTTTTGTCTGATGGCCCTCTGAATCTGTTTTCCATCCCAAAATAGGTTCTCCTTTCTAGTGTTTCCTTCCCCAGGTTTAGTTTCTGCCTTAAGTATGGGCTTAAAGTGCTAACACAATGCATTTGTTCTTATGGAAGGAATATGTATTTTGTGCTCTTTGTGATCTACTTCTTTGTGAAACTGCCAGGGCCATCCTAAAAGTACGTGGCATGCATCCATGGGAATCACTTTGTATCAAAGTAGGTAGAAATCTTCCACCTTTTCACAAGAAGTCCTAGGATCAAGAAACATAATATGTGAAAGGTCTTCAGTTTAGAGAAAAATCTTTTAGAACATAGGATTTACAATTGCAAACTGGTTTCCTATAGACTTCTAAGGAAACACATATCCTACCTAACTATCCAACTAATTACAGATCATTTTCGCCCATTTCAACTAAGTTACTGAATTAGGTGTGGATTTCTAAGTTGTCCAGACCTTGTCAGATAGCTGACATGTTCCTTGGTCTTAATTCTTTTGTTATTGTTAGGACCTTAATTGCTGATTTGTCCATTGTGACTGATTGTTGATACTGTCCCTGACTTCTGAAGCTCACTTGCAGCAGAGAAAGTATTGTCCTGTTGCTCTAAAACAGCTGCTACCCGAGTTACCTCTTACTGTTGCTGGTAATCCTTTTGTTTCTGATGCTGCCACTATTGATGCAGCCTCTTGTATCTGTCTGTCCTGCATCTCTATTGGATCACTAACCATTGCCTTGTCTGGATTTGCTACTTTGTGACAATTACAAAGCACTTCATCTTTGTAAGTCCTTCCAGTAGAGAATGGAATCAGAATTTGTGTTACCTTAATGTTGCTACCATTGTTCCACTACTCGAGATAGTATAGTTGAAGATGACATGTAGTGGGTTAACTAGAGTTTATCCACCGAATTCGTTGAAGCAACAGTTGTGCAGCTGCCTCCATCAATAATCAAGCATATTCCTTTCCTTAAATCAAACAATAAATCTAAAGAATATGTTGCCACTGCTTGTTCTCCTTGGACATGTGGATTGAATGTAGAGCTCCTCAGATTACTAAAAGTTCTCTTTGGTTGGTTTCTCTGGTAACCATGTTCTTCTCTTCATTAGTTGTCTCATATGTTGTTTCTAATCTGCATCCTCCGTGCTTCATCTGATAATTTGCTGGATTTCTTTAAGAAGCATATTTCTTTCATTTGGGCAATCAGCTTGGAGATGGGCACAACCATGACATTTGAATCATTTTTGAGAAGATTGGCCTTCTTGAGGTTCGAAAACCTTCCCTAGCTCATCTTTCTTTGTGCCAGAGCTGGAAGTTTTATCCTTAGAAAAGGAGCCATTGACTTGAAAGTGCATCCCTTTTGGTTGTAGTTTGGAGGTTGACTTCTTCCCATGCATAAGCTGCTTTTCAACTTTCAAAGAAAACTTTCTAACATCATCAAGAGAACATTATTGATGCAATTCAACCACATTGGAATATTTTTTGAAAATTTTTTGTCCAATCCATGTAATAAATGGGTAATGATTTATTCTTGGGGCTCATGAATACTGCATTGATTTGGAGGAGTTCAAACTTTCGAATAAGGTTCCTGAGTTTTTCCAAGGATCTAATCCTACCTTTTCCTTCTCTAGCCCTCTGAGATTTGATGTTTTCCCACCACAATCTGGCATATCCTTTCAGGTTAAGGATAATTACTTTGAATCTTTTTGCATCATCATAAGCCTTATAATAAAAAACACTCGTTATCAAATGAAGCCAATCAATGGAGTCATCTGGATTTAGATTACCTTCAAAATCAGGGATCACCACCTTGACACGTTAATCCCTTTCCTTAGGGCGATTCCTCCTTCCATAATCACCATCATTTCGACTCACGTCTGCATTCATGGGCATAATCTTATTCTCACTTGGAGTCAGATCTATTTTGGATTCGCCTTGGTGATCAATAAGCTATTGTTTGCTGTACTTCCTGCATTGATGCTTTAATTTCTGCAATTTGATGTCCAATTCATTCAATGTGATCTTGTTCAAGTGGGGCCTATGGGCACGGGCACTGGGGCTTCTATTAATGGAAAATCCTGGGTTTAAGGATTTGTAAATGTCTTTTCACTCACGCAAGGATTTCACTCCACATTACATAAAGCTCTGATGCCAATTGATGCATTGGGTTTACAAATGATAATTTTGGTAATGAAATAAAAGGTGAGTTCACCATTTTGGCTTATAAGTTTAAACACAAGCTGGAGCTAAAGAACTTGAAACAATCACCATTAATGACCTTCCATCTGTTGGATAAAGAAATGAGATGTCAACTCTCAAAGTGTAATTTGATTTTATGAAAAATCAATTTTATGAGAAGTACCTTGAAATTGTTGCATCCATATTTTTTGCCCTACAATTTACGATCAAAGGCAGGATATTTATTAATAAAGTATTCTCAGAAGTGCAAATTTACCTTCACAATATCAACATAACAATTCTGCTTCTAGTATGCTTACAATAGCTTTTTTGGGACATGCTGCTATACTCCTATTAAGGAAGTAGCATAAATGCTAGCAGTAGTAACTATATAGCTAGTTAGACTTTCGAAGTTTTCTTATTCTGATGAAGAAACTTTAGTGAAGCTACAACATTAACCTTAGCAAATCTGAATTATCATTTGTAAGAAATACTAGTACTTTGCCAAATGGTGATTATATCTACATAAATTTCTTCTTTCCATCCTAGAGGATAAGGATGGTTTTTAGTCAGCGAGTGTTGTCATGAGGTGATCACTATGACTCTGCTACAATTGTATAGATACTACGGCAGTATTACTGTTCCTTATCAGCTTGCACAGATGTTGTATGTGGCCTTAAAAGCAAAATAGATCACAAGCAGACAGAACAACTGTAGGGACAGAAGTTGATGTTAATGCCTTCAATTATTGTGATATTTCTTGGATTTTTTTTTTTATGCACTAATTAAGTCTACGTTTTGACTAGGGTTGCACTAAACTCAAGGTACATGATCTCACTCACAAAAATTATGCACCAATTAAGTCTAGGTTTTGACCATGGACCAAACCCAGATGCCCCAAGTCGTTTCTACTGTGTTAACCTGTGCCAGTATATTTTTCAGTTATTTGCTTTTAGAAATCTGTTGAGGAAGTTATAACAAGCTAAGTGAAATATCTTGGGGTGCAATAGCCTATGAAAAGAGGCTAGATCAGTAGGAAAAGGGTGTCAATGAAATAAAATGCTTCTCTTTTCCCTCCTAGTCTACATGTTTACTCTGTTCCCTCTAAAATCTTTCTTCTCTTCTTCGTTCTTCCTCAAACTTCCCCTTGTAATTCACAAAATAACCATTGTTCTTGTAATCGAGTTGGCAATCAAGTTGGCCATCAGACCACTTTATTATTTTTCTAATTCAATGTTTTAATCACTTTGTAAAGTTTCTTTTGTTTTCTTGGATTCATTTTTTCTTCAGGATGAGTTTTTGTACTGTTGATTAAATAATTTGGGCAATTGTGCATGTTCTATGGTTGACACCTTCCATTTTCCATGGTGATGATACCTATTTTTCCTTGCAATTGTTCTTGGCATAAGTATTTGGATTATGACCCCATTTGTTGTGTTAATATCATTGAGCATTGTACAAATCTCATGAATATGGATTGCAGAATTTAGGCGCTTTTAGGTTGTCTTATTTGATAGAAGGGAAAAAGGAAGTATGTATTCTTTGTGTCTCAATTTTGTCGTGGTGATATTATAACTGGTATTTATTTCATTTATATGTGGATTAGAGTTTGCTCATTTGCTCTAAGCATTGCCTCCTACTAGTATCTTCTGATCAGCTTATTTTTTTGTCTCAAAATGTAGATCTTGCTCTTCACTGGTCGGTTAATTGTCCAGTAGTTATATCTGTGCATTAACAGACATATAATTGTTGACTGCTTGCAGAAGAATGCTTTTGAGTGGGGCTTATCAATGATTCCACATTCAGATGATGCAATTCAAGTTACACAGCATGTTGCGAATTTCTTTGTTAGGTTGGTCGGTCTATTTTGTTGGAATTATGCATGTTCATGCTGTGGATTAGTTAGAACTTGGTACTAACTTCTCACATGCAGGATATTGTCACTCTTAGAGCTTCACCTTCATGGACACTCTGATTTATGTCTGTCTGCTACTAGGAATCTGATTCATGTATGAGATCAGGGTAGAATAGCTATTTCCTATTAATGAAGTGATAATGTGAGAATTTTGCACTTGCAATTCAGTTCAGGAAATGGAATAGCTATTCTGGCTTAATAACATGTTTGCTATTCGTTTACATCGTGAAGTAATAGACACATGATTATATTCCTCCCTTGGGTTGGGCTATTTATGGTGGTAGTGGCTGCTGGAACCTGGTGGTGATGGTAGTGGACTGCAGGGAGTGCTGCTGCTTGATTGCCGGTTGGAGGCGGTGGTGGATGGTCACCAATTTGTACTCACCAGTTGGAGTGATTGCAAACAATGACTCTAGTGGCTTTGGCTAATGGCCACCACTGTTAGTGACGGCCATGGATAACCTTATCGAATAACGAGGCTCTCAAGTTGTTCCCATCAAATTGTGATGGTGAATAAGTATTACAAGTTTCTTTTTCTAAAAGGAAAACAAGATAGTTATTATTATCTATTTCCCCTAGAATAATAAATGGAGGAACTTCTTTTATTTTGGGGTTATATAATATGAATGCATGCATATCTGCAAGTTATTTTGAGAGATGAAAGGATGTTCTCTTAAAACAAAAAATGAAGGAGAGGTTATGATGTTATTCTCTTTATTGAGTTTTAGGCTACTGTGAAGTCTTTTGACCGGCCTGCCAGCTTACTGTAGGTCTGAGTTCATTGGCCTCGCCAATCACCCATTTTCATGCTCCTTGTTGAAGTCCTTGACTGGCTTACCGGCTAACAGTTAGGCTTGAGTTCATTGGCCTTGTTGGTATCATTCCTGTCTTGACCCAGGATAACACCACCACCATACCTGGATAAATGCGCTGTACTAGAGAACAAACAACCTTCAAATCAGTTATTCCTATCAATTTACTCAGCAAGCTCCACTACTTGAAACATTAATCAACAGTCCCAAGGTTCATCAACATGCTTCCACTGCACTAACCTGACATCACAGTAACGCGAAACATGCCACCATATCATTTTCATAATTGTACAACCCATGAATACTATAATGTTAACAGAATTTCCACTATAATATTATGCACGAGCCTTTCCAGGGAAGACCTGCAAAAAATCCTCAAATAGTACGTCGCCAATCTCCACTGTCATCCATTGACCTGCCACTAAATCTGGAAACAAAGGGATACAAGAGTGAACCAAATGCCTAGCAAAATATATTTACAAGAAATAAACGCTGGTGGAATAGGCCAGAAGTATAATAAACACAGATGATCAAATCACTGCATGCATAGCTGTCAATATTTATAACAATGATCATCCAACTATGTGAACCATACCGATATCATACCCCATCTTTCTCCTTCACAAATGACACCGGATGAACTTTGCAAATAGCCAACAATATCATGAATGAACTTCATGAAATACTTATAACGAGCATACGAAATAATAGTTATAATACCCCAAATATCACTATGAATAATATCAAAGAACTTTTCTGCAAGACTACAATGAATGAGGACTTTTCTGCAAGACTACAATGGGAAGGAAAGAAAGCATCTTACTCTTTCCTAAAATGTATGTAGAACAATCAAATGAAAGGTTTTGAGAAGAAAATTGATCTTTATTGCCCAACAAGCCAATGTTAAACAGAAGAGAGTTTGGATAACCTAAATGGTTATGCTATACTTCATTCTTATTTTTGACATGGTACAAGCCAAAGACACTAGACGAGGAAATCAAAAGTTCATCAGAAACAGTTTTCCAATTTTAGGCCATTTTTCGATTATCATCCTTAATCCATAATCCTGTATACAACAACCATTATGAAAAAAAAAATTGTACATCACAGTTATTATCCACCAACTGACAAACCAAAAGAAGATGAATAGAAAATCTAGATGAAATAAATACATTATTGAAAGAGGAATTATGGTGCCAATAGTAGTAACAGATAAATTGCTTCCATAGCAACGCAAATATGGGGTGAGCTACCGGTATGGACAAACCAAATTGGATGATGAGTAACCAAGTTAAAATATTGTAGTGCCATTACCTTGCAAACCTAAGGTTGAAAGCGTAGAAATGAAATAAAAACCATAGTAGGAATTCTTGAAAGAGGAATTATGGTGCCAATAGTAGTAATAGATAAATTGCTTCACATAGTTTTTCCAAACACACATCCAAATGCACATGATGGGATACCACAACAAATGGTATGGACAAACATTTTCGCCAACAATCTTGCCAACAACTTGCTCACTAAATGGTATATTGGATGAGCTTCTCATATAATTGGATGCACCATAATCTACTAGCCAAGGTTAAAATATTTTAGTGCCATTACCTTGCAAACCTAGGGTTGAAAGCGTAGAAATAATCATCTATTGTACCATTTCTAGAAAAAGAATAGGAATCTCAGCAATGTTAAATGTGCTTTTCAACAATATTTGAGCACTAGACTGATTTATGGTCCCCAACAAAGGTTGACCTGTTGATGCAGGGTAAAGTGCAGCCTGAAAATCATTGGCTTGGCCGTTTTGAGGACAAGTGAGAATACATTGTCCTTCACAGAATAATTCACCAAAACAGACATCCAAAGGAGGAGGATCAAGATTCATTAAATGAGAACGAACAACAATGAAGTCAGATACAATATCATAAAAAATGGATCTCTCTTGCTTTGCTCATAAACTTTCTGAACAACTGACAGTCTCTGGCTATGTCAGAAAATTCTTCCTATAAATTCTGAAAACTTTAGAAACAATCTTGGATAGAGATGTTATGAGAGTAACTAGTAATCTTGTATTCTAACTGAGTTATCCTAGTTGTAAGCAGTTTTGGGAAATCCCACATGGCTTTGGCTGTTTTATAAGGTGCAGTTAGATTATGAACAATAAGAGAACCAATAGATTCTTATATACAGGTCATTATGCCAATTTCATAGGATCGGTAGGAGTTGGATTGCGTCCATCTATATTTCCCCAGAATTCCCTCACAGTTGCAAATAAGTCAAACTGAAACCCCTGTACAAGACAAAGGATATGTCAAACTAAGCCTTGTTGTGCAGAGTCCATGCGATACGCGGGAAAGAAAATTGACTGAAACAAGCTGAGAAGAAGAAAAAGGATATGTCACCTGACTCTGAGAGAACTTTGTGAGAAACCAAAACCTGCGAGAGAAGTAAATTCGCGTGAAGACACCTCATAATGGCGAGGAAATTCACAGCAGCAGGTTGCATCAAAGAACTAGGACTCCCCCAATGACTGTGGGAACATCAATCGCCTCCCCTAGACGACAGTAACTACTGTGGAGGTAAACCTCCATGGTTACTGCTCCAGGAAACCAAGGATGCAGGTAAGAGCCAAACTCAAAAGTCAAAAGGATCCCCAATGTCTGGGAATACACCGCCAAAGAAAACCAAGAAATCCAAAAGCCCAGAAATGCCGAAGAGAGAATGGACAACTATTTAAAGGTATATCCCTGTCACCATGTCAATTCACTGACATGAATTGAATTGAATTGAATTGCCTCTTCATTTGAGGCTCCCTTCCTTAAAGTTCAAATTATACAATACGTTCCGAAAATTAGCTCCTAATTATCTTAAATCTGCCTACAATGTAACGTTTCCATAATTATCTCCTAATTATCACCTAAACACTTGCCCTAAAAGCTACCCAAGAATTATTTGAAATGTACCTTATTAAGACTGTGATTATTTTTACAAATATATTACATCATCTGGTCTGTGTTGGACATCTTGTTTTGGCTCACCCATCTGATCAGATGGAAAGAACTCGATGAGCTTACTTTCTATGTGAACTTTCTTTGTTACGCCAATGTAGCCGGATGAATGGTTCTTTTCAAGAACCATCATCTTTATAGAACTGTCTGCAACATTGGACTGACTGCTGTTTCTCTTGCAGCGAGGCTCGGAAGTCCTTGAACAGGCCACCTGCTCAGGAAGTGCTCGATAATCTGATTTATAATTACAGCCCCACTTACTGTGGGAAGGCAGGGTAAGGCACTAAATGCCGAGATTAGAAGTTGGGTGAATAAATGATGAATATTAAATTACTATTTAAATTACTCGATGCAATCTTCACCGTTTATTTATTCAATTTTCAATTCTAACCGTACGCCAACAGCCTGATTTTCTTCTGCCACTTACGGCCACTCTGTGATGTCTGCCGGTTCTGTTAACAGGAAAGGGTTCGATGAGGTGTTTATCTTTGCATGAAGTCCGATCGGTGTTTCAGCCAAGCCGCTCCTGCTCGCATTTGTACAGCGCCATGGCAAAAACGCATCGAATGTTATGTAATTGAGTAGTAAACCGTCGTCATTTATGTAGGAATGTTGTCGATTAAGATTTAATGTCTCCTACTTTCATGAGGAGTAGAATTCTTTTTCTTTTATTTTTAATAAGATTATTGGATCAAAATCTAATTATTGGGATTGAAGAAATATCCATATATTAAAGATAATTTATCTTTTTAAAATTTTTATAATATTAAAATATATTGAACATTAAATTTAGTAGTTAAAAAATTAATAAAAATAACTATTTAGATGATGCTATTTATTATTTAAATTTTAGCAGTTAAATGTTTTTTAATTATGATTTTATTTCCAGCTCTAGCTAGAAAATAATAATTTAAAAATTTATTTAAATAATTATGAGCAACAAATATCGAATCTTAATTAATTTCATGTGAAGCTTTTTAGGAGCATTGAGATTTTCTCTTGCATTGTAGGAGAGCCAGCGACACAATTTGAAAATAATTTTTTAATAATTTTCATAATTTTAAAATATTAAAATATTTATATTATAAATAAACAGAGAAAAAAAAAATTTTGACATATTTTTTAAAACTTAATATATGAATGATTGGTCCTTTTATTCAACTATTAATATGGCCTCTCCTATATAAACCCAATATAGAATATGGTTGAGAAAATTTTAATGGGTATAAATTAGACTGCAAAAATAGATTTTAAATAATTTATTTTATATTTCTTATATATTTAAATAAAATGAGTAATTTACTAATACTTATTGCCTCATAATTTAACTTATATTAATTACGCTAAAATTTTAAATTAAAAAAGAAGTACCAACTTTCAGCATAGGGATTGTCAATCATATGTGCTTTAATTCTTACTTTTATAAGGACAAAAATAACACTAAATACGAATAAATAATATTTATATATTTAATTATATTCTTATTTAAATTAAAATTATAGTTTAGTTGGCTTATAATTATCCCATAATTAATGCATTAAATAGATCTGATAGGTGTACCGAAAATAGGCTGGCTTAAATCAACGAAGGCCCAAAACAGATAGACAACTCGCTAACGGCCCAATTGGAGAATAAGCCCAATAGCTGAAAGGCCCAGGACGGTCAATGCCGATGTTGACCGTCCCAGCGGCCAACGCCCACACGGACGGACAACTCAAATATTGACCGTTTGCGTACTGTAGCATGTGCCCAATAGTGATTTCTTCTATAGTTATGGATCTGGCCCACTTGAGCCCGCGATCCATCAAACAACTAGCAACGGCTCTCCTGACACTTTCCACGATCCCAGCTTGCTTCCGAAATGGACATTGACAAAATTGGCGCCCTTCACGTAAGGAAGGTGCCAGATTTTTCTAATCTCCTACCAACTGGGAATTCCAACGATAAAATACACAGAAGGAAGGTGGGCGATTTGGAAATTCGCTGACTGCCGTGGAAGGAAACTATTTCAACCTTCTTGGCAACTGCTATTCTGAAAGGCAGGCCACCCAAGAATCATGCAGGGGATCACTCCTTCTAAAGGAGGAAGATCACCCACTCAACCATAAGTAGGCCCTGGGATTCTCATTCAAGGACCAATCTCAATTACTTACGCTTTCTATTACGCAAACTCTTACTCAGGCTGCTCACGCAAGCTATTACAACGCCCACAATGACACTTCTCCATTTTCTGCTACTCAAAAACCTAAGGCATACAAACGCGCCTCTCACGACTCATACGATGGGAGCATCGCCTCCCACCATCCATTCAAGAAGATAGTCAGATCTCTTTTTCATCCGCCGAGGGGAAGCACACTTTTCTTTTCTCTCTCTTTTTAATTCCCAGTTTCGGGAAGAGAAACCTTATTGTATTTCGAGAGAACCCAAGGTCATTTCTTGACTTGAGCGTCGAAGTGTTTTGGTGGGACAACTTCCGCCCGACACGCCGACCTCATCACCGATCTTTTTAGTGGTGTGCGGGATCCAAACTCACGAAATAACGGCGCCGGAATTAGGGACAAGCGGATCAACCCGATGGACACACGCTCAAACGTTTGGATCCAATGGTGCATCATTGGCGCCGTCTGTGGGAAACGCTTACAAAAGCCAACCACAATTCGTACAACGCTCTCTTTTTCACCGTCTGATTCTGCATTCGCAATGGTGAACACGAGAGTTCAAGCTAGCAACCTCGCTAGAGACGCCACCAATCCCGACCAGGACCACGATGCTGGTGCCGCGATCAACGGGACAATGGGCGGAGTGCTGATGCGCCCTATTTCTTAAAAAGAATGATGGAGCGGTTATATGCAATCCAACAATCGTCTGCTCCAAATACTTTGCACTTTCGTAATGAGCAAGAAGTCGCAAGCGGCTCCTCCAAAAGAAGCCGTCCAAAGACGGCCACTAAAAAAAGTGGCCAGAGGAAAAAGAAGCCAGCCAATAGGCCTGAGAGATCCAGGAGCAATCCAGTTCTAGCCTCCTCCCGCGTTCCTGGCCAGAACAAGCCTGAAGAATGCTCCGGAAGCACATCTCCATGAGAAAGTCCGGAGAGAAGAAATCCCCGATACTCTTGGGCTGAAGACGGGAACGCAGTCCAGGAGTGAGCCACGGAAGTCCAATAGTCCACTTAGTAAAGAAAAGCAATGGAAAATGGAGTCCGACGTTAACAAGGTATGCGCTAAGAGCGGCCAGACATGCTAAACCCTCTAGGGACAAAATGGAGTTGAGGGTTTACCTCAACTCCAAAAGATCAGCAAACGCTGCTCGCATAGATCTGCGAGTGGACAAAATCTAGAACCATGTTCTAAGATGAGGAGCGCGCCATCAACTTGGACCGATCTCCTTTCACAATGGAGATCCTGAGCCGTCCACTGCCTACGAAGTTCAAGATGCCTTCCCTCGACTCATACGATAGGAGCAGTGATCCGGTTGACCACCTCGATCACTTTCGCACCCATCTGAGTCTACAAGGGTTAGAAGACTCAGCGATGTGCCGCTGTTTTCCGCTCACGCTGAGGGGACATGCCCGAATATGGTTCCTTCACCTCTCCTCAGGCACCATCAGCAGCTTTCGTAAGCTCACAGATCTCTTCCTGACTCAATATGCCTCGAGCCGACGGGAAGAGAAGTAGCTGTGGCATCTCTCCCACATCAAGTAGAAATCAGGAGAGAACCCATGGCGATTCCTGGATCGTTTTGTGGCAGAGGCCAGACGGATCACGCAGGGGATCACTCCTTCTAAAGGAGGAAGATCACCCGCTCAACCATAAGTAAACCCTAGAATTCCTATTCCAGGACGCTCTCAGTTACTTACGCTTTCTATTACGCAAACTCTTACTCAGGCTACTCACACAAGCTATTACAACGCCCACAGCGACACTTCTCCATTTTCTGCTACTCAAAAACCTAAGGCATACAAACGCGCCTCTCACGACCGTTTACTGCCTCCCCACCATCCAGATTCAAGAAGACAACTCTATCTCTCTTTCATCTGAAAGCACACTCTTTCTCTCTCTCTCTTTCTCGTGATTCTCGATGTAGTTTGAAACTTTCTTGTATTTGCATCAAATCGTCCACAAGGCTATGGGGGAGGTGACTTGAGCGTCAGAATATTTTCGGTGGGACAACTTTGGCCGAACACACCCGACCTCCCGATCTTTTAGTCGGGTGTGTGGGATCCAAACTCAGGAAATGGTGCCGGAATCAGGACAAGCGGATCAACCCAAATCTGTTCGAAGTTTAAATCCAAGGATGCATCAAGATCTAAAACTAAGCAAGATCCATTTTTTTTAAAAAAAGTAGAATATTATTTTTTTAAAACAGAAGTAGAATCTTACCTATTTTATTTGGATTGTTAAATTAAAGAATTCAATTGTTACATTTTAAATATTAAAAGATATCCTCCAAGTAGAAATTTTTATTAAATTTTATTAAATATATAATTTAATATTTAATAAATATTTAATGAGCAGGTTGCGAAAGGCCTAACTTTCTTTGTGCACCGCAACAGGTGGCTGACTTTCCCGTGGCCTAAGAAGACTTTGGGTTAGCGGTAGCGAGCTAGCTCGTGCCAAATGGAAATGAGTCTATCCTCAGTTCCAGCTCTTGCTTCCTTGTGAGTTCATTCAGAGTATGGGGGATCAGAGTTCAAATTTTGGAATCGGAATCCCTTTCAAAAAGGAAAAGGAGTGGGAGCTCTTATATGCTCCTCCCTATTGGACTCAGGCGCCACGGTTTCCTAAGTGAGGGCTTCCTTGCCTCAGGCAAAGATGCCCCTCGTTGTGGACCGCCCGATCATGTCATTCTCCAAAGTCGATTTTTTTGCCGTGACTTGGCGAGACTCTCGGCTCTCCAAGTCTTTCCATTCCCCCGGCCACGCTGGTTTCCCCCTAGCGGGGATTGGTTGCTTGTTGCATTCAGGCGGTTGCTCCACCTCCTGGCCGTTGGCGACTGTGCAAGAGGCGACCTCTCGATTGTGAAGGGCGTTTTTTCGCCTTTACAAAATATCCTCAATTTTTAGCGCATTAATACGCTACAGGGTTTTCGTCGTCTTCTTGCTAGCGGGGTGCCACACGCGTCTCTCCTGCAGTTGGGCTGGGCTTGCCATCCTTTGTGGGCTCTAACACTCTTCGTGGGCTTTGCCATCCTTTCATGGGCCTTGACATGGGACCCAACACTAGCCCCCCATGCCTGGGTCAGGGTCGGCCAGTGGTTAGGCCTGGCATGTTCCTTGGGCCCATTCTACAACTTCACAGCCCATCTCGTGTCACGCCACCGTTTGTTGTCTTTCGGACTCGTGCCTTCCCTAGGAAAGCTATTAACTTAGTCAACCACAGGCTTTTCGGAGCTACCGTGATTCAATCTTCACCCTGAGGCGAAAAAGATTTGCACGCCTTGGGTCGCCGGCCCGATCGGAAGGGTCTTTCCCTGATTTATTTTTATAAAAGACATCCTAAGCTTCTTACCATACTTTTGAAGAAAAATACACTAGATATCGGATAGCATTGGCAGAGGCAAGAGAATGGCTCCCATTTTGTCCATAAATAGGAGGGGCACTTCGAGCGAGTGGAGTTCATCCTTTGGCAACTATTGGAGAAGTAATGAGAAGATTCGGCTCACCCCGCCCTTAGCGGGGGTCCGAGAAGGAGTTGGATAGATCGGCTGGATGCTCGAAGTTCTTGATGAAGACCGTTCTAACTCTTATGTTGGAGTTCGCTTCTCATGCTAACAAGAGTGGCTCGGCCATTCTGCTGTCGTCGTGCACCCTCTCCTCGGGCTGTGGCTCTCCTGACGCGGGGCAGAGCCATAGTGGAACCTCCGCGGGGATGTTCCCAACTGGTGGAGGGTGCCGCACATGCTCTCCAGCTCGCTTGGCTCAGCGCAGACTGCGGAGATGTCGAGGCCGAAACCCGGCGAGGGAGTAGGGGGTGCCTCCCTACTTCCTCGAGGGACCGGCCTCGGTGCTAATCCCGCCCCGGTGGATAGCGCTTGAACATCGGGTTTCCATCTCGGGGGTGCTCCTCGCGGATTGCCGCAACTTGCTCGCTTGGTGAACAGGCCCAAGACGGTCAACGCGGCGGCTCTTGGCTACGGGGATCTGATGTAGATCACGTTCTCCAAGATCATCTGGGGTCATCGCAAGGGCCCCCAGGGCCTTGCACCATCGTCTTCCTTCGTCTTTTTCGTAGCAGTATAGCTGTAGATTTTGTACTTTGTAAAGAAAGCATTGCTTAATAAGAGAAGTAGCCCTTTTGCCCTCATTTTCTTCTTTCCTTTGTGCGTGCTTCTCTTTCTTTGCTTGGCGTTTTCTCTCGGTGACCTATTTTTGGCTCTGTGGAAGCAGAGGGGTCACTGTTGGCGGTCACGTCTCCTGGTGTGACTAGTGCATTCAATGCCTGCGTGTTCAGGGGACGTTGTGTCGTGAAGTATTGCCTGGGAAACGCACGAGGCTTTACGGGCCTCCCACATGGAAGGTCCCCGTTGGTTGAGCTTTGGCGCCTTCCGTGCTTTCAGTGCTATCTTTTTCTCAGGAGAAAATTTGTCTATTTAAACATTCCACTTTGCTCTGGAACCTTGCACTTCTTTGCTCCTATGTGCTTACTAGTTGCTTGCTTTCTCCATGTGCGCTTTTTCATTGCGAAGCTGATGGAGAATTCCTCTACTGATTCGAAGCGTTCTTCCGACGGGTCTGAGTTTGGCTCTCACACTCCCCGGGCTTCGGGAGCCGACACTCCAGGAGGGGCTCTCTCCGAAGCCACGGTCACGGGTCCTTCTCAGTTTCTAAGCGTGCCTCTTGGTTTAGAGAGGGTCGAAGCGCGCGCAAGGGCAGCAGCAGCTGAGGTGGAGTGGCTGAGGGCCCGCGTGGCACATCTGGAGAGCATGTAGACTGAGTCGGAGGCCAGGGCCACGCGCCTCGTTGGCACCAATGTGGCGGCTCAGGCCCGCATATTGGTCCTTGAAGGGGAGATCGAGCAGCTGAGGCAACAACATGGGGCTGAGGTTGCAGTGCTCGCGATTTTGTCCATAAAGAGAGCGAGGACAAGGCTCTGCCGAGGAGGTGTAAATCCCGCTCATACGGAGAGGAGTTACCGTGATGCTATCAGGCTTTGTCGGAGGCTGGCCTTGTTGGAGGATTCGAACTTCCGAGTCGGCGCCGCGGATGTTCGGACCCTCGCAACTCCCACGCTTGACTCAAACGGGCCAAAGTCTCGGGGCGATTGGTGGATTATCACTCCCCAAGCTCCTCCACAGGCCATTGGGATCGTTAGCTAATAGCCACCCTCATTGCTGCTTCTCTCTCTTTTTTTTTCTTTTTTTTTTTACATATATATAGCCGTTGTAATGGGGGCTTCTCTTTCTTTGCTTGTTTTCTCGGTCAGGCTATTTTTGCAATAAAATCTGTTATTTCATTGCACCGTTTCATCTTCTGAACTTCTCGTTTTTAGATTGGCTTCTTTCGTTTTGAGTTACCGTGCGCCCCTTTAGGGGCTTCACTATCGTGAGCCCTCATTTAATACGGAGGCGCTAGCGTGGACCTTTGTTAGGCGGCTGAAGCGACGCGCTTGTCAGTCTGGCGTTTGGCCATGATTACCAGTGACTTTCGAGCCTGGCGATGTGTTTTGAAGCCAGCACGTGTCCCAGTCACCCCTGGTGGGCGTCGCTTAGGTTTCCCGCTGTTGGCCTTCCGTTGCCTATTTAAATCAGTTGGGGTGGCTTACTCCCCTTGCTGAGATTTTTCCTGTAGCAAACTTGTGTCGAGAGAAGAGACATGGCGAAAAAGAGAGAAAGTTCTTCTTCTTCCTAGGCTCCCAGGACGAGTCGCCACGGTGTCCATAACACAAAATCCATCTTGACTGCGAGACTATTGCCGCCCTCATGGTCGATTATGGCATCCCCAGCGACTAAAGTTATCGTGCTCCTGGCACCTTGGACAGAGCCAGCGCCCCCCTCGCGGGCTACATCACAGTCTACGAGTACCACCTGAGGGGGGGCTCCGTTACCCGACGGCGTGTACGCTGTACGCGCTGGTGGATGCATTGGGTGTCCCCATGGCGCGGCTTCATCCAAACGCTTTGCATTACCTGGTGTCCCTGTGCATCTTCGCTCAGCTCCATGGCGGCTCTTTCGATGCCAAGGTCGCCAGACTGATTTTTCATTTCACCAAGTTGGAGGACTGGGTGTCGATGTCGCCTAGGACGGGTTTCCATTTTTGGGGAACCAATCCTGATTCAGTGAAGGGCTGGAAGGACCGATTCTTCTTTTTGTAAGAGCCCTCCGATTCAGAGCTTCCTCACGTGTGGGGCCCGATTTCGGGATTTTTCCTGGAGAAACCACAGGCAGAGGACGCTGTGGAGGCAGCTGAGCTGATCGGCGCCATTAAGTCTGAGGAGGCAAAGTTCTCCATCCAGGGTTACTTCTTGACATCTATCACTTTCGAGGCCACCAAGTGGGGGTCTCTGTCGGGATGGGGAATCGCCGATCCTGGTAAGGGAGAGCCTGGGGGTGCAACCGTCCCCCGTTCATCCAAAGGGGATGAGGAGGAGAGTTGCTCGTTGTTGGAGTCGTCATCAGACGACCAAGAGGAAGAGGCCGCCATAAAGAGGTTGAGGGACGCCGAAGGGACTTCAGCACGGAGGTCCCAAAGGCAAGTCGCCAGTTCTTCAGTTGTGATTCGAAGTCCTACTCCTAAGGTGGCTACAAGTGCGGGCCACCAGGGGGAGACCACGGACCATCGTCAACTTCGGCCGTGGGACTAGCCGTTCTCGAAGTCTGCGAGGTAGAGTCTCAACCCGCTGGGGGTCCCCCCGCTCGTTCCATTATTGAGACGTTCGTGGACGCCGCTCCAGAAGCGAGGGATGATGTTGTGGATCTTGATGACCCAGAAGGGCCATGTTCGGCAGCGCCTGCGCTGACACCGGAGGCCAGGGGGCCTGTGGAGTCGACTGTGCTCTTTGTGGAGCCCATTTCGGAGTACGGGATCCTCAACGGCGTAGCTTCGCTGTCGGAGGGAGGAGTCGCGCTTGCCGTCGATCCGGTCGAAGCTAGCGAGGGGGCTACCGCGACATCCTCAGGGCTGGAGCCTCCGAGCGCTCCTACGGCTGCCACCCTTCCAGCCAGCTCGCCTCCAACGGGAGAAGGAGAGGAGCCTCAGGAAGGGGCTCCGCTAGGTGATATTGCATGCTCTCCGAGCGCTACTCCCACTCAGGTACAACACTTTCGATCTAGCTTTTGCCTGCTGTCATATGTTTTGGGAATTCTTCTAACGTTGTTTCTTATGCAGGCTTTTGGAGACGCCGATCCTTTCTACGAGTTGACCGCCTTCTTCCACGGGGGCTTGCAGCAGGTCATCCCTCGCGCAAGGGCCCGAGTCGCCTCCCTCCGAGAGGAGATCGGACGCTTGCAGCAGAGAGTAGCGCAACTGGAAGCCCTGCTCGTTGCCGCGGAGGACGATAATGCACGAATGGCCAGAGACATGGTTGGTCGGCTTTCTCCGTCGAAGTCACTGCACGTGATGGAGACTCGGTATTGGGACGGCATCCGCTTGTGTCGCGGGATCACTCCCCTGGCGGCTCCTCACGTACCGGAAGGCGTCTTCCATCCGGGTAACGCCAAGATCCGGGATGCATCTCGCCTGAGGAACTTCCACAAGGAGGCCGCCCCGTCCAATCCGCTCCGCAAGAGTAGTCTCCGTCTGTATAGGTTGTTAGACTCCCTTTTGTCATCACAATTTGCTTCTGTATTTCACTTGTTCCTTGTAAATGAATAAAGAGTGGTTATTTCTTCTTTCGTACTTGTTCTCTTTTGCTGTAGCATACTGCTTGCACCCTTTGTTTAATGTGATCTGTGGGGCCATGCCCTGCTCCTGAATGCTAAGCTCGCCGAGCTATTATTGCCAAGGCCCTATCCAGGTGCCTTCTTGCACTGTGCTCGTCCTTCGTCAGAGGATGTCGTCGCAGCTCACGCGTTTAATGGGAAGCTCGATCCGGTATTGCGGATGTCGTCGCAAGTCCCGTGGAGCCATAGCAAGGGTCAGCCGGGTTGTCAGGCCATGGAAACCGGACTCTAGGGTCTAGGCCTTGGTCGCGTATGATTGCGGGAGGTGTGTGGCCCCTGCTCAAGGCGTTACAATCACCAAGTTTAAGGTCCTAGCTCACAACGATTGTAGACTGAGGGTGCTCTCTTCGGTACAATAAGGTCGCCGCACACCTGCGATTTTTGCCCCCTAAGGTTTTGCTGGCCATAGATTGGGGACTCCAAAAGCCCCCAAACCTAATGTTCTGACCGCCTGGGTCGTTGGCACGAAGCCTGCTTGGCGGACCGCATGGATCCTTTTGACAAGGTGTCAAAGCCTGCGGGTGGTTGCTTCCGGGCCGTTTGGCGCGGAGCCAAAGCCCAGGGGGCCGCTTGGGCCACTTGGCACGGAGCTAAGATGTATGGGGCCGTCCCCAGGCCGTGTGGCACGGAGACGAAATCCTGGGACGGTCGTTTTCAGACCGCCTAGCGCGGGGCTAAGGACTCATTTTACGAACGGACGTTTATCCTCCCGAATTAGGGGCAGTCTAGGTCGTTTCGATTTAAGAATGCCATGCATGTCAACAATTCACACAAATGGAGATGCAGGAAAACAGGAAAAGTGATTTTATTAACAAAAGACATTACACATGTCTAAGCATTCATCATGATGCACGTGCACGTGTCTTACCTGGGCTGGCGTGGCGTTACTGGTAATACTTCCTTAAGTTGGCGGCGTTCCAAGTCCGCGGGACTAGTATGCTGTTCTGGGCGCGCAGCTTGTACGCTCCGCTCCGGAGGATTGCGGAGACGAGGAATGGTCCCTCCCACCCCGGGGAGAGTTTTTCTGTTCACGGTCTTTCCTGCCGCCTCTACCCTCTAGAGGACCAGATCTCCAACTTATAGAGGACGTGCCTTTACCCATTTATTGTAGTACCGTGCGACGCGCTGCTGATAGGTCGCGGTCCGTAGTCGTGCTGCATCTCGAACCTCTGAAAGCAGGTCTAAACTTTCTCGGAGCCTCTGTTCATTAGTGGCTAGGTTGAAGTACTCGATCCGCAGGCTTGGCATCCCTACCTCCACGGGGACCACAGCCTCAGCCCCAAAGCAGAGGTTGAAGGGTGTTTCCCTCGTCGGCTCCCGCGAGGTTGTTCAATACGACCAAAGCACGGACGGTAGCTCTTCAATCCAGGAGCCCCTTGCGTCTTTCAGTCTGGTCTTCAATCCGTGCAGCAATGTGCGGTTGGTGACCTCAACCTATCAGTTGGCCTGAGGACGCGCCACGGACGTCTGGATCAGTTTGATGCGGAGATCGCGGCAATACTTTGTGAAGCGCTTGCCGGTGAACTGGGTTCCGTTGTAGGTCACTACGACCTCAGGAATCCCGAAGCGGCAAACAATACCCTAACGGAGGAACTCTGTTGCATTCTGCTCGGTGATCTTGGCAAGAGGGACAGCTTCTACCCACTTGGTGAAGTAGTCGATGTCAACGATCAGGAATTTCCTCTGTCCAGAAGCTAAAGGTATGGGCCCGAGTATGTCGAGCCCCCATTGCACGAACGACCACGGGGATTGGAGGCAGTGCAGTTTCGTGTGCGGCTGATGCGTCATATTTCCATGGACTTGGCAACTTTCACACTTCCGGACGAACTCCATAGCGTCTCGCTTCATGGTTGGCCAGTAGAACCCTTGTCGCATGACTTTGAACGCAAGGTTTTTACCCCCAATGTGCGAGCCGCGTAATCCCAGGTGCACTTCGCTCAGAGTGTAGTCGGCTTCCTCTGGCGGGAGGCATTTCAGGAGGGGAGTAGAGTATCATCGCCTTTACAGTCTTCCGTTGAGGATCGTGTACCATCCTGCCGTCTTCTTGATTCACTTGGCCTCGTTGGCGTCGTCGGGTAAGGTTCCTTCAGTCAGGTTCCTCGTGTACGGCATCATCCAATTGCTTCCTGCATTGTCCCACACTACTTCTTGGTCTTCGGCGTCAATGCTAGGTGCAGTCAGGACCTCCCTGGGCTCTCGGGCATACTGTTCCAAGGATCCAGTAGCCGCATCCCGGGCCAGTCGGTCAGCACGCTCATTATCCGACCTCGGGATGTGCTCAATCACGAATCGGTCGAACTCAGGGATCAGGGCCTTCGCCTTCACCAAGTACCTCACAAGTTGTGGGTTCAACGCGTCAAAGTTCCCCTTCACCTGGTTTACCACAAACTTGGAGTCACTGCGCACGACCAATGACCGAACAGAACACTCCTTGGCTAGTTGCAGGCCCGCGAGGAGGGCCTCGTATTCTGCCACATTGTTGGTGGCCGGGAAGGCCAGTGTGATGGATTATGTAATCTTCATGTGTTCCGGTGTCTTTAGCACGACTTCGGCTCCGCTGCCTGCTTGAGTGGATGACCCGTCCACATTCAATGTCCACGCGGTAGGATCGTTAACTTCCGTACCTCCCGGGTTGTTGTCTCCTTCCTGAGTTGGGGTTGCCGCTTCTACGATAAAATCGGCCAGAGCCTGTCCCTTCACTGCTGGCCGGGGCTAGAACTCCAGGTCGAACTCCCCTAGCTCGACAGCCCATTTGACCAACCGTCCGGACGTCTCCAGCTTCTGTAAGATCGACTTCAGTGGCTGGTTTGTCAGTACAACGATCCGGTGCGACTGGAAGTAGAGCCGTAGCTTCCGCGCCGCATAGATGAGCACAAGCGCCATCTTTTCAGCGTGCAGATAGCGGGCTTCCATGTCCGTCGGCACCCGGCTTACATAGTACACTGGTCGCTGCGTGCCCTCGTGCTCCCCAACTAACACGGAGCTGAGGGCTGCTGTTAACACTGGTCTTCTCCCTCGCGCGGCGAGCTTAGGAGTGGCGCGCTGGCGAGGTAGGTCTTCAACTATCTGAAAGCTTCATCGCATTCCTCATTCCACCTGAATCCCTGCGATTTGTTGCCCTTTAGCGCCTTAAAAGGGTAAATATTTTTTCTGCTGACTTAGCGAGGAACCGCGAAAGGGCTGCTATTCACCCAGTGAGCTTCTGCACTTCTTTTATCGTCCGCGGGAGGTTCAGGTCGAGGATGGCCTTGATCTTCTCTGGGTTGGCCTCAATGCCGTGCTGGGACACAATGAAGCCTAGAAATTTTTCCGAGGTCACTCCGAAGGCACAGTTGGTGGGATTGAGCTTCATCCCGTGCCGCCGGAGGACCTAGAATGTCTCCTCCAAGTTGTTGACGTGATCGCTGGCGACTTTGCTTTTCACAAGCATGTCGTCAACGTACACCTTCACATTCCATCCAATCTGAGCCTCGAACATCTTGTTCACCAGGCGCTGATAGGCTGCGCCTGCATTCTTGAGTCCGAAGGGAATCATTTTATAGCAGTATGTCCCCTGGTCAATCATGAAGGAGGTATGCTCCTCATCCTCCGGGTCCATCCAGATCTGGTTGTAGTCAGAGTACGCATCCATGAAACTCAGGAGCTCATGTCCGGACGTGGAGTCCACGAGCTGGTCGATCCTGGGGAGTGGAAAGCTGTCCTTGGGGCAAGCCTTATTCACGTCAGTGAAGTCGACACACATTTGCCACTTGCCGCTGCTCTTCTTCACTAGCACAACGTTGGATAGCCATTTCGGGTATTGAACTTCTCTAATGAATCTGGCGTCCAAGAGTCTTTTCACTTCTTCCCTAATGGCGACCAGCTTCTCGACGGAGTGGTTCCTTCGCTTCTACTGAACAGGCTTTCAGCTCGAGTCAAGGCCCAACTTGTGGACTATAACTTCGGCCGGTATCCCGGGCATGTTAGCGGGAACCCAAGCGAACACGTCGGAGTTGGCCCTAAGGAAGGTAATCAGTCGGTCGCATTCTCCAGGCTGGAGAGATCGGCCCACATTGATGCACCTTTCTGGCTCGGAGGGGTTTAAAGGGATCGCCTCAGTTTCTTCTTCTAATTGGGCCTGTTGCAGCAAGGTCTCATCGTGGAGGTCAAGGTCTTCGTTGGGTAGCATGGTACCGCGGGGTTGATCTGGGATAGGTAGCACATCCGTTCCATCTCCTGGTCTCCGAGGACTTCTCCTACGCCCCACGGGGTGGGAAACTTCACCTTTAAGTGCGGGATGGACGTAAAAGCTCCAAAGGAGGTTAGAAAGGGTCTGCCCAATATGGCATTGTAGACAGACGGTAGGTCAACGACGAGGAACGCCAGCTCTCGCGTCATAGAGTACGGGTGGGCTCCCACAGTAACCTCCAGCCGAACTATCCCTTGTACAGGGACTGGTTTGTTATCCAGGCCGTACAAGGGTCCGCTGACAGCTTTCATCTGGCTTCGTTTCAATCCAAGTTTAAAGAATGCACTGAGATACAGCCAATTTTATGAACTTTCATTATCGATGAAAACTCGTTTCAGTTGGTAGTCATCCCCACCGCCTGAAATGAGAGCAGATACAACAAGGGGATCAGTATGGGGAGAGGTTACATGAGCCATATCGTCACTGCTAAAGCTAATGACATCATCCCTATCCCCTATCCTCGCTCGCTTGTTGTTGGAAGTTGGCTCCGGATTTCCACGCCTGGCATCCGCGACGGCCGTGGTGGAGATCATGTTAACCATGCCAGCGGCTATGCGGGCCCTCGGAGGCTCGCTGGCTTCACCATCAGAGGTTAGGGTCCCTGTCCCGAACTCTTCACGAACCGCTTGAGGTATCGGGCGGATCAGATCCTCTATCTCTTGCTGCAAGGTCCGACAGTTCTAGGTTGAGTGTCCTAGGCAACGATGGTACTGACAGTACTTGGTCTGGTCGCTGCCGCTAGGACCCTTCGGCATTTTCGGCCACTTGAAGAACTTCTCATCCTGGATCTGCATTAGGATGTTGGTACGACTATCGTTCAGAGGAGTCATGGACATTCTGCTATAGTCCTTTCTGGGCCCCGTGGGGGGGCCGCTACTTTTGGATTTCCAGGTAGCGCTGGGTGTCGCTGTCCCTCTTTCGCCCTCTAGTCGTCCTGGGGGCTTCCGGGGGCCGGTCCGCTCGCTCGGGGCGCTTCGCTTCATTAGCCTCTTCGACCGTGATGTACGCCCGGGCGATGGCCTCAGCCTCCCGGAAGGTTTGAGGGCGTTGGTACGACAGGTGCTTGAAGAAATCCGCCGCCGCCAGGGTGGCGACGAAGGCATTGAGTTTCAGCTCATCGGAGAGCTGGGGGATCCGTCGTGCCTCGGTGATGAAACGGTTGAGGAACCGCTTCAGGCTTTCGTCTAACTTCTGGCGGAGGCGGACCAGGTGCCATGGTTGCCTCTCCTCCCTACGGCTGGAGGCAAACTGGCTCAGGAAGCTGTCAGCAAGCTCGTCGAATGAGCGTAAGGAGTTCGGGGAGAGGCCGTGGAACAAGAGCAACACGCCCCCTGAGGGTGACGGGAAAGCACTGGCACATCAGGGCCTCGCTCGCTCCCTGCAAAGACAAGTGAGTACGGAAGCAATTGAGGTGGTCCATCGGGTCCTTGCTTCCGTCGTACCCTTCCAGGACCGGCATCTTGAACTTGTTTTGCAATGGCTAGGTCGGCAAGTCCATGACGAAGGGCGATCTCCGGAGGTCGGCGGAGGAGCCCGTGGGCTTCTCCTTATGCAGGATGTCCCACAGCACTTTGACTTTCTCCTCCATCGACGGGTCCGTAGTGCCTTTCCGCACGTTGATGACATCGCGGAGCTCCGTGAGGTCCTAGAGGTGCAGTTGAGCTCGTCGGGGATGGCGACTCTCCGCTTGAGTGGCTCGCTCGCTGTTGGAGTCTGCCACGGTCGGCCACCCGTCGTAGCGCGAGTTGCGGGGGTTACGCCGCTCAGGGCTAGCCTCCCGGTCTTCGCGGGCGGGATGACTCTCCGCCTCATTAGGATCGTTTCCATTTGGGGCCGCCTGGGCTGCGCCGTTGTCGAGCCGGTTGGTTCTCCTCATGCGGGCCGCTACACGACGCTTTGCTCTCTTGGAGGTGGAGGTCTGAGACGCTGGAGGGGCAGCTCCCGGCCAGGGAGTCCCCGTGTTCTGGCACAGGGCGCGGAGGACCAACTTGATATCACCCATGTCCGCAGCCAGGCGGTGGACGTCAGGCTCCGGACGGTCGTTCGCTTGGTTCCTGACAGGGGGTCTTCATTTTGGGCAACGACCTCCGTCACCGAAGCACTAGCTTGTGCTCGAGTATTCACCACTTTCTTGTCTTCAGGAGAAAGGTGGGAAAGAGACACTTGGCTTCTCGTCAGTTTCCCACAGATAGCGCCAATATTGCGTCCCGGGTCTGCGGTTGCCGTACGGATTATGGAGCATTCAGATTCCCAAGCACGCGGTGGCGTCAGGTAAAGGGTCTGATCTTCGTCCCTATGAACCTGGACCTGCACAACACAAACAACAAACAAGTGGTCAGAGGTCCGGCGGGATTTCTCCCACCACGGCCACTCCGACGCTCAAGTCATCAAATTCCCGCAATGAACGGAAATGGCGCACGCTATGAGCGGTGCGCGGATGAATGCTAATGAAACGTGAGAGATGCGTGTATGCTTTAGTATGGAGAATGCAATGAGCAGGTTCTGGAAGGCCTGACTTCCTTTGTGCACCGCAACGGGTGGCTGAATTTCCCGTGGCCTGAGAAGACTTTGGGTTAGCGGTAGCGAGCCAGCTCGTGCCAAATGGAAGTGAGTCTATCCTCAATTCCAGCTCTTGCTTCCTTGTGAGTTCATTCAGAGTATGGGGGATCAGAGTTCGAATTTCGGAATCGGAATCCCTTTCTCTGCGAGGAGTGGGAGCTCTTATATGCTCCTCCCCATTGAACTCTGGGCGCCAAGATGCCTGTTGCAGGGCTTTGCCTTTAGTTCTTTGTTGTGAATGGTGTGGGTCGTATTATTTGTCGTTTTTCGTTTTGCCGTGACGGGGTTCACCGAGTCACGCCGCGACCACGCCAGTTGGCCCCTAAACGAGAATTATTTTATTGCTCGCAGGTATTTCTGCAACTGCGGTGGCAAGGCTGTCCACCGCCTCTCGACGCTTAGTTTTTTCGCCTCTTCACGATTTTGGCAGCCGCGTTAACGCGCGCTGAGGGTTTCAGGTTTTTCTTCACAAATGGGGTGCCACACACATCTCTCCTGCAGTTGGGCTGGGCTCACCGTCCTTTGTGCGTTCTAACACTCTTCGTGGGCTTCGCCATCCTTTCATGGGCCTTCACATGGGATCCAACAGCTATTTTAATCTTTTTATTTTTTTAATCTTATTCATCAAATTTTATTCTAATAATCTCATCTTCCCTTGTTACTCTGTATTTGTTTGTCTCCTTTCAGCCGCCATTGTTCTTCTTCTATGCTACCCAATCTCTGTCTACTCACAGAAAATGAACTCCCCCTTTCCTCTACTCCTCATCTTCCTCTCGCTCCTCCACCAGTCCACGGCCGTAATCCACCACCGTCGCCCCTCCTTCCTCACTGCAACCGCCAAATCCAACGCCGACGACGCCCCACCGACCGCGTACTTCGAGGTCACCAAGCCAATCAAGGTGCCCGAAACCGAGCCCTGCTCCTACCTCGTCCTCCATCACGATTTCGGCTACACCTACGGCCGACCACCGGTGCTTGCGCCCTACGAGCCGCCGTCCCACTGCCCATCAAAAGAATTCTCCACCATCGTCCTCGAATGGAGCGCCACCTGTAAGGGCAGGCAGTATGACCGGATTTTCGGTGTCTGGCTCGGCGGCGTTGAGCTGCTTCGCTCCTGCACGGCGGAGCCCAGGGCCAATGGAATTGTCTGGAAAGTTCAGAAGGACATCACCAGGTATTACTCATTGCTGATGAGCAATCAAACCCTCGCTGTTTATCTTGGCAACCTTGTCACAAGTACTTACACTGGCATATACCATGTTGATATCACAATTAAATTCTATCCTGTTGAGAATAAGCTCAGACATGGTGTTACTGCTGAGAATTTGGCTAAATCTGCACCTGAGACTCGTGATTGGGCGGATTTGATCATGCCCATTTCGCGAAGTTTGCCTTTGAATGATGGGTTGTGGTTTGAAATCGAGAATTCGACTGGATCCCTATGGAAAGAATTCGAGATTCCAAGGAATGTGTATAGGGCTGTGTTGGAAGTTTATGTTTCTTTTCACGAGAATGATGAATCTTGGTATACAAATCTTCCAAATGATTATATTGAGGCTAATAATCTCTCTGGCATGCCAGGAAATGGACCATTTAGGGAGGTTGTGATTAGTTTAGATGGTGAAGTGGTTGGGGCAATTTGGCCTTTCACAGTGATCTACACGGGAGGGATCAATCCCCTTCTATGGAGACCAATTACCGCAATTGGGTCGTTTGATCTTCCGACTTACGACATTGAAATCACTCCATTTTTGGGGAAGATATTGGATGGAAAGACCCATAAGCTCGAGTTTAGTGTTACTAACGCATTGAATGTTTGGTACATCGATGCCAATTTGCATCTTTGGTTGGACAAGAGGAGGAAGAAAACCAAGGGGAAGCTCTTAAAGAATCAAGTTGAGCCCCTTATGCTTTCTTCCAAGCTTGATTTCCATGGCTTGGATGGAAATTTTCTCACAAATGCGAGTAGGTCCATATCTTCCACCGGTTGGGTGAAGTCCTCCCACGGGAAGATTATTACTCATTCGGACCAAAATTTCAAGTATGCTAATTTCATGGTAATGGGAAATGATGCAAATTTGCAGACTGTGAATCAAACCATTGATTTCAACACTAGTGTCATGTCAAAGACGCCATCTTCTCCAATTCTGTATGAATTCAACTCTTATAAAAAGTTTCCTCTTTACTTGTATACAGATGAGGTCGCCCAAGGAAACAATAGTAACGCTTACGCGACATATGTGACTTTGAAATTTGATGAAAACAAGGTTTTCGACGATGGTTTTGGGTCCTTGACAAGTTCTCTCAACAACTTGCAGAGTGCTCATGGCAATATGGTTGTGAAGAACAATCTGGTGGTCAGTGGATTGGGAAGTACTCACGAGACATACAACTTTAATGGCGGCAGCGGTTTCTGCTACTTTAGGAACGTGAGCAGCTCGAACTACACCATTCTTTTTGACGAAGTGAGCAGTAACTGCAGCAATAAATCGGGGTGGAGATGGAGTTTCCAGAAGGGGAAATGGTGGCGCCGTGCTTGAAAGGCAGCTGTTGTACCCTTGTAGAACCACCGGGTGAATCTTTCAAATTAATTAATCTTTAATCAGTATGGTAATTCTTTCAATTTGTTTCATCTTTGTTCAGCTAATGAAGGATTACTGGGCTGTAAATCATCAAAAGATTAAAAAAGGAAAAAAAAGGTTAATAGATTTGTATTCATTCACCTTTGTAAAAATTCATCCTATTGTACGGTATTGGTTCTCAAGTATGGGATTTGAGAAAGGCCAAAGTATACTTAGTCTCATTCATACTGATGCGTCCTGGATCTGAACTTCGAACAGATTCGGGTTTATCCACTTGTCCTGGTTCCGGCACCGTTCCCTGAATTGGATCCTGCACACCACTAAAAAGAATAGGATGTCAGCGTGTCGGCGGGAAGTTGTCCCACCGAAACACTCCGACGCTCAAGTCAGTAAACAGCCTTCGAGTGATAAGAAGGTTTTTGAAACTGAAAATTGAGAAAGGGAGAAAGAGAGAGTGTGTGTATTTCCAAATGAAAGAGAGACGAGGATGTCTTCTTGAATCTGGAAGGTGATGAGGCAGTAAACGGCCGTGAGGGACGCGTTTGTATGCCTTAGGTTTTTTGGGTTGCCTGAGTCAGTGTTTGCGTAGCAGAAAGCGTCAATGATTGAGACCATCAGTCACTGAGAGCGCAGGTAACTGTAAGTGTTTGTAGCAGAAAGCGTTGGCAACAAAAAGCATAGGTAACTGATAGCATGCCTGGAATGAGAATTCTAGGGCTTACTTATAGTTGAGCGTGTGATCTTCCTCCTTTCACGGCGGAGATCCTGAACCGTCCACTGCCTACCAAGTTCAAGATGACGTCCCTTGACTCATACGATGGGAGCAGTGATCCGGTTGACCACCTAGATCACTTTCGCACCCATCTGAGTCTACAAGGGTTGGAAGACTCAGCGATGTGCCGCTGCTTCCCGCTCACACTGAAGGAAGATACCCAAACTGGTTTCATCACCTCCCTCAGGCACCATCAGCAGCTTCCGTGAGCTCACGGATCTCTTCCTGGCTCAGTACGCCTCGAGCCGACGGGAAGAGAACCAGCCGTGGCATCTCTCCCACATCAAGTAGAAACCGGGAGAGAACCCACGGTGATTCCTGGATCGTTTTGTGGCGAAGGCCAGACGAATTTCCCGGATCACGAAGGAGATGAAGCTGCGCAGTTTCAACTCTGCGCTGACCTACGGGAACTTTTTCAAGCACCTGGCCCACAAAAATCCTCAAACCTTTCGGGAAGAAAAATCCATCACCCGGGCCTATACTGCGGCAGAGGAGGATAACGAGGCAAAACGCCCAGAGCAGGCGTATCAGCCTTGATTGTTCCCTGGAGAGGGAAAAAGGAAGCACAGCGGCGGAGATCACTCCTGCCAGAAGCAACGCTGGACTGGGCCCCCAAAACGGGCCCACCAACTTCACACCTCTGACAGACACACGCTCAAACGTCCTCATGCAGATCAGCGGAGAAAAGTTCTTGAAGTGGCCAAAACCACTAAAAAGGACTCTGGGAACCAGTCGAAGTACTGCAACTTTCACCGCTCTGTTGAGGACTGAAAGACGCTGCAGAGGGAGATCGAGAAGCCGATTCGCAGAGGGCACCTCACCAAGTTTGTCAGGGGTCCTGGACAGAGCTCTGGAGCAGCTGGCGAAGAGGGGCAGGAGCAGTCTCCTCCTCGAAACCAGGTTACAGTAGGGGTGATTAACATGGTCACCACCCGACCTGCTAAAAACTCATCTGGCGGCGAGGAATTGCAGACTGGGAGGAAGAAGCAGAGCACGGCGGACAACACTATCAACTTCAACGATGATGACTTAGCTCATGTAATGTCCCCCATGCTGATCCCCTCGTTGTATCCGCACTTGTTTCGAACGGTAGTATTGACTACCAATTGAAGCGAGTGTTCATTGGTAATGAAAGTTGCAGAGATTTGCTTTACTTGGATGCGTTCTTCAAATTAGACTTAAAAAAGAATTAACTAAAACCTGCCGAATGCCCATTATACGGCCTCAATAACGAGCATGTGCCTGTTCAAGGGACTATCCTACTGGAGGTCACCTTAAAAATGGATCCGAAAATAGCAAGTCAAACGCTCACCTTCCTGGTGGTCGACCTACCCTCAGTGTATAACGCCATACTAGGAAGACCATGCTTGACAGCGTTCGGGGAGGTTACCTCGATTCCACACCTCCAAATGAAGTTTCCAACACCCTATGGTATCGGGAAGCTTCTGGGCGATCAGGTTACCAGACGAACCTGTTACATGTCACAAATTGCCCCAAGCGGCAGCACTAGAACAGTTGGGGAACTCGACCATCGGGACGAGACAACTCTTCAGTAAGCGCAGTTCGATGAAGTCACGGATCTAATCCCACTGGACCCGAAGGAGCCGGAGAAGTGTGTACAAATCGGTGGCTCACTCACCGGACCACTGCGCGATGAACTAATTGCGTTCATGCGAAGGAATGCTAACCTTTTTGCATGGACTCCAACAGACATGCCTGGAATCCCAGCAGAGATAATAGTCCATAAGTTGGGGCTTGACTCCGGCCGAAAATCCGTCAGGCAGAAGCGGAGGAACCACTCCGTTGAAAAGCTGATTGCCATCCGAGGGGAGGTCAAAAAGCTACTTGAAGCAGGCTTCATTAGGGAAGTCCAATACCCGAACTAGCTCTCTAATGTCGTCTTAGTAAAGAAAAGCAACGGGAAATGGCGGATGTGCGTCGATTTTACAGACGTTAATAAGGCCTATCCGAAGGACAGCTTTCCCTTTCTTAGGATTGACCTACTGGTTGACTCAACAGCCGGACATGAGCTGCTAAGTTTCATGGACGCCTATTCATGTTACAACCAGATCCGGATGAGTCCGGATAACGAAGAGCACACCTCGTTCATGACTGATCAGGGCACCTACTGCTATAAAGTAATGTCGTTTGGACTTAAAAACGCTGGAGCGACCCACCAACGCTTAGTCAACAAAATATTCGAAAAACAGATTGGTCGCGACATGGAGGTCTACGTCGACGACATGCTCGTCAAGAGCAAGGTCACCGGCGACCACATCCGCGACCTGGAAGAGTCATTCGATGTGCTCCGTAAGCATCACATGAAGCTAAATCCAACTAAGTATACCTTCAGAGTAACCTCCGAAAAATTCATGGGTTTCATCGTCTCCCAACGGGAGATCGAGGTGAACCCAGAGAAGATCAAGGCGCTCGCCAACATGGCTCCGCCCTGGAACTTAAAGGACGTCCAGCGACTGACTGGACGGCTGGCAGCACTGTCTCGCTTCCTTGCGAAGTCCGATGACAAGTATCAGCCCTTCTTCAAAGCCCTTAGAGGAATAAAATCCAACGGGTTTCAATGGACAGCGGAATGCCAAACCGCTTTCAATAAACTGAAACGGTATTTGGCCAGCCTGCCGTTGTTGGTGTCACCTAAGGGCGGAGAGGAATTATATCTTTACTTGGCAGTGTCGGAGGCGTCCCTCAATTCTGTCCTCATGCGCCAAGACTCTGACGCTCAGCGGCCGGTCTACTACGTGAGTAAAACGTTGATCGGCCCAGAGACCTATTACTCACGCGTAGAAAAATTGGCCTTGGCGCTAATATTCTCCGCCCAGAAGTTAAGGCCTTACTTTCAGGCTCACCGGATAGTAGTTCTTACAGACCAACCGCTGAAAAACATACTCTAGAATCCCGACATTTCTGGACGATTGGTAAAATGGGCTATCAAGTTGGGCGAGTTCGACATCGAATTCTAGCCCAGGCCTGCTGTAAAGGCACAGGCGCTGGCTGATTTCCCGGTTTGAGGTGAAATACTCCCTCAGGCTTAATTTCCTGGCAACCAATAACGTTGCGAGTATGAGGCCCTGTTAGCCAGATTGCGGTTAGCCAAGGAGTGCTCAGCCAAAAGATTGACAGTTTACAGCGACTCCGAGCTAATCGTTAACTAGGTTAACGGAGGCTTTGAAGCGAACAACCCTCTCTTGGCCAAGTACTTGGCAATGGCAAGGGAGGCCGCCCTAGGTTTCGACAAACTAACCATGGTTCACGTTTTTCGAACTGAAAACTAGAAGGCGGACCAGCTGGCCAAAGCCACTGCAGCCAAAAACCCGGAACAGTATACGAGGGATATGCGGGAGATCCTAGACGCTCCCAGCATTGAGAAACGAGAGGCAATGCAGATTTCCAAAGCGGAAAACTGGATGACGCTTTTCCTAAACTATCTGGCGGACGGATCATTGCCAGAGGATGTGGAGAAGGCCAAACGGGTCAAGAAGACAGCCGGCTGGTATGCTGTGGTTGATGGACGGCTATACCGCCGTGGCTACCCGACTCCATACCTCCGCTGCCTAACTCCCGAAGAGGCTGACTACGCTTTAAGCGAGGTCCACCTCGGGATCTGTGGGGCGCACTTTGGCGGAAAAACTTGGCCTTCAAGGTCACGCACCAGGGCTATACTGGCCCTCGATGAAAAAAGACGCGCTGGAGTTTGTAAAGAAATGTGAAAGTTACCAGCTTCACAGCAACCTTCACCGCCAGCCTTCCACAAATCTGAAGGCCCTTCAGGCCCCTTGGCCCTTCGCACAATGGGGGCTCGATCTTCTCGGCCCGTTTTCCATTACCACGGGGCAAAGAAAATTTATCATCGTGGGTATTGACTACTTCACCAAGTGGGTCGAAGCTGTCCTACTGGCTAAAATTACAGAGCATAACGCCCTGGAGTTCCTCCGTCAGAGCATCGTCTGTAGATTCGACGTCTCCGAGGTCGTTGTGACTGACAACGGGACCCAGTTCTTGGAGAAATGCTTCACCAAATATTACACCAGCCTTGGCATCAAGCTGGTCCACACTTCGGTGGCATTCCCCCAAGCAAACAGACAGGTGGAGGTGACAAACCGAACGCTACTCCACTGGTTAAAAACTAAGCTGGAGGACGCAGAGGGCTCCTGGGCGGACGAGCTCCCTTCCGTTCTTTGGTCTTATCGAACGACCCCGAAGGAACCAACACGCGAGACGCCCTTCATCCTCTGTTACGGGACTCAGGCAGTAATCCCGGTCGAAATCGGGCTTCCAAGTCTCAGGGTGGAGTCCTTCGACCCACTGGTTAACTCCCAAAAAATCAGGGAGCACTTGGACTTGTTAGAGGAAGCACGCGACTTTGCCAGAGTACGAACAGCGGCCTACCTACATCGGATTGCCCGATACTACAACAAAAAAATTAAGGCGCGACGATTCGATGTAGGGGACCTGGTCCTGCGAGGCGTCGAGACCATAGGCAAGCTGGCCGACCGCAATAAGCTCTTCTCTAATTAGGAAGGGCCTTTTCTCGTCTCCGCCGTCTTGCGAAACGGAGCTTATAAACTCCTGAGCCAAGACGGGAAACTAGTTTTGCGAACGTGGAACGTCATCCACCTCAAATGATACTTCCAGTAGAGGAACGCAGTACGCATTTGCATTATTGTTTGCACTCGCCTGATTGTTTTGATTTCGCGAAAAATAAGTGTTTACTTAGCATCCTTCCTATGTGCATGTGTATAAGTTTTCTTTGTAGGTTACCCGACCTAGACTGCCCCTAAGTCGGGAAGGTTTTCACCCTTTCCTGGTCATCTAGGCGACCCATAAGCAGTCGAACTTGAACCTCAGACATCCGAGTGGCCCATTAACGGTCGTATCTAAACTCTGGTCATCCATGTGGCCTGTAAGCGGCCTAATATGAACCTCGGTCATTCTAGCGGCCCTTAGCAGTCGTATTAAACCCTGGTCATCCAGGCAACCCATTAGCGGTCGTATTAAACATTGGTCATCCAAGTGGCCTGATAGCGGTAAAAACCTTAGGGGGCTTACGCAGCATACGCAACAACCTCCTCTACGAGGAGATAGCATGATCAGTCAGCGACGGTCAAAGGGAGAAGCATACTTCTCCAACGTTGGCCGCCCAAGTCATCACTTGTACGGCGCCACCACGCTGGTTAACACAACCACCTGCCATGCCTAAGGACTGCGCTCCTTAGGCAACCCAACAATGGCAGCCGGCCAACCAAGTTGGCCACCCAATGCAACAAAGCATGCAAACACAAATGCAATAAAGGTAAATGGACACAAAAGTGAAAAGAACTTCCATTTTATTGCTTCGAACGTGTTACAAATTACATAAGTACAAGGGAGGTCACAAAAATGTACACCATTGGAGGCTACGGGGGCGGCGGAGGCCCCTGAATATCACGGGGCTCCCCTATGAGGTCGTCCTTGTGTTGCGCCGCTCTGTTGGACAGATTGATAAGCTCAATTGGGAAGTTAGAATCAATCAACTACGCAACGCGCCGACTGACGTTGATCCCCTCCAACACCCGCACGTGCATCATGCCCACGACCTCGTCGGGGCAGATACAGAGACTCAGATCATTCTCTAATGTAGCTACTCGCTCAGCAAGCCGTTTGAGGCGCGCTTTGCCTCGTTCATCTCCTCTTTTAAGCGAGCAACCTCAGCCTTCAGCTCAGCGTTCTCCGTTTCCACTCCGGCCAAGACAGCCGCGAGGGCTGCAGTCTCCTAGGGGTGCTCACTCCCCGAAGCCGCCAACCTGGCATTCAGCGAGGCAATCTCCGCCTCCCTATTGGCGATCACCTAATCTCACTGCTCCACCTCTTTGGAGATGGCAGAAATCAGCTTCCTTGACTGCACAAGAGAAAAATAAAGAACAAGTTACAAATCTGAGGAACGAAAAAGTACGAGGAAGACATCACCAAGAATCATACCTCACAAAATTTCCTCGTAGGCCTCTCGGGCCTGGCCTCCAGACTTGGCCCAGGTCGCGGTGGACCAGGAGCATCCTCTCGAGCCAAGCTAGTGGCAGCCTCCTCCAAAATGCTCTCTAGCAGCTCTTCAGTCTCATCCATGGCTGCTACGGGCTCCTCAACTGCAGCCTCCGGAGTAGCAGCTGGAGGGTTGTACTCCACCATTTGCTTCACAGCAGGAATCTGCACAACTGGAGAGCTAATGGACGGCTCCCGCACCTCCACCACTGGCTCACAAGCAGGCTCCGTAGAGGATTCTGTCAACGCTGCACAAGGAGCCGCTTGCGGCGCGGGCTGCGCTAGGATGACTCCTCCTGATTCCACCGGCCGGTTCTCATAAGTCGCCTCCAGGCCCGCAGTACTACCAAGTCCACTGTAGATTCCGGCAGCGACATAATCGATGCAGGACGACGACGAGGAAGGCGTCTCCAGTACCTTCTCGGGCAACGGGCCAATAAACCCTTCATTAGTGTGCCGCATGCGGATGATCACGCCCTTAGAGTCCTCCGGCCTCATCATCCTTACTGGAGGCGTGGGTTTTTGAACTGGGAAAGGCGGTCCCCAGTTCACCTTCTTGGTCTCCGCCCGGGAAACATGGAAATCCCGCTTGAACTCATCCGGGTTCTCCTTGATCAACTTCGTCAACCATTCCAGGGCCACCGTGTCTACCACAGACGGCGTCCCCATATACGCCTTCGGAACCTGGCCCCAGTCCTTTAGAATGGGCTAAGTCGTTCCCATGCTCACAAAGAAGAACCGGTTCTTCCAGTTCTTGAGCGAGTCGTAGATGGCCGTATTTATTTTCAGGCCAGGATGGGGGACGAGTGATATCCACTCTCCTCCTTGATTTATTTTAAACAGGACCCTCACCATCGACATCCTTAACTTCTTACCACGCTTTCGAAGAAAATTACACAGAGTATAGAGATACCGGATAGCATTGGCATGGAGTTGGGCGATTGGGACTCGTAGGGCTTGCCAAACGGACTACAAATCGTCCGGCAAGGGAGACAGAGGCCGCTCCTCAGGTGGGCCTCATAAATTGTGATATGCCCCACCGGTGGAGCAAAGGCTCTGTCGTTTATTCTCGGGACTCTCCATACAATCTCCTTCGGGACGTTGAACTCAACACACAATGTTTTAACGTTACTCTCTCTAAGAACGGAGGCGATGTCTGCGACGGATGCCATGGTTTGTAGGAGGAACTAGGGTTTCTAAGAATGAAAGTTGGAGACGAAGAAGACGAATGCTAGGAGGCGTAAAAGGTTTTCGAAATGCAAAGGGAAACTTAAACGGCAAGCACGCTCTAAAAACCCCTCATTAAGGACGCCGTCAGTCCTGCCACGTGTCTCCTCCCTACTTGGCCTTTCAAAAGGCGGATCTCTGACGCATTAATGGTCAGGATATCTGCCCAACCTAAAGAAGATGTGTGTCCTCTTCTGGCCTGTAAACTGGATGATGGCCACGCGTCAATCAAGGTTGGCAGAAAGTCCTCCGAAACTGACCAAAGACGGTCAACAATTCTAGTCAACATTCTTCTCCAGAACTGACTAAAGATAGTCAATAGTTTTGGTCAACATTCTTCTCCGAAACTGACCAAGACGGTCAACAGTTCTGGTCAACATTTTTCTCCGGAACTGACCAAAGACGGTCAACAGTTCTGGTCAATATTTTCTCCGGAACTGACCAAGACGGTCAACAGTTCTGGTCAACATTCTTCTCCGGAACTGACCTAGACGGTCAACAATTCTGGTCAATATTTTTCTCCGAAACTAACCAAGACGGTCAACAATTCTGGTCAAACTTTTCTCTCTGCCTTTTATAGAGTCCTGTGGGATCCTCAAAAGACGAAGGACAGTAAGGGGCATCCCATCATGAACATACCGGAGCCCAGAATTCTAGCCACCGATATGGGGGGCTAGTGATGGGTACACCGGAATATGGGCTGGCCTATAGTCAACAGAGGCCCAACAAAGCATACCAGATGGTCAACTTAGAAACGGCCCAACAGGACGCGAAGGCCCAAAGCCTGAAAGGCCCAAGACAGTCAACGCCAACGTTGACCGTCAAGACTCCAGTAGGCGGCTAACTCGCGTGCAGACGGTCAACTCGGGCGTTGACCAGAATCACTGTAGCAGCAGGCCAAAAATAAAAGGCTTTTTACGGGCCTGGCCCACTTGAGCCAACGATCCATCAAACAGCCAGTAACGGCTCTCCCAGTATCTTTCACGATCCCAGTTGGCTCCCAAAGTGGATATTGACAAAATCGACGCCCTTCTCATAAGGAAGGTGCCAGATTTTTTCAATCTCCTGCCAATTGGGGCACTCCAACGGTAAAAAATACATAAGGAAGGTAAGCAATTTGGAAAGCCGCTGACCGCTGTGGAAGGAAACTATCTTGGCCCATTTGGCAACTAGCATCAGCTCTGAAAGGCAAGCTAACCAAGAATCACGCATGAGATCACTCCTTCCAAATGGGGGAGATCACCCTGTCAACCCTAAATAAGCCCTGGAATTCTCATTCCAGGCACGCTTTCTGTTACGCATGCTATCAATTACTCACGCAAGCTTTTACTCACAACGTCCACAACGACAACAGAGACATACTTCCAACTCTCTACTCTCTGCGGTCACTCAAAAAATCCAAGGCATACAAACGCGCTTCTAACAGCCGTTTACTGCCTCCCCACCATCCAAATTCAATAAGACGGCTTTGCCTCGCTTTCATCTGGAGATACACACACTCTTGCTCTCTCTCTCTCTCTCTCTCTCTCTCTCTCAATTCTCAGTTTCAGTAACCTTCTCTTATTTCAAATGCTGTTTACTGACTTAAGTATCGGAGTATTTTCGATTGGACAACTTTCCGCTGACACACTGACCTCCTGTTCTTTTTAGTGGTATGCATGATCCAAACTCAGTGAACGGAGCCGAAACCAAGACAAGCAAATCAGCCCGAATCTGTTCGAAGTACGGATCCAAGGACGTATCAAAATGTAATGTCATATGAATTCAATAACATTTTATGAACAATTTTAAATTGATAATCAAAATTCTTTTCTTAAAACTATGCATCATTATTGTATATTCAAATCATGCAAATTTTATAGATCAAGAATTAGTAGAGGCCTTACAAACAAAATAGCGACTGATCAAAACTTAGGTAATGTATGTTTCCTTGCAATCAAAAGTCAGATACTATTATTCAAAACCTATAGGTAGGCCATTATATATATAACTATATAAATAAAGTCGAATGTCACTTTTAATTTACAGATAATTAGTTCAAATTTTGATTATCATTATAATATATTAAGACATTTCATAATATATTATCGTTAATTCTCTATAATGATCCGTAGATAATCAAATAAAAAATTTTACACAAATATAAATAATTCTTTATATTTTTTTACACATGAAAAAGTATCATTATTTTTCAATTTATGTAGATTTTTTTATTAATTTTTTTAAATACATATCATATAGTATATCATAATTTCTATAAAAATTTAATTATATAATTTATAAACATGTAAAATTTACATTACGAAAATTTTAAATATATAGAAGCTATACATTTCATAAAATGCAGGAATTTAAATTTGTGAAATTCTCTTATTTTATTTCAACTATAAAACACAAAAGAATAATTTAGTATATATTTAAGACATGCAAAATATATATTTAAATATTTAAGACAAACATAAATATTTTATATAAAAATTAAAATATATAAGAATTGTTAAATATAATTTTAGAATATATATGAGTATTAGTACAGAAAATTAGTATGAAAATAATAAATATGAATTAAGGATATGGACTTTATAAAAGTTATATAAAATAGGAATATCTATGTATAAAGTATAAATATTTTAAGTATAAAATTATAGCATGCATGAACATTTGAGATAATAAATGCTCATAGAAATTAGAAAAGACAGTAATAATAAAAAGAGAAGTTTAGATATACTTGTCTTAAATTTAAAATTTAAATAATTTTTATAATTTAAACTATTAAATTATTTATATTATAAATAAACTAAAAAAAAATACATTTTGTGTTTTTTTAAAAAAAAAAAAATTAACATATGAATAGTTGGTCCATTTATTCAACTATCAACATGGCCACTACTCCTACATAAACCCTATATACATTATGGATGAGAAAATTTTAATGGGTATTAATTTGACTGTAAAAATAGATTTTTAAATAATTTATTCTATAATTTTTTTATATATTTAAATAAAATGAGTAATTTACTGATATATAATGACACATAATTTAGCTTATATGTACCATAAACAATTAATTACATTAAAATTTCGAATTAAAAAAAAATCAACAATCAGCATAAGAACAAAAATAACACTAAATATGGACAGTAATATTAATAAAATGAGAAATGATATTTATATATTTAATTATATTAAATTATATTTTTTAAATAATTATTTTTATTAAATTTTATTAAATATTAAATTTAATATTTAATAAATATTAATATTATAAAAGAATTAAAAAACATAGCTATTTTAATATATATATATATTTATTTACTTATTTAATCTTAATCATCAGTCTCGCTTGTATAAATGTTTCTTCCTTCGATCTCTTCCCTTGTTACTCTCTGTATTAATTTGTCTTCTTTCACCCGCCATTATTTTTCTTCTGAGCTACCTGATCTCTCTCTACTCAAAAAATGAGCTTCCCTTTTTCTCTCCTCCTCGTCTGCCTCTCACTCCTCCACCGGTCCACGGCCGTAATCCACCACCGTCGCCCCTCCTTCCTCACTCCAACCACCAAATCCAACGCCGACGACGCCCCACCGACCGCGTACTTCGAGGTCACCAAGCCAATCAAGGTGCCCGAAACCGAGCCCTGCTCCTACCTCGTCCTCCATCACGATTTCGGCTACACCTACGGCCGACCACCGGTGCTTGCGCCCTACGAGCCGCCGTCCCACTGCCCATCAAAAGAATTCTCCACCATCGTCCTCGAATGGAGCGCCACCTGTAAGGGCAGGCAGTATGACCGGATTTTCGGTGTCTGGCTCAGCGGCGTTGAGCTGCTTCGCTCCTGCACGGCGGAGCCCAGGGCCAATGGAATTGTCTGGAAAGTTCAGAAGGACATCACCAGGTATTACTCATTGCTGATGAGCAATCAAACCCTCGCTGTTTATCTTGGCAACCTTGTCACAAGTACTTACACTGGCATATACCATGTTGATATCACAATTAAATTCTATCCTGCTGAGAATAAGCACAGACATGGTGTTACCGCTGAGAGTTTGGCTAAATCTGCACCTGAGCCTCGTGATTGGGCGGATTTGATCCTGCCCATTTCGCGAAGTTTGCCTTTGAATGATGGGTTGTGGTTTGAAATCGAGAATTCGACTGAATCCCTATGGAAAGAATTCGAGATTCCAAGGAATGTGTATAGGGCTGTGTTGGAAGTTTATGTTTCTTTTCACGAGAATGATGAATTTTGGTATACAAATCTTCCAAATGATTATATTGCGGCTAATAATCTCTCTGGCACGCCTGGAAATGGACCATTTAGGGAGGTTGTGATTAGTTTAGATGGTGAAGTGGTTGGGGCAATTTGGCCTTTCACAGTGATCTACACGGGAGGGATCAATCCCCTTCTATGGAGGCCAATCACCGGAATCAGGTCCTTTGATCTTCCAACTTATGACATCGAAATCACTCCATTTTTGGGGAAGATATTGGATCATAAGACCCATAAGCTCGAGTTTAGTGTTACTAACGCGTTGAATGTTTGGTACATCGATGCCAATTTGCATCTTTGGTTGGACAAGAGGAGGAAGAAAACCAAGGGGAAGCTCTTGAAGAATCAAGTTGAGCACCTAATGCTTTCTTCCAAGCTTGATTTCCATGGCTTGGATGGAAATTTTCTCACAACAGCGAGTAGGTCCATATCTTCCACTGGTTGGGTGAAGTCCTCCCACGGGAAGATTATTACTCATTCGGACCAAAATTTGAAGTACGCTAATTTCATGGTAATGGGAAATGATGCAAATTTGCAGGCTGTGAATCAAACAATTGATTTCAACACTAGTGTCCTGTCAAAGATGCCATCTTCTCCAATTCTGTATAAATTCAACTCGTATAAGAAGTTTCCTCTTTACTTGTATACAGATGAGATCGCCCAAGGGAACAATAGTTACGTTTATGTGACAAATGTGACTTTTCAATTTGATGAAAACAAGGTTTTTGATCACGGTTTTGGGTCATTGACAAGTTCTCTCAGCAACTTGCAGAATGCTCATGGCAATATGGTTGTGGTGAACAATTTGGTGGTCAGTGGATTGGGTAGTACTCAAGAGACATACAAGTTTAGTAGTGGCAGCGGTTTCTGCTACTTCAGGAACGTGAGCAGCTCGAATTACACCATTCTTTTCGATGAAGTGAGCAGCAACTGTGACAAGAAATCGGGGTGGAGGTGGAGTTCCCGGATGGGGAAATGGTGGTACCGTGCTCAAAAGGCAGCTGTTGTACCCTTGTAGAACCACCGTGTGAATCTTTCAACTCAATTAGTCTATGTTCAGTATGGTAATGCTTCCAATTTGGTTCATCTTTGCCCAGTTAATAAAGGATTACTGGGTTGTAATCATCAAAAGACAATTTTTTTTAAAAAAAAAGGATTAATATTTTGATTGGCAGTACTACCTATTCGGACGATATCGCCTGAATCCAGTGTCGTTCGAAACCTGTACCACTTGAGACAGGTACCAGGACCGGGACCTTTTTTTCTGTGAAACGGCAATAACATTACTGATTTTCATGGTATGGATTCCATTATTATCGTCTTCTACCCCTAAATTCAGAAAGTGGTGGCCATGTTGCTTGGATTAGTCGGTGGCAGAATCATTGGCCACCGCACGGCTCAGGTTTGATTGTTAGGTTTATTTGGGCAAACAAATTAGTTGGAGCCATGCATTTTGACAAACAATATCAACCCAACTTAGATTTCATTGTCCTCTCTTTGTTTGTTATTTACCAAATAATTGTACGACGATAACGAGGAATCACATGATGCAATATTGGATTTTCTGGTGTCACATTTAAAAATTGTTTCTTAGGCTTTGTTTGGTTGGGTTTAAATTTTGAAATTCAAATTAGAACTTTAGGCCTGATACCAATTTTATTATTAAGCATCGGACGAGATTGAAATTCTAATTTTGTATTCGAATTCTAAACGTAACCAAAGAGGCCCTTATATTCTTTCAATTTCAATTCAAATCACTTGATGATCGAAATATGTTGGGATTATGACCGCTTATTTGAACCGTGAGAAAATAATTAACAATACATAACAATCAAGTAATAATCATAAATAATGAAGAAAACATAACTTTGTGTAGAAAACTCTCTTTAGAATGTGAGAAAAAAATTACGGGATGTTAAGTCTGAAATATATCCATTACACAATAAGTTTGGCTATACAAACCCCAACAAATATAAGGATACAATACCTTGTAACTAATAAATCCGAATAATAATAAATACAAGATGAAAAAGAAGAAATAATACCGGTAAAATGTTATCCTCAATTTAAACAATAGCGTACCCAAGGTCAGCGGAGATTGAAATACGATTCGAAACTTAATCGGATACTCAAATCTTCCTTTTTTTTCTCTTTTTTTCTTTTTTTTCTCACTGAATCGACGATCTAAATTTCAGAAAATATAAAGTGGTAACCCTAATAATATGTTAATGATATTTACGCTGCGAACGACGCTCAAGTATTCGTCGAGCTTGCCTCGTGCACGAGTGCACGCCACGTGCACCTTGAGCACGGAAATTTGTGACAAGCGCTCGTTGCGTGCACAATCACTATAATCCGTGCACAAGCATCCTCCAATCTGGAATCAACACTCCTGTGCCAGTCAAACACCTGTCGCGCACCTTGCTACAATTTTTTTATATTAGGATAATACACGTGCGTTCTCATACGAACCACTAAGCGACAGGTCAAATGGGTACGAGGCCGATAGGGAAGTAACCCGTAAACCAGGAAAATAAACTATTAGAAAATTAGAATTTATATTTCTATTTCACAATGTAGCAAGGGAGGCTGCTCCGCATAGTAGCCTACTCCTTACACAGTTGTTAGATTTAGAAATATCCCAACTGCTGATAGTTAATCTCTATAAAAGCATAGCATAAAAGTTTTTTTTATTATTAATTCATAAAATGCAAAAATACTCATATTATTAAAAATAACAACAATAAATAATATTTTATATTTACTTTTTTTTTATAGAAATTAAATTTTACTCCTTAGATGTTAATATGATGGATGTAATCTGCCCCCTCATTCATTTTACAACCACTTCATGGAATCTATAAAAATAAAAGGAAATTTAATAAAAGATCGATCACTAATAGCATTCGATAAACCCCATCCCATTTTGCCATGCATCCATGAGCATGATTCAGACACATATCAGATGCAACTGGTACTGTCATACACAATAAATGTGTCTTCCTATACCTCTCAGGCATCCCAATTCTATTACTGATGCACGAGTGCCATTTAAATGTGGGCCAGGCACCACACCACTTTTCTCAATTACTATATTTTTTACTTGAACATACAATAATTCTTCACAATTTATCCAATTTAATTGATTTCTGATATCATAAAACAAAAATTATGAATCAGATGTTACAATTCTCTACTCTTTTGTAAGATTTCGTCCTTGAAATTTACATACATTAATAAATGAACAAATACAGGTACTCCTCCGAATATCGTCTTCTTGCTCCTGCATAGAGTGTTTTCTCTATAATGAAATTACTTTCATAGGAAGCACTCGATCTCGCTTCCCAAGGATTTGTATTGGTTCCTTGATACAGGTTAAGTCTTCAACGATCCGCAAGAACTCATGATCGATTACATGCAATGGGTCATAGGCGTATCGGGCCTCAACTGGTCAAAAGCCGATCTGTTTTTGAGAACTATCTAGCCATCGTGCAACCCAATGTTCAAACGCTGGCTCAAACACCACAACACCTTATTTTCAAACTTCAATGAAATGAATCAATTACTTCTAATGATCAAATATCCTCAATTCAAGCATAATAATTACTTCAAGGGCACCCGTTATCTCTAAGATTCAGCACTCAAGCTGACAGATCTTCACTGTTTACATCTAGACATGGGCCACACACCTCAGATGTATCATTTCCCATTGATGATTACTTGCCGTATCAGAAGCTTTTCTCCATCATTTCGTGCCTTCTCCGCATCCATTTCTCACCTTTTCTTTCGGCTTGCACTGCTTGCGATCAAGCTGTGGAAGATCTCAAATGGCATCGAGCGATCGAGGCTGAATCACAGGCATTGGAAGCCGACGAAACTTGGGTCTTAAGTAATTTGTGGATGTGTTTTCAAGGTGAAGTACGGATTGAAGTGATTTATCATAAGGCTAGACTAATTGCTAAAGGGTACAGCCAAAATGCCGAATCTTGAGACTTTTTGTCGTAACCAAACTTGCTATTGTTAGATGATTATTTTTCGTTGTAACTGTCAAATGATTTTTTGCACCAGTTTGATGTAAAGAAATCATTTCTCCAAGAAGATTTGGATGAAGAAATATACATAAATATACCTCTTGGCAACATCAAAGGGAAACTACATCGAGTGTGCAAATTATTCAAAAGTCCGTCTGAATTGACGCGCGGCTCATGACAATGGTATTTAAAACTCTCTACTTCGCTCATCAATTTCGATTTCGAGCAATTAAAGACTAAATGTAGTCTTTTACATTGAAGACTATCGGCTTCTTTGTTGTATTTTTTATGTATGTTGATAATACTGTTGTTGCTAGTTATTCTGCTGTGTAAAATTAATTGCACTCAGATATTTTTTTTTCATTTATAATTTATAATTAAACGACTTTAATTCTTAAAAATACTTTTTTGAAACTGAAATTGCTTGTTCATCTAATATATTAGCAGATACTAGAACTCTCGCATCACGGCCCACCAAATTACCAATGGATCAAAATATTAAATTTAAAATTTAATTTGGATCTCAAAATCAAGTTGGTTACACTATATATTATCAGATTTTTCTCCTTCATTTTGATGATCAAGTTGTACGGCACATAACTACAAAAATACCTATAAATATAAATTATTATGAGAAATAAGAGAATAAATATTTATGATAGAATAAATTTAATATTATTTTTGAATATTAAATAAATTATGTGTGATGCGTACCTGGATCCGACTTCGAACAGATTCGGATTCTTCTGGATGGTTTGAACCAACTTCGTTCACCGAGTACGAATCCTACACACCACTAAAACGAACACGATGTCAGCGTTAACGGCGGAAAGTTGTCCCACCGAAAACACTCCGACGCTCAAGTCAGTAAAACAGTCTTCAAAGGAAAGAAACTGAAAGTAGAGAGAGAGAGGGTTTGAGTGTTTGATCCAGATGTAAGAGAGACGTGAGGTCTTCTTGAATCTGGATGGTGGGAAGGCAGTAAACGGCCATGAGGGCACGCTTGTTGCCTTAGGGTTTTCTGGGAGAACGAAGGTGGCAGAGAAGGCGGGCTTCCGTAAGCTGTCAATCGTCCCAAAAAGTATACGCAATTCAGCAGGGTTCAAGGAAGCGTAAACTGTTGAAAGGATGGAAGAAAGCCTTTTTTCCTGGTCGTAAGTCTGGAAGAGAGCATGTATGAAAGCCTCAATGAAAGCATGCCCTGGATGGTGAACCCAGGGCCTTTTTTATGGTAAAGATGGCGATCCTCCTTCTTTGGAAGGAGTGATCGTCCCTGTGATCTGCTGCTGGCCTTCCTTTTGGAGGTTGATGCTTGTTGCCAAGTTGCGGAGGATTGTTTTCTTCTGAGGCGGCCTACCACTTTCCAAGTTGGTTTCTTTCCTCCTCAGCATATTACCGTTGGAGTACCTTAGCTGGCAAGGAATTGGGATGATCTGGCGCTTTCCTTCTTTGAAGGGCGCTAATCTTGTTGATGTTCCTTTTGAGATCGTGGAATATCCATGGAGGATCGTGGTTGATCTTTTAATGACTGGTAGGCCTAAACAGATCAGGCCCGTTACTGTTGAAGGGCCTCTTGGGGCCCAACGTGCAAAGCGCGGATGGTCAACGCTCGAGTTGACCGTCTGCTTGCGTGTTGGCCGCCCTTATGAAAGGTATCCGTCGTCAGCCTTCAGATGGGCTATGGGCCTGAGTGAACCAGGCCCATTACTGTAGAAGAGCCCTTTTGGGCCCAATGTATAAGGCACAGACGGTCAACGTCTGAGTTGACCGTCAGCTTGTTGCCTCCTTCGTGGAGAACGAAGGGAGAATAGCTGGCGATCAACTGATGGGCTGTGGGCCAGAATGGAATAGGCCCATCACTGTAACAAAGCCTCTAAAGGCCCAATCAAGCTTCACAAAGACGGTCAACATTGCGTTGACCGTTTGGAGGGAGTTGGCCGCCAAGACGGTCAACGCCAACGTTGACCGTCTTGGGCTTTCCAGTTCCTGGGCCCGTCTTCTTACTGGGCCGTCAAAAAATATTGACTGGCCTTCCTGGGCTTTCGTTGACTATTCTTTGGGCCAGCCCATTATTGGTGTACCTATCACTAGCCCCCCATACTGGTGGTCAGAAGTCTGGCCTCCAGTATGTTCATGATGGGATGTCTTTCCTTACTTTGAGGATCCCGTTGTAAATTTATAAAAAGTGTGAAGGAGAGTTTGACCGGAATTGTCGACCGTTTTTTGTCAATTTCGGAGTACCAGAATTATTGACCGTTTTTGGCCAATTTCAGAGTTCCAAAATTATTGACCGTTTTTGGCCAATTCTGGAGTGCCAGAATTGTTGACCGTTTTTGGTCAATTCTGGAGTACCAGAATTGTTGACCATTTTTGATCAATTTCGGAGTACCAGAATTGTTGACCGTCTTTGGCCAATTCTGGAAATGATTTCTGCCAACTTTTGGCCGGATTGCAAGGCAGAAAACGACACGTGTCTTCCTTTGGTTGGGCAGAGATCCTGATCATTAATGCTCCAGAGATCCGTCCTTTTGCAGGGTCAAGTTAGAAGGCGACACGTGGCTAGACTGACGGCGTCCTTTGAGTGCTTGGCGCTTAAGTTTTCCTTCCGTATTTTGAAATCCGTTACGCCTTCAAACCGTCGTCTTCTTCGTTCTTGTTTCTCAACTAAGTCCTTCGAAGAAACCCTAAAGCTTTTCCTGATCATGGCTTCCGTGGCGGATTTCTCATCCGATCTGAGAGAGAATGACATCAAGGCTCTGTGTGTCGAGTTCAACATTCCTAAAGAGACGGCCTGGAGGGTTCCGGGCGAAGACGACAAAGCCTTTTCTCCACCGGAGGGCTACATTACTCTTTATGAGGCTCATCTGAGGAGCGGCCTCCGCCTGCCACTGCCGGAGGAGTTTGAGTCGATCATGGCGGCTCTACAAGTACCCATTGCCCAGCTCCATGCCAATACGGTGAGGTACATTTGTAATTTATGCATTTTTGCCCGGAAGCTTAGCCAGAAGTTTAGGATGTCTGGCCTTAAGGTTATATTTAAAGTGACCCAGGCGGCGGAGTGGATTTCACTCAGCCCCCGTGCGGGAATAAAAATAAACAAGGCCATTCATGATTCTTTGAAGAACTGAAAAAACCGGTTCTTCTTTGTAAATGTGGGAGAGAAATGGTCCGTTGCGAGGAACTGGGGTAAGGTTCCAAAGGTGCACCTGGGTACGCCGTCTGCGACGGAGATCTCCGCCTACGCCTGGCTGACCAAGGCCATTCGGCTAAATCCCGACGAGTTCAAGAGGGATTTCTTGGTTTCCCAGGAGGAGACTAAGAAGGTTAAATGGGGACCGCCATCGTCGGTCCAGAAGCCGCACCCTCTAATTAAAAGGATGAGGCCTGAGGTCTCAAAGAAGTTGATCATTCGCCCAAGGCCCTCGGAGGAAGCTACTGAGAGGGTCACTGCTACGCCCTCCTCTTCCTCGTCGCAGATCCACCCTGTGGCTGCCGGGATTTGCGGTGGTCCCGGTAACACTTCTGGAGCAGAGAAGTCCGTCGAGGACTGGCCGGTGGAGGCTGGAGGAGTTATCCTGGCCTAGCCTGCGGCGAAGTTGGTTCCAGGCGCCGCCTGGATGGGATCTGCAGAGGAGCCGGCTCGCGACGTGCCTGAGGGTTCACGCATTTATATTGTGGAGCCGTTGACGAGAGCCGATTCACCAGCTGCTGCTCCAAGGGCAGCCAGGGGAAGGAAGCCTGTTGCGGCTGCTCCAGAGGCTGCAAGAGAGGAGCCTGCCGCTGCCGTTGATGATGATGAGTTTTTGGACCGTATTTTGGATGAGGCAGTGGCGTGTTCTGCGCAAGAGGGTGCTCCTGGCTCAACATCTCCGATTCTACCGCCAGTTGGACCTGGCCTGGAGTCCAAGCCTGTGAGGCCCTATAAGAAGACTTATGAGGTATGACCTCTGCAACGGCTCCCTTGTATTTCTTTCTTATGTTTATAAGCTCACACTTTGGTTTGGTCCTGTGCAGCCAAGAAGATTGGCCTCAGCTGTCTCCCGGGAAATGGAACAGCGCGAACGCATCATCGCAGACCGGGAGGCTGAGATAGCCTCGCTAGAGGCCAAGCTGGCCGCCTCAGAGGGAGTTCCATGAGCAGACAGCTGCTCTTGAGGCCGTTATGGCAAGCGTGGAGACAGAGAATGCTGAGCTAAAGGCAGAGAACGCTGAGCTGAAGGCGGAAGTTGCTCGCTTGAAGGAGGAGGATGATAGACTTAAAGCGAGCAACAAACGCCTTGCAGACCGAGCCGCTGCAGCAGAGAACGAGTTGGCCTCTCGGATGAGCCCTCATGAGGTCGGGGGCGCACTGCACGCTCGGCTGCTGGAGGGGCTCAACATTGGACGTCGCGTTGCGCGGTTGATTGATCCTGACTTCCCAGTGGAGTTTATCAACCAAAGAAACCGCGCAACGTAACATAAAGAAGATCTGGAGGGAGAGCCCTGAGACAGCCAGGGTGGTCAGCCAGCCCTGTAGCCTTTTGTATTTCTTTTATTTTTCTGGGACCTCATGTAAACTGTAACATACTTTGTGAGCAATAAAATAGAAGTTCTTTTCAGTTCAGTGTCCATTGTCTTTTATTGATTTTTGTGTATGTTTGTGTTGTGGCGTCAGGCGGCCAACCTGGTTGGCCGGTTAACGTTGTTTGGATGCTCAAAGAGTTGAGTCCTTAAGCCTGGGCAGGTGGCTGTGTTAGCCAACCTGGTGGCGTTGCCCAAGTGATAACTTGGACAGCCGGCGTTAGAGAAGGAACGTTTCTTGTTATTGCTTAATCACGCCATCCTTTCGTCGAGAAGGTTAGTGCGTGGGGTAGCCAACCTGGTTGGCTGGCTACCTAAGGAGTAAGATCCTTAAACCGGGCAGGCGGTTGTAATAACCAGCCTGGTGGCGCCGTGCAAGTGAAGACTTGGGCTGCCAATGTTGGAGAAGAAGTGTTTCTCCCTTCGACCGTCGTTGACTGATGTTGCTGATCCCCGAAAGGTGGTCGTCGCATGTGCCATACTTGCCCCCTAAGGTTTTTAGACCGCTATGGGCCACTTGGATGACCAAGGTTTAGTACGACCGCTATTGGGTCGCTCGGATGACCGAGGTTTCAGACCGCTCATGGGCCACTTGGATGACCAAGGTTTCAGACCGCTCATGGGCCACCTGGATGACCAGGGTTTCAAACCGCTCATGGGTCACCTAGATGATCAGGGTTTAAGACCGCTTATGGGCCACCTGGATGACCAGGGTTTCAGATCACTTTTTGGGCCACCTAGATGACTAGGGTTTAACGAGAGGGTGAAGACCCTCCCGACTTAGGGGCAGTCTAGATCGGGTAAATCCCTGCAAGGCAAACACAGGAGATATATGCAAGACCTAGGATTCTATATGCTAAGTAAACCTCTTATTTTACTCAATTACACAATCATGCGAATGAATGCACATAGACGGGCTAGTACGTACCTGGGTCTCTTTTTTGAAGTAGCGCTTCAGGTGGGTTACGTTTCACGTTCGCGGGACCAACTTTCCGTCCTGGTTCTGGAGTTTGTATGCTCCGTTGTGCAGGACGGCGGAGACAAGAAAAGGCCCCTCCCAGTTGGGAGAGAGCTTGTTTCGGCCGGCCAGCTTGCCTGTGGCCTCGATGCCTCGTAGGACCAAGTCTCCAAAGTCGAATTACCGGGCTTTCACCTTTTTATTGTAGTACCGGGCAACTCGGTGTTGGTACGCTGCTGTCCGTATTCTGGCGACGTTGCGGGCTTCCTCTAGCAAGTCTAAGTGTTCCCTAATTTCCTGGGAGTTGGTCTGTGGATCGAAGGACTCCACCCTGAGACTTGGAAGCCCGATTTCAACAGGAATTACCGCTTCAGTCCTGTAACAGAGGCTGAAGGGTCTCTCGCGCGTTGGTTCCTTCGGGGTTGTATGATAAGACCAGAGGACGGATGGGAGCTCGTCAGCCCAGGAGCCCCGGGCGTCCTCCAGCTTAGTCTTTAACCCGTAGAGCAGCGTACGGTTCGTGACCTCCACGTGCCCGTTGGCCTGAGGGTATGCCACCGAAGTGTGAACCAGCTTGATCCCAAGGCTGGTGCAATACTTGGTGAAGCGTTTCTCCGAAAACTGGGTCCCGTTGTCAGTCACTACGACCTCTGGGACGCCAAACCTACAGACAATGCTCTGGCGAAGGAACTCCAGGGCATTGTGTTCTGTGATCTTTGCTAGCGGGGCCGCCTCGACCCACTTAGTGAAGTAGTCGATGCCCGCTATGATAACTCACGTTGCCCCGTGGCGATGGGAAATGGGCCGAGGATGTCGAGCTCCCATTGCGCGAAGGGCCACGGAGCCTGAAGCGACTTCAGATCAGCGGATGGCTGGTGGTGAAGGTTGCCGTGAAGCTGGCAGCTTTCACACTTCTTCACAAACTCAAGCGCGTCCTTCTTCATTGAGGGCCAATAGTAGCCCTACCGCATGATCTTAAAGGCTAGGTTTTTCCCGCCTACGTGTGATCCACAGATCCCGAGGTAAACTTTGCCCAGCGCGTAGTCGGCCTCCTCGGGAGTTAGACAGCGGAGATACGGAGTTGAGTATCCGCAGCGATACAGCCGCCCATCGACTACCATGTACCAGCCGGCTGTCTTTTTGATTCGCTTGGCCTTTTCGGCGTCCTCCGGGAGTGATCCGTCGACCAAGTATCTAAAGTAGGGCGTCATCCAGTTTTCCGTCTCGGAAATCTGCATTGCCTCCTGTTTCTCTATGCTGGGAGTGTTCAGGATCTCCCGCATGTCCCTCGAATACTGTTCTGGATTTTCGGCAGCAGCGGCTCTAGCCAACCGGTCTGCCTTCTAATTTTCAGTTCGAGGAACGTGAATCAGGGTTAGTTTGTTGAAACCCTAGATGGCTTCCCTTGCCTTCGCCAGGTACCTGGCCAAGCAAGGGTTGTTCGCCTCGAAGCCCCCATTGACCTGGTTGACGATTAATTCGGAGTCGCTGTGAACCGTCAACCTCTTGGCAGAGCACTCCTTTGCTAATCGCAAGCCAGCTAGTAGGGCTTCGTATTCAACGACGTTATTGGTCGCTAGGAAATCAAGTTTCAGGGAATACTTGATCTCAAATCCATAAGGGGTCGTTAGAATCACCCCTGCTCCACTGCCACTGTCCGTGGACGATCCATCCACGTGGAGTGTCCATTCTGGGACCTTGTCGGGCTGTTTTTCGCTTTCTATGGGCTGTTTCTCGTGAATTGGGGTCGTGGTCTCGACGATGAAGTCAGCCATAGCCTGCGCCTTTATGGCCCGTCTGAGCCTGAATTCGATGTCGAACTCTCCTAATTCTATAGCCCACTTCACCAGCCGTCCAGAAGCATCTGGTTTCTGGAGTATGCCTTTCAGTGGTTGGTCAGTAAGGACCACTATGCGTGCGCTTGAAAATATGGCCTTAATTTTTACGCTGCGAAGATAAGTGGCAGTGCCATTTTTTCAGCTCGTGGGTAACGAGTTTCTGGGCCGGTCAATGTTTTGCTTACATAGGAGACCGGCTGCTGAATATCTGATTCCTGGCGCACGAGGACGGAGCTGAGGGACACTTTTGATACCGCCAGGTAAAGGTACAGCTCCTCTCCGTCTTTGGGTAATACTAGCAACGGTGGGCTGGCCAGATACTACTTCAATTTTTTGAAGGCGGACTGGCAGTCAGCCGTCCACTGGAATCCGTTGGATTTTGTTCCTCTTAGTGCTTTAAAGAAGGACTGGTACTTGTCACCGAACTTCGCGAGGAAGCGGGACAAAGCAGCCAGCCGCCCAGTCAATCGCTGGACGTCTTTTACGTTTCGTGAGAGAGCATGTCAGCTAGGGCCTTAATCTTTTCTGGATTTGCCTCGATCCCTCGTTGGGAGACAATGAAACCCAAAAACTTCCCAGAGGCTACCCCGAAGACGCACTTGGCTGGATTTAGTTTCATTTGGTGCTGGCGGAGTACTTCAAAGGATTCTTCCAGGTCACGTATGTGGTCACCAGTGACTCTACTCTTGACGAGCATGTCGTCGACGTAGACCTCCATGTTGCGACCAATCTGCTTTTCGAACATCTTGTTGACCAGCCGTTGGTAAGTTGCTCCAGCGTTTTTCAGTCCGAAGGGCATCACTTTGTAGCAGTAGGTGCCCTGGTCCATCATGAACGAGGTATGCTCCTCGTCTTTCGGACTCATTCGAATCTGGTTGTAACCCGAATATGCGTCCATGAAGCTGAGCAGCTCATGTCCAGCCGTGGAGTCAACCAATAAGTCAATCCTGGGCAAGGGAAAACTGTCTTTCGGGCAGGCCTTGTTGACGTCGGTAAAATCAACGCACATTCGCCATTTTTCGTTGCTCTTTTTAACCAGGACAATGTTTGAGAGCCAATCCGGGTACTGGACTTCTCTGATAAATCCAGCGTCCAGTAGCTTCTTTACTTCCTCTCGGATGGCTATCAGCTTTTCGACGGAGTGGTTCCTCCGCTTCTGTCTAACCGGCTTTCGGTCGGGATCAAGGCCCAGCTTGTGGACCATCACCTCAGCCGAAATCCCGGGCATGTCCGCGGGAGTCCATGCGAACAGGTCAGCGTTTCGTTACAGAAACGCAATCAATTCAGCGCGTAGTATGCCAGTGAGTGAGCCGCCAATCTGCACACACTTCTCCGGTTCCTCTGGATTTAATAGGACCAGATCTGTGGCTTCACCGGGCTGCACCAGTTGTAGGGTGGTCTCGTCTCGGTGATCGAGTTCTCCCACCATGCCAGTTCTGCCACTAGGGGCAATCTGGGACATGTAGCATGTCCGCCCAATTATTTGGTCGCCTAACACTTCACCAATACCATAGGATGTCGGGAATTTCATTTTAAGGTGCGGAATCGAGGTAACTGCCCCGAATGCCACCAGGCAAGGTCTGCCCAGTATAGTGTTGTATACTGAGGGCAGGTCAACTACTAGAAAGGTTAGCACGCGACTTGCTGTTTTCGGATAGGTGCCCAGGGTGACTTCCAGTTGGATTGTCCCTTGAACGGGCACCGGTTCGTTGTCAAGGCCGTATAAAGGTCCTTCAGCAGGTTTTAATTGGTTCCGTTTTAAGCCTAATTTAAAGAACGCATCCAAGTAAAGCAAGTCTTTAGAGCTACCATTATCAATAAAGACTCGTTTCAGCTGGTATTCTGAAGTACCATCTGAAACGAGTGCTGAGATTACAAGGGGATCAGCATGGAGGGACATTACATGGTTTGAGTCACAATCACTGAAGCTAATAGTGTTATCTACTGTGCGCTGCTTCTTCCTCCCAATCTGCTGCTCCTTGCTGTCCGCCGGGCTCCTGGCAAGTCAGGTGGTGACCATGTTAACCACTCCTGCTGCAATCCTGTTCAGGGGAGGAGTCTGCTCCTGCCCCTCTTCATCAACCGCTCCTGAGTTCTGTCCTGGGCCTCTAACGAACTTTGTGAGGTGTCCTCTGCGAATCAGGTCCTCAATTTTCCTCCGCGGTGTCTTGCAGTCCTCAGTTGAATGGCCAGTAGAGCGATGGAAGTCACAAGATTGATTTGGTTCCCTGAATCTTTCTTGGTTTTGGGCCACTTGTGAATTTTTCTCCACGGATTTGCATAAGGACGTTGGCGCGCCTATCTGTCAAAGGTGTGAAACTGGTGGGCCCATAATCTCTGCGTTCTGGGGGCCCAGTCCGGCGCTACTTCTGGCGGGAGTGTTCTCCGCCCGTAAACTTTCTTTTTCCGTCTCCAGGGAATGGCCGAGGCTAATCCATCCATTCTGGACGTTTTGCCTCGTTGGCCTCTTCTGTGGCAGCGTAGGCCCTGGTTATGGATTCCGCCTCGCGGAATGTTTGAGGATTTTTGTGGGCTAGGTGCTTGAATAAGTTACCGAAAGTAAGTGCTGAGATGAAACTGCCCAGTTTCATCTCCTCTGTGATCCTAGGGATCCTTCTGGCCTCAGCCACGAAGCGATCCAGGAAACGCCGTGGGTTCTCTCCCGGTTTCTGCTTTATGTGGGAGAGGTGCCACGGCTTTTCTCTTCCCGTCGGCTCGAAGCGTACTGAGCCAGGAAGAGGTCCGTGAGCTCACAGAAGCTGCTGACAGTGCCTGAAGGGAGGTGATAGAACCAGATTTGAGCGTCTCCCTTCAGCGTGAGCGGGAAGCAGCGGCACATCGCTGAATCTTCTAGCCCTTGTAGACTAAGATGGGTGCAAAAGTGATCCAGGTGGTCAACCGAATCACTGCCCCCATCGTATAAGTCAAGGGACGGCATCTTGAACTTTGTGGGCAGTGGAAGGCTTAGGATCTCCGCTATAAAAGGAGATCGATCTAAGTCGACTGCGCGCTCTTCCTCTTGGAACACACGGTTCCATATCTTGTCCACCCGCGGATCGGTGCGAGCGACGTTTGCTGATCGTTTGGAGTTGACGTAATCCCTTAACTCCGTCTTGTTCCCAGCAGGTTCAGCAGCAGGCCGACTGCTGCCTCCAGTGGATCGGGCAGTCCTGGAGGCTCGATCCTGGACTACGTGGTGGTCTTCTGCCCGAGAGTATCGGGGATTTCTTCTTTCTGGGCTCTCTGTCGGAGACGTACTCCCGGAGCGTTCCACAGGCCTGTTCTGGCCAAGAACGTGGGAGGACGCTGGAGCCAGATTCTCTCCAGTCTTAACGGGCCTCTTGGCCGACTTCTTCTTCCTCCGGCCACCCCTTTTGGTGGCAGGAGTAGGAATGGCTACTGGTAGAGCCGCTTGTTGTTGTTGCTCATTCTGCGCGCAAAGAAGTCGGAGCAGGCGATTGTTCGCCTGCATCTGCTCCACCAGTTGTTGAAAGTAAGGCGGTGGAACTCCGCCTGTGGCCCCGTTGACCAGGACGTCAGCAGCATGGTCCTAGTCGGGGTTAGCAGTGTCTCTAGCGGGATCGCTAGCCTGAGTCCTTGTGTTCACCATTGTAGAAGCAGAGGGTGGCAAAGAGCTTGAGCAGATTTTAGTGGTAGGCTTTTCGTAAGCGCTTTCCACAGACGGTGCCAATGATGCGTATCTAGATCCCACTTCGAACAGATTCGGATTCTTCTGGATGGTTTGAACCGACTCTATTCACCGAGTACGAATCTTACACACCACTAAAACGAACAAGAGGTCAGCGTTAACGGCGGGAAGTTGTCCCACCGAAAACACTCCGACGCTCAAGTCAGTAAAACAGTTTCAAAGGAAAGAAACTGAAAGTAGAGATAGAGAGGGTTTGAGTGTTTGATCCAGATGTAAGAGAGACGTGAGGTCTTCTTGAATCTGGATGATGGGAAGGCAGTAAACGGCCGTGAGGGCACGCTTGTTGCCTTAGAGTTTTCTGGGAGAACGAAGGTGGCAGAGAAGGCGGGCTTCCGTAAGCTGTCAATCGTCCCAAAAAGTATACGCAATTCAGCAGGGTTCAAGGAAGCGTAAACTGTTGAAAGGATGGATGAAAGCCTTTTTTCCTGGTCGTAAGTCTGGAAGAGAGCATGTATGAAAGCCTCAATGAAAGCATGCCCTGGATGGTGAACCCAGGGCCTTTTTTATGGTAAAGGTGGCAATCCTCCTTCTTTGGAAGGAGTGATCGTCCCTGTGATCTGCTGCTGGCCTTCCTTTTGGAGGTTGATGCTTGTTGCCAAGTTGCGGAGGATTGTTTCCTTCTGAGGCGGCCAACCACTTTCCAAGTTGGTTTCTTTCCTCCTCAGCATATTACCGTTGGAGTACCTTGGCTAGCAAGGAATTGGGATGATCTGGCGCTTTCCTTCTTTGAAGGGCGCCAATCTTGTTGATGTTCCTTTTGAGATCGTGGAATATCCTTGGAGGATCGTGGTTGGTCTTTTAATCGTTTGTTGGCCTAAACGGATCAGGCCCGTTACTGTTGAAGGGCCTCTTGGGGCCCAACGTGCAAAGCGCGGACAGTCAACGCTCGAATTGACCGTCTGCTTGCGTGTTGGCCGCCCTTATGAAAGGTATCCATTGTCAGCCTCCAGATGGGCTATGGGCCTGAGTGAACCAGGCCCATTACTGTAGAAGAGCCCTTTTGGGCCCAATGTATGGGGCACAGACGGTCAACGTCTGAGTTGACCGTCAGCTTGTTGGCCGCCTTCGTGGAGAACGAAGGAGAATAGTAGCGATCAATCGACAGGCCATGTAGGAGAATGGAATAAAAGATCATCATCAGAAGAAAGCCTCTAAAGGCCCAATCGTTTGCACAAAGACGATCAACATTGCGTTGACCGTTTGGAGGGAGTTAGCCTTCAAGACGATCCAACGCTAACGCCGTGCCTGGGCTTTCCGGTCGGCCCGTCTTCTTCTTGGGGCCGTCAAAAATATTGACCGCCTTCTTCCTTGGCTTCCGTTATTTATATACTTTTGCGCCAACCGTTATTATGTGCATCATCAATGTGATAGTTATATATTTTAACAAGTAATTAACATCCCAAAATAAGGATGACAGGAATAATATAAAATGATCCACAGAAGAAGGGCACACATCCCATGAATTAACTCTGATGGTGATTAAGAACATATAGACCATTACATTTTAGAACAAAATAAACTTGATTAAAATTAAATCATTGATCAATCCAATTGAAGTTATCTAAAGTTTTTATAAAATAAAATAAAGATATACAAGTATTATAAATAATAAATAAAGTTAAAAAATTAATCACAATTAATTTTTTAAGTCAGAATATAATTATGAATAAAAATAACCAATTTAATCAAAATTAATGATTATAACTTTTTTTTTTTTTTTTTGCAAATGTGTTTTTGATTTCAAACGAATACCAAATTTTTTTAAAAATTATTTTAATAAATCATATTTATATATAATTAATATTTTGTATGTGAAATTTCTTTTTTAAACATACACCTTAGGTAATACTTTAATGTAAATGTTATATTATTTTTTAGGTTAATATAAATTTTTAAACAAAAATTCTTAAAAAGTATTTACAAACCAACCCGAATCAACCCACTTTGGACTACATAAATCCAATTCATATTCGACCTAAACTCGATTTTGATCAAATCTAGAGTAAAGGCACTGGATAAAATAAGTATGAAAGAATGTTCTCTGCTGTATAATGGTAACATAACCCACTTGAGATCTTGACAAAATCCCAGATCCCTGTAATGCTATAAACAAGAGACTCCATTGATGAACACCTTTTCAAGAATCAATTTACATCATGAATGGCAAAATACTATTATTCATCCGAAGACAAGGTGGGGCTCCCTGAACAAATCTCCATATTGTGAAGTTCCAGCATCTTCGTTTCCGGACTGCATAGCCCTGCATCACACGGGTATCATCGTTACATTGGCACTATAGATGTAAATATCAACCAATCTGTATCAATACATTCTTCGAAACCACAATAATATCACGACATATTGTCGAATCGGTCGATATATTTGATATTTGAGTGATATATTAGTCAATACCTCTTTATCAGCTAACAATATTCAAAAATTTTTCTTCTGAAATATACGATAACAAAACATATAGTCAAATATGTTCAATACAATATGGGCTGCAATTGATACTAATACTGACATTAATGCGGGTTTTAATGATAACATGATCATCAGATGATGCTAATGGTTTATTTCAGCTGTGGATAGACCAGAAAACATCAAATTGCATTAACATATCAAGCAAAGGTCCTTGAAGCAAGAATCAAACTTCAATGTGAAATCTTCATGGAAAGAGCATCGTGCTTGTTTGCTTACCAACTTCATGCCTCCATTTCCACTTACCAACAGCCGTAAGCAACTATTGGAGAGGTGCCATTAAGGTCCTCACACATTTTAAGCTTAAGTGAATCCAACAATTAGGATTAATAGTTTAATGATTGAATGGTGAAAATTACGTTAAGTAATTTTTTGATATTGAATCTCTACCCTTCATTCATGCACCTTCTAATTCTAACCATTGGGTTCACCAAGAGCCTAAAATGTAAGATGACCCTAACAGCACTCCTCCTGGAGAGGCTATTGAACATACTCAATGGCCACATTCATCATTTCAATTCAACTTTGCTAAGTTGGGAAACACAACGACGCGAATTGCTAAGGGCGATGCAGAAACGAACTTCTAGCAATCAAAAATTCGCTGTCTTTAAAATGGTTATTGCACTAAGATCAATTATGTGGCTGCAACAGTGGAAGCTTATCCAAAAGAATATGCTCCAACTAAATGTTTATGTATAAGAAGCCCGTGAGATGGACACAATAGAGATGGATATATTTATGGGAACAAACTCCAGCTGAATATAAATCACATGGGTGCAAGTTATCGTCAAAATTGATGCTGCAATCAAGAGCTTAATGCATTGGGATTTCAAACCCTGAAAAAGACCTAGCTAGAGAACCTTCCCCCCCTCATTTGCTCAAAAAATGGGCAAGAACAGATTTTACTTTTCCTCTTTGGGAAGTTTCTTGGGTGCAAGGAGCATCTTGTATCGAAATAATAAATAAAAATATCGATATCGATATCAATAATGATTATAGTCATATTGGTATCGGATGTATTAAACAATATATAGTGGTATTGGCTAAATTGGATAGAAACGGACAATTCCATATTGACCAATATTTCGGCCGTATCCGCCGATAAAGAAACATATCGTGGTATTGTCTTAGCATCAGGAAATATAAGTATTAGGACCCTCAAAACCGATATGTATCGTTTCAGTGGATGTTTGCATCGATGATCCAATATATTACCAATACAACAGTATATTATGACACTGCCGTGGTATAGAGAAATATTGGCACTGGGGGATCTAATACCAATACATAGCAGCAAATATTTTTCTCTATGATCTTTTGTAATAATATGCATTTTTTTACTTATCAGGGGAAAAAAAGACAGAGAACACTCTGAATAGCAGAATCAGGTTTAAGTTTTCAATCACAGTTGGCAAGCTGGAAAGCAAACCTGAACACTTGGGTATATCCCACACGGCTATGGATGATGATGTGCACTGTGGCTCACAGAGGGCATGATTGTTTTCGTGAGTGACATTCATTGCAAGCATCCATGAACCAATTGTGACATCTTCATTGCTGAACATCCTGACACTGCAATTTTTTTAAACAAGATAAAGTTCATCACATCAAAATATGAAAGCATAGAAGTTGAAAGGCATATAAATGTGTGCACTTAAAACATTTATCAGTGAAACACAACCGTGTAATATATCATCCTTTTCATCATCAAATAAGAAGAAAATATACAAAATCGACATTAAGTAGATGCCATCCAAGTTCATAAAATATTGTCTGCACCAACATAACTACAAAAAGACAGCCTCATCCACACCTGAATAACGAAGCTAACAAAACAAATGTAAAATAAAATATTACAAAAGTAAAGCCCTAAATTTAGAACAGTCCCAAATTCCAATTCATTTTTCGTTCTATCTTTCTTATTCTATTCATGAAGCCTGACTCCTCCAACATCCTAGCATCAATGTGATCAAAAAGTGTCTTTTATTTAATCCAAAGACAATCCTAAGGACTTCTGAAGCCCATCATTTCTTGCAGCAAATATTTTGTTTTTGTATATTTTTCTGAATCTCAAGAGAATTAATCAGCCATAAAAGACCACCTTTATATAATGGAAGCACCATCATCTTCTAGGATCATTGGCTCAAAAAGCCTAAACACTCCTTTGACATTCAAATTCTCCAACAGATAGGGCAAGCACCATTTGTTAAAAGCAGACACATCACCAAAGAAGAATTAACCTCAATGGGGGAGTCATTCACAATTACCCAGGCAGTTGGCACGGCCAAGTGTGTAGTACAATGTCTAACCGTATCATATGACTATGCAATCTAGGTTAGTGAAAGTCGCAACCTACCTGGCTGAATTTGGTGGCACAATCTTAATACATTTTGAAGAGATTGAAGAAGTACTGAGGAAAAAGGAATATATCTGTGAATTGAGTGCGCGAAGCAAGAAATTAAGTAGATAGTGATTTAACATACCTTAATTAGCAACTCAATTTCCAATTTTTTGGGAAAAGTATCTTGACTTCCATGTTGTTAACTAGACATTTAGAACAACAGATGACAATGAAGACAAAAAGAAGTTGACCACTACTCCAATTTTGAAAATCATTTGGCTTTTCAAGCAGAGGTATTTCAAGTTCTTTCGTATTTAAAGCTTTCTTACACAGCAGTCTCTGGGTTTCAGTAACATCTGTTTAGAGTAGGGAGCACTGAAAAGATTTTCAGTGAAGAAGAGCAAGAGAGATTACGGAGTGTGATAAGGAAGTGAGATTTTGGTAAGGAAGAGAGCAGGAAAGATGATTGAAAGATTCTGAGGTCAGGGTGTTTGAGATTTTTGAGTGGTGGATTTCTTCAATCTTTTTCGTTTTGTCAGTGAGAAGCCTTTCTTTTAATCATAGCATACCCACTGCAGCTGTATTCTGCACAATTAGTAATTAATGAGATTTTTGAAAACTAAACATTAAAGTGTTCATAGAAAAATAAAATCTTTATTTGTCGGTGAATACAGGAGAGTCAATATCTATATGAAAATAGCTCCCATTAATAAAAACTTTTATTTCTAGTAACCTTAATTTTACGAAATATGAATATGAAAATAAGAAAAACATCCTAATTACTAAAAGAATATACAAGCAAACTATTTCTCAATCAAATATATAAAATAACTAAGCAAATCCCCCAAGTGATCTCAATAATTGTCTCAAACAAATTTGGCTAACATACCAAAGGGATATATGCCATTGATGCAAATATCAACTAATGCAACACATATCAACCAACATGTACCGGCATCGAGGCCCCCTGATACCGATTTTTTTGATAATACGATAATATTACAATATATTTTTATATTGACCGATATTAAAAATATTGGCTGATATAACCCCTGTCACCTATAATTTTTAAAATATTTTTCCATCTGATATATCAAATACCGATACATATTGTCTGATATGTTCGTTACCAACATTATCACAATTACTATTGATACCGATGTCGATATTTTCATCCGTGGTATACACCCTTGTACCATGTATAAGGCAAGGGGTGGGCCCAGTTCCCATTTCTTGAGCTGAATTGCTCAAGGAGAGATCTCTGCAGCACACCTTTGAAGTTAGGATGACATGATCACAAATCCCTTGAACTATTGTAGCTGTTTGTGACGTTCTATAAAAGAGGTTGAGTGCTTTCATATTTTTCTTTGGTCTCATAACCACAAACAAATCAACGTGTCAGTTCAGTTTTCACTTATCTCTATCATGTTATCACCATGTAATTCAGACTCATTTTTTTGCAATTTGAATGATATTTACTTTTCAGCAAACTTGAAATATCCTACCCCAGTTCACAATTTATCTTTCCAGCCGATTTAAATTTCAGCACTTCAAGTTTGTAGCAATTTTCCATGCCGATTTATGTACTACAAAGTTTTCCTCTAGTTCAAAGCAATTTGACTAAGTCCTCTTTATTAAGGGCGAGAACTTTCCCATTTGATTATAAGTCAAGGCGCTGCATCTTTTCATAGGGAAATTATGATCCGCGTGCCTAACTTCTTATGTTTTATTATTCAAGTAAAATCACTAGCTGATTAAAGCCCCCCCCCCTCTTTTTTTCCTCTAATTTTATCTTCTTGGGTATCATTTGGTTCCAAGCATCTTAAGAAATAATACCACCCATTTCTTGGCTCTAATCCCAAGGTCGATATTGATTATTTTTATAATCAAGTATCAACTATGAATTCATGTCAACAACTAAAAATTGATCTTTAATACTGCTGTGATCGCACTTTTATTGATTATCATCATTCCTAAGAGTATCTCTATCATTACCTTAAAGGTCCTCCACACAAATATACTTTAAAATCTGTGACTCCCATAATCCATCTTTGGGTGCACTTCACCTTGATATATATAAATATATATCAATTTATATATATCTACACACACATATATCAAAATATTCAATTTAGAATATGGTGATGGATAAGTGATAATTCCACATATAAGCAACCTCCTTGTTAATGCATCAAAAGAGATTAGGAACCCATAATGCCATTGAAGATGTAACCAAGTGTCTCCAGCAAGGCAGAAACATGAAACCCATAGGCTATCTCACTGTATTTCCCATTTTTCTTCGAGTTACATTGTATTTTTCCAATATGATTTAGGTCTTTTCAGCAGCCAATTCTAAATGCAAAACTGCTCTCTTCTTCTCACAGATTCAAAGAATGCAAAACTGCTCTCTTCTTCTCACATGTTTAAAGAAAAAAATGGTAAAATGAACGACACCTTGCTGGTAGCCAAAGAAACTAAGCCATGGGTAATTGGTCCACATTACTTACGGAAAAAGTGCTTGAACGGTTAAGAAAACTTTGCTCATGAGTGGCAATAAAAGCAAACTAAAAATGTTGATCATAGTAGCCTAGGGTGGCCCAATGCCTTAGACTTCTTTGCATATTGCGAGCTCTAGGGAAGGCCATATGTATTCAGTTTTACCCATATACCACAGAAGGCTATTTATGTGGTTTCAACTTATAGGTCACAATCAAACAACCTTCCAATTACGTCATGGATGAAAATATCGATATTAATATCTATCATGATCTTATTAATATCAAATATATTGGAAGAAATTTTTTTAGAGTCGTAAGTTAAGAGAGAAATATTGACCAATATATTGATTAAATATCGTGTATGGCAGCCAATATTCAAAATATCATCCAATATATTACTAATAAGATAACATATCGCAATATTGTCACAATATTGGAAATATCGAAATCAAGGTCCTAATACTGATACATATTAACTATATTTTCATCTATCTACACTAAGGCTCACTCTTGAGGATTATAAGAGCCTGTTTTCAAATAAATGAACAACCAACGCCCTTGCTCAGTTAGCCTAACTTCCATTGGTTTTACCATATGGAGAATCTAAGACAAAATAAGGGCAGAACTGAAGCAAATACAAAAACTTTGAAATTTATACAGGCATAGAAGCACTAGCCTATGAAGTTGCTAGCAAACTTTTATAGGGAAAATAAGTACTATTTTTCTTAGTGGAGTCAAACACTGAGAAGATATTTTGGTGTGTAGGGAATGACTATTAGCAAATAGGCGGAAATAACAGCAATTACGAGTTATTCTGGAAGACAGCTTGCCTGTCATTTCTTAGAGCAACCAGGCTTCTTACAACACCAGAAGAAAGAGCATATATTGGACCGTAAGCATGGAGAAAGTATTCCCTTCCAAGCAGATGGGACAATGGTTCATACCTGACAAAATTAAATCACATGAAACTTAAGGCAATGAAAAAAAGAACAACAAACAGCAATAACATACAACAGTTCCCACGATTGCAGACAATTGCCTAAATCCTGAAGGGGCTGGACAGTGGTGGTGGGTGTAGGGTCAATTGACCCCACTTAGAAAAAAGTTAATGAAGATAAATAAAAAATTAAATATAGATGTATTAATAATCAAACTAGCATTTTTTATTAACTCCACTGAATATTTTAATTAACCCATAAGATATATCTATTAATTATTGTGACCCACTAATCTCTATGAACTAATATGAATTTTGGCCAATTTTATATATAATAATATAACTATTTTAAATTTATTCAAGAAAAAAAATAAAAATATAAAACTATTGACCCAACTAAAAAAAAAAATCTTGAATCTGCGCCTAATGCTAGAGGTCGTATGGTTCAGAGGTCGTATGGTTCACGAGAACAGGGCAATGAGCTGACTGTGATCTGTAAATATTTTCTTATTCTTCCTTAATTCATTAGTATTTCCTCTTTTGCAGTCTCTTCATTTTCATTTTTGCTTGTAGATATTCAGGTACTGCTTCTCATCCTATATATACAACCAAGTTGAATTGTCAATAAAGAGCAAAATAATACTTTCAATCGAGATTATCACTACTGTTCATATTTCTAAGGCTCAGCATCTAGTACATGTGCATGTTGTCACAAAAAATGAAGCTCAGCAGCACAAGCAGTATACACAATAAAATTCATCCTCTTTGCAAATGCAACATTTTCCTTCTTATATCACCTTAATATTGATCCAGGACTGCACATATTGGAAAAACCAGAATTATGAAACATATTCATCCAATATTTAAACAACATACACAAATTTGCAGATCCATCACATTCTTCAGAAAATATATCATATATATCTGAAGTTCTCAATCTCACACACTGCAGATCCTCTCGTGTGCGTTTGTATTAGTGTGTGCGCATTCCTACTTCATTAAACAATGAGAAAAAATTCAAGCTGAAATAGCAAGTTGATACATGGAAGGAGAGGGACAAAGGAGGAAATGACAACCAAGAGGGGAAAAGGCGAAATACAATTCTCTCCATAATAATTCTATTCATCAATGCCTACAAACAATAAAGTTAGAATCCTCATATAGAATCACCCTATTATTAGGTTAACAATGAAATAAACATAATTTTCTAATTACAATAATCTAAGATAGAGAAATCATGGAAAGAAAATATAATCTTCCATAAGTATCCTAAAATAAACCAATAAATCAAATTTTTAAGATGTCCTTGTCAACTCTCTCGAGCTTTCGGGACAGAAGGAAATAAAGCCGGAGAGTAAGAATCATAATGTTCCTATAGTCAATCTCCGAAACACAAGCTAAGTAGTGATGCTCCTTGTCGGTTCCATGCACCCCCGATTGTTTATCCAATTTTTAATTTGGATCACTTCAAGTCCATAAATGCTGAAACTGTAGCTAACAAACTCTTAAAATCCCAAATAAAAAACAACAATATCAAACGTGAACATGAAAATCAAATGTTAACAGCTGACCTGAAAATAAGGTAATAAATCACATCTCAAAACCTGAAATACCACACCATTCAATGGCTCTACAAGTGCCAAAAATCTAATCCCTAAAACATTCGTAAGGACAAATCATACCTATTGATCTCTCAACATATATTATTCACAGGACTATAATATCTCTTCAAATAACCTCAATACTCCTGAGATATATAAATTAGTATCGGACAATTATAAACTGCATCACGATACCAGGTTTTATATTCCTCAATACCGTGGTGTTTACATATAATTTCCTATACCTTAACCATAGATAATCAAGAGAATCATGCACGCGAACTAAATTAATGCAAAGAAATAAGGAATTGAATTACAAACTTGCCTTAGAGATAGTTTTGAGTGATTAGAACGGGAAACTAGCTTTAATGCATTGGCATGTATTAAAGTAGATGACAATAATACATAATATAAACTGTAAATTATACCTAAACCAAGCAGCAGAATTGGCTGAAGCCTCTTAGCACTGCTTGGTAACTTTATTGAGGCATTTTTATAGTCTCTGTCACGTGCTTGCCGCTCCATTTCGCACAAATTTGGAAATCAAATTTTGTGATTGTAGAGACCACTTTGAGAAGTTAAAACCAAGAACAGATAACCTATTATTAATCTACGCACTGGATAGACCAAAAGCAATAATCGTAAAAATAAAATGTATTAGCTTAAGGTATAAATGGACGAGTCAAAAATCGCTCATCATCATTGCGGATAGTGAACCCGGAGTTTTATGTGATCGCCAAAGAAACTTCTGTGCTCAATTTCCAACACCTCAAATTTCGAAATCACGTTCTGTCAACAAAATATTATACTAAGCATATCGTAGTATAAGAAAGGCAACTTAATTGGCATGAATACATTTTTAGAACATTATAATGACGGCCTCTTGGATGGAAGAAAAGTAGCAAATTCCCCCCCATATACACTGTTCACTTCCACTGACTCTATTCACACTACAATATGTGTGAAATTGCAAAAAATTTAAGGTGTATAAACTATTTTAGGACGGCCCAAGATTTTTGTATAACAAGTTAACATAATCTATTTACAATATTTTGGAAACAACCTAACGATAAAGGGATGTAAAAATTATGATAAAAGTGAAGAAATTTCACTTGTCTGATTTTCTTATTTCCTTTGGCGCAACTTCTTAGCATAGCAATGACTGTACCTATAGTCAACTCTCTTTCACTTCTATACTGTGAAGATTTGGACTCATTATCCGACCTGACCTAAACTGATTATGTAAAAATCTCAAACCATAAATAATCCTCTTAAATGTATCATTAAATATAATGTCCATAATAAATAATACACTTCTTGAAAAATGAGATAATATAAAAATCCATAACGTCAAAATTCCTAGGAATACAATCCCGATAGAATATTCAAAAACTAATAAACCAATAACGTAGCCTCGAAAATTCCTCATCACAAAACCCTTACACTTCAAGATCATCTCTATCTAGAATCTCGACAACAAATGCACGATCTCCTCCAACCTACTATCGACCCTTCGATTCTGGAGCCAAAACATCACAAAAGTGAACCAAATACCCAACAATTGAATATAATCAGCCATAATAGAAAATAATAAAATATTTTAAATAATAATATCAAACATATATAAAAATAATAATATAAAATAAATCAACAACTATCGAAGACTCAATGTTATATCGTAATTACGATTCAAAAGTCACAGGACAACTAAACATCAAAATTGCAACTAAGATTCCACTAAATCCAAATATCAACAACAATGCATGTTCCATCGAACCTATCTCAACAAAGGTCCCAACTATATGGATATATCAATAATTTTATCGAACCTTATATGCCACTGTGAACCAACACTTACGTGCCCGCCACCAATGGTTGGGTAAAATCTAAGAGATATCGACACTCATAAATTTGACAAGTGACCAACTAAATGGTCTTATAATATCTTGCCACCTATAGTGTACAAGTATCGAATTTAATCCGAACAAACAATATTCATGTTAACCCCTCAGGGTAAGCCTAAAATATGTCACATATGTATTCTCATGATTCAATCAAGATCCACAACCAAACGGGATACTGGATACTCGATCTTAACCACATGTCAAACATAACACCGCTTGATATGACATCTATCAATATCTCAACACATATTGTTTACAGTGGCATATAAGATCCAATGAGATTTTGAGATATCTCATATAGTTAGGACCCATAATGAGATAGGTTTGATAGAACCTAAATTGTCATTGATATTCGTATTTGGTAAAATCTTAATTGTACTCTTGATATTCAATTGTGTTTTGACTTTTGAGTTATAATTATGATATAACATTTAGTCTCAAATAGCTGTTGATTTATCAAATGTCCTTAATTTTATATATATTTGACACTATTATCCATGATACTTTATTATTTTTTTATCATCGTTTATTATATTCACTTATTGGACATTTAACTCACCCATACAATTACTTGACTCTAGAGTAGATGGGTCGATAACAGGCTAGAGGAGAACGTGCATTTGCTACTGAGATTCTAAATAAAGACGATCTCAAAGTCCAAGGGTTTCATGATGAGAAATTTTCGAGGCTTCTTTATTAGTTTATTAGTCATTATTCTTATAATTTTTTAATGTTACGGACTTTTATGTTATCTCATAGTTTGAGGAGTTTATTATTTACTATAGATATTATATTTAATGATGTATTTATGAGAAAAATTTATAGTTTGTGATTTCCATGTGCTCGGTCCGGACCGTGTTAGTTAATTCAAGTACAAATCTCCATAGTAATGGTATCAAAGAAAATAAGGTTCTGTAAGAACCCTTGTAGACATAGCAATCATAAATATTCGAGGAATATTAAGATTTGCTAAGTAATGGAAGACTTAGGATTTTGTTAATTATTCTAAGTCATAGAATTTATGATATATTTTGGGCCTTAGGATAGATAAATAGTCTGAGCCAAAGATAGACAAGTTAGGAAAAGTAGGATAGGAAAATTTCTAGGCTTTCTTGTTTTGCAAGGTGTTAAAGTAACTAGACATGAACTTTGAAAATTCTTTCGAAACATCTAATGAAAACCAAGCATGGATGGCTAGCAGCTCAGCTCATAAACTGGGCTATTAGCACTTGAGGCTACAACTCTCTACTGGTGATCACCCTTGCCCACATCTTTTAAATATACAGAATAAACAGACAGAACTGTCTGCCATAGACTCTAGAGTCAAACCATCTCAATTCACACCAAACAAACAACCAAAAACAGACAAGCCCCACACTAAGAGATGTTGTTTCAAATGCAAGAAGAACAGTCATCTAGCCATGGATTGCTGAGTAACTATACCAACAAATATTGTAAGAGCAACCCCAACGGATCAAACGGGCCCTCGACTTTGTTTTAAATGCAGTAACACAGCATATGGTGAAGCACTGTCGTACACTAAAGGAGATACCGATCTAGTCCAACCAACAGCAATCAAAGATTCTTCGAGGAGTTTTCACTACTACCAAACTTGAAGTACAAACTCTTCCACTACCTCTAAAAGAGGTAGGGTCAAAGGGCTTGGGTCAAGACCCTTATGAAAGTACTTGGGGCAATGGAGAGCTCATAAGACCTGACCAACCACTTACAAAGGCCACCTTTAATCTCAAAGGTCATATTCCACTTATTTGCTAGGCAAACCCTAATTCAGTGTTAATGTAATCTTAGATAAGATCATAGCAATAGTCATCATATTTAACAAATCATCAAGACTAAAAATGGAAAAAAGATATTTCATAGTAATCGTATTCATGGATCTACTTCGACTCACATGCTCCAAGATCCATCTTTTTAGGCATCAACATAGATGGTACCGCACATTGACTCCAACTCTAGCGAATAAACCTTTTGCAAAGAAGGTTCCCAACTTACCTTAGAAACTTAGCATGTTTTGTGGAATTCATCCTATAATAAGATAAATTCAAAAGAGATGCATCCACGATAATACTATGGCATGTTGAGTGCTACGTAAAAGTGGTACGTTATCTAGAAGGTCCTTAGGAAAGATATCGTGAAAGTCTTGAATATTTTGACAGGCTTCGTTGAGAGCACTACTTGAGAGACTAAAGGGACATCTAAAGTAATAACAGAAAACACAACTGACTCGTCTATAACTTTACACTCAAAACTCTGCAGGGTGCCCTTACATCCCTCCCACGTCGTTTCCCTTGTTATAGACAAAGGGTTATGCCGTAAAGGATGGACATAGCTTAGAAATTTTGTCCCAATCCTATCTTCTCAAAGATAGTAAAATACTCGTTCAACAGTTGTGAATCTTTATATGAACAAAAGAGCGTTGAGTTTGAAACATCTCAAAAATTGTCACATTCAAGTCATAAAACCCAAGGCGGACCTAAAATGATATGACCTACATCTATAGGAATGACATCGTGCTAAATATGATCCTTATACTCAAAATTAAAAAGTCAAAAAAAGTTCCTTAAATGATGTTAGAAAATAAGGAGAATATTCTATTGTAACTCAGTCAAATATGAAAGGTATATACTGAAAGATATACTATCAAGTATATTCCTTAAAATGGTAACTCAGTCATTTACACTGTATAATAACTCTATATATGTGAAAAGCCTAACCCAAATAATTATAAGAGTTCTTTATTATTCTTCTCTCTAATTACATGAGATCAGAACTTTCAAAACCACTGCTGCTGCTGTCAACCCTTCTCTCCAGCAAAGCTAAAGCCCCATAGTGATTTCATATATTACTAGTACCACTCAAAGAAAATAATCCATATCCTAAACCCATTAAGTAGTAAATAGATGGTTTAGGCAACCATCAATGGTGAGGACATCTAACTTGATATTTCTAAAATTTTTCTCCCTAATCTCGCTCTTTATCATAAAAGTACCACTCTATCGTAGTATTAAATGCCTAAGGCACCTAACCATCCTGCCTCCAACAGTCGTTTTCATTTTAGTACATAATGAAATTGTCAGCATCTAACTCCTGAGCTCCTACATCTAACATTGCAACCCTATTAACCTATAAAGCACGGACACTCTCTCGGCCTTGACATGTCGGGATCCGACACGTATCGGACACCGACACTTCCCGAATACGTTGAGACACGTGACTGACACGTGTCCCAGATGTGAATAAATTTTTCAGACACGTCCCGACATGGTTTGGATACCTCCGGACACATCCTGACATATTTGGACACGTTCCGGATATGTCGGACACGTTTCGGACATGTTTTAGACATATTAGATAATTTTATGGGTATTTGGTAAATTTATATTAAAATATTATAAGTTTATTTACAATTTTAAATAAATAAGTGTGGGGCTTGAGTCTGGGATAAATATATTATCAAATGGAAATTTAATTAGATTAAATTAAATATATTAAATGAGATTATCAAATTGGATTATAAATAAATTAAATAAATAATGTAATTTGATAAATTAAATTATCGAATGGGATTCGAAGGTCAAGAGTTTTCGAAGCTGAGTTCCTATTGTTCCCTCGAGCTCTCTTCTTCCTTCGTAATCGAAAGCCTAGGGTTTCGCGGTTGAGTTCTCTACTAACTTACTATTCCCTCGAGTTCTCTTATTCCTCTGCAATCGAAGGCCTAGGGTTTCGAGTTCTCTTCTAACGTATTCTTCTCCTCGAGTTCTCTTCATCCTTTGTTCTCTCGAATCAAAGGTAATATTCTCACTCTATCATTTTCAAATACATTATTCTCACCCCACAACGGGATTCGAACCCTAAACTTCATTCTTCCACTTTCGTTGTTCAAAACAAGAAGAACAACTTGTTCTTCACTTCTTGGAGAGTTAGAAATTACACAGCTCTCATTGGATGAGCCAGAGCTAGAGTGTATTGTTTTTACCGATGATGGTGATGAAAATGAAAATAATGAAAAACATATAGTCATGGAATCTTGAAAATGATAAGTTTTTGTAATTGAGTGTTATCGATGTTATATATTTGTTCTTTTTGAAAGTTGTATTGATATTATTGTCCCTATATAAATACATACTTCTTTTTTGTCTATGATTTTTTTTTTTTTTGTATAAGATCTGAAAAATATATATTTCTATTTCATATTTATTATGAAAGAGAAGTATTCATCAATTAAAAAAATATAAATCATTATTTTAGTTTACGTGTCCCCAATGTGTCATGTCTTTGATTTAAAAAAATAACGTGGTCGGCGTGTCGGCGTCATATCGTATCTGTATCCTGTGTCGATGTCTGTGCTTCTTAGCTATTAACTAGGCCCAAAATTTCCTAATAAGTATTAGCTAGGGTAGTTTGGATGACCCTAATGTGATTTTGCAATTATTGTTGATTGATGGCTAGTTGGACTAGTCATTGAATAAAGTTTCAAATTGATTAGGATCTATGCTTCGGTGGTTCTAGGGCAAACAATACAGCCATTATGCAAGTGTAAGTGACACCAATATGACCAAATGTAATTGAAATTAATGAACAACTAATGCAAAATACAACACATTTTTTTTATGTGAATTAGTAAGATCCAAATGGTGAAAACAAATACTGGTAATCTATTGAATAATGATTAACCACAGGCTACTAAACATCCATTTCAAAGGAAAACTATAAAATGAGGATAAAAGCAAAGGACTTAAAAATGTTTTCTTTGTCTCATGGGGAAGAAATATGAGAAAATAATGAATAAAAAGGACTAGGTATGAAGAAAATTTTGAGGAAAGAATAAAAAGGATATAAGCTAGCTCAAATAGGCAAAATTAAAAACTGTTAAGAAAGATATTACAAAGGGAAACAAGCACACCTAGACTCAACTAAAACTACCAAACTAATTGCAGGTATGCCAAACATGGCCTCATAAACTCTATGCAATGAATTTTTCAACGTTCTTATGCCATCAATTGATGCTTAATCGCATGGCCTCAAATGATCTGCTCAATCACTCACACACACGCTTTTCTTTTTTTAATCTTGCTCATGCTCACAACCTCTCCTCGTCTCACTCTGTCCCTTGACTCTCTCTCTTTACATGACTCTTGCATCCCCTTGTTGTTTCTTGCTCTGCCAGCTTCAATCTTGCCCAATTTGTGCTTCTCTTTCTTGGGTGGGTTCAGTTGGATAGAAGGCTGGGGTGTTTAGGTTTAATTTGTTTTGGGTTTTGATGGAATAGTGAGAGATCTTCGGCATATTTATTATTATTCTATGAAGATGAAGCAGTCACTCAATTGCATGAGGAGATGAAAGAAAGAATGAGGAACTATTTCGGTGAAGAGTTGGCAGTTGCAAACAATTTGGTAGTGAAGAGTTGGCAGTCGCAAACAATTTGGTAGCAATGGCAAGATAGAGGATTGTAGTGCAATAACCAGGAGTTATCCAGCATGATTGAGTTTTCTCACTTACAACATAACTTTTTCTCCCCTAGCACCTTCAACTGCATATTCTATTTAACCTTTTTTTTTCCTTTTTTTCTACCACCTAAACAACAGATTTTGCCAAAAAACTTCAACCACCTTCAACAACACACTTTGGAATTATTTTTTTCCCTACAAGATGAACCCTTTGAAGATGGAGGCCATTGTGCTTTGCACCTACTAGGATTTTCTTTACTGGTTGTATGTGGGTTGATCTATGTCGGAAAAAGCACACCCAAGGCTCAAGACGGGGCACTTCAACATACCTAGGGAAGGCTCATTCCAAGAGAGGCATGCCTCTTTCAGTGCTCAGGGTGCAAGCCTTGAGAGCCTCATAGATTTTTTTTCAAAATGAATTTTGAAGTGTTTCTTTTTAAACTAAACAATTATATTTAATTGTTACTTTTAGCATTAAATTTGCATTTCAAAATGATTCTTTGACAAGAGATTATGTAACTCAAATTGTTAAAGTAAATGAGGCTACCCATCACAAAATATTGATAAATAGTGTGAACCTTGAACAATGTGCCTCTAGGACTACTCCATTGAAATTTGCTAATGATAAAGATTCGAACTTATAGAAACATATAAAGATAAAGTCAACATTCAAACCTATAAGTTAAGGATAGAGAAGCAGATATAGTTTATTTGATGATAATAATAAATAGTACTCTTTACTATAATTACCTTAAGAGAAATATTTCAAGTCTGTTAATAGATTTTATTATTCTTATACTTTTTTTGAGAGTTATGCTAATTAATTGTCACATTTTATGTTATTAGTTGATTTATGAGTTTATAATTATTGTTAAAAATATTTTTCGTATTTTTTATACAATTATCGGCTTTAACAATTGAAAGTTATTACAAAATCACCCTATATACATATTTCATAAATGGGCATCTCACTTCCACCAAGCCTGTATTTGGCGCTTAGGCCCCAGAGACCCTTTGTGCCTTGATAAGCCTTGCACCTTTAACAACACTAGGGTTTGTTAAGTGTAGTGATGGAATAAATGAGTGAATGGTGTTTGGTGATTGTGGACTAAGACCTAGGTGGCAATGTTAATGATGTTACGGTATGATGGTCATAATAAGACGGTTGTGGGTTGACTTCACGGAATCAAGAGGCAGCTTGCAATAGGAAGGAGGATCAAAATAAAGGACCTAATATGAAAGTTTGATGCATAAAAGTAGAGTGAAGGAGGAGAAGATAGGAAAAGAAGCCAAAGAGGGGGAAGGGAGGAGAGACAACCACGAGGGGAAAAAGAGAATTTACTCAATCTAAAAAGGGCTTGGAAGATGAAAATGAAATAGGAAACCCTACTCCTAAGTTAACTAGAAAATAAACAAATTTCCTTATTACCGACAACTTAAAATAAGGAATAACAAAAAATATAACCTTCCATAGGTATTCTAGAGACTAACAAAATTATAAAATTTTAGAAATATTTGAGATATTACAAAACATGGAAATCAAATTAGAAAAACTAAACTAATAATTTAAATTTTTGGAATCGAAAAAGTTGCATGAGTCGTTAATATAATGTTGCAGCTCGTACTGGGGGAAAATAGATGCAACTCATGAACAACAATATAGAAATCACTAACCATTTAAGCTTTGGGTCGGTGAAGACTGGACCCTTTTTCATGCATCCAATATAAGTCTGAGGGTTAGACCGATCTTTGGCCAATAGAAGTGAAAGGCGATCTGGTAAATAACAAAAAAAGGGGGGAAAAAGTCAGTGTAAACAAAAGAAAGATGTAAAATTTGGGATGTAGTGTACTTTGTAAATTTGACTGAGCAAGTCACCTGGCCTTAAATATATGTCATCATCAGCTTTAACATAGAACTCAGAATCAAATAATGCATACGCAGCTTTGAAGAAGGATAGCCTGAGACCAATATATCATTAAAACTTTTAGACCATAAACTATAATCAAAAAATGACAACCCAATGCATGACGCTTCCACATCATTGAATATGGGAAGAAAATACTTATGTAGTTTTATCCATCATTGCAAATAGACTATTTGGGTGGTTGAACCATATTTATTGGAATTCACAACTCCTGCATACTGTTTACCTCTTACTGTATGTGATTATAAACAATAATCTCTTACATTAAATGATACTTCTCTACGTATCGCTTAGCAGGCTACAAAACAAGCAGCGATCCAGTAACTATGGTTTGAACCCATAACCATCCAATTGGAATGAAACACCCTTACTGTTGCATCAAGGAGTCGCCCTTTGCAAATAATAGTAAGTGAAGATAAAAAACCTAACTAACAGTACTAACGTTTTGTATGGAAGCTTACTGTACTCCTCCTCTATGTCTAATAGCATAAAGTCATCATGTTCTGCAACCTCCTTTCTGAGCTCTGACATCTTCCACTCGTCACTAGTTCTACCAATGATAAACCTGAAGGCTAAACCAGTAGCTTCCTCTAATCTGTAACAAGTAATTCCATTTCAAAAGAGATGTAAACTTAAAGAAATGCATTGCAAATCCAGTCATGACAAAAGGCCACAACAAATCAGGATAGCAGCCGGAGTAAGGTCAACAATGCAGCCAGCACAATGTAGAAAAACACCATAGAATTTTAAAACAGGATGGATTCAATCATGATCCTCTTCTCCCTGATTACATGTGGAAGGTAGGATGTGTAGCGGCTCACTTCATCTCACATAAGCCATAAATTCGGAATCTGGGCAAGACTAAGCCATCAACCACCTTAATGAAAAAGTCCTCGCATTATTAAGGATCATGATTCATTGCCCATGGTTACCGCTATAGTAATTACTAACAAAGTATATGAGAGAATGTCCGACCTTCATGGGTTAGCTGACTTATCAGTTGGCAGCCCGTTAATTCCCACTATTAATAGACTGCTTTGCGTTACTCCCTGCATTCTCTACAATTATTAGCAGTAGTTTTCCATTCATTTCTCTGTCGTTGGTAGATTATGGGGCAGATGATAAAGAGAATACGGTGCTAAAGATTAAAGATTTTTGGGCTACAGTAAGTAAATTTGTCATGTTTCGAGTTTCAGGCAAAATTAAAAGAAAAAAGAACAAAAAGCATACTAACAGGCAGTCACAACCAAAATACATCTGCTAGCTTGACAAAGGCTATCTCAATCACAGTCTATCATCATCATAAAAAGAAACAGAGGACACTTAGAAGCTAATCTTGGAAACTATCAGCTGAATCAGCTGCTTCTTCAAATTCATAGCCATAGTTTTCTATTGGAGAAAAACAAAAGATAGCTTTCAAGTTTCCACATTCTTTTTCAAATTCTAGTGTCATTAAATTTTTAATGTATCCTCCCTACTCTCCATGGAGGGTCAGGCTATAGCTATCGGTCATCAATACATTTTATCTTTGCCGAACCAAAAGTGCAATAAAAGAGAAGCATGTTCTCATTTCTTATGCCTTCTATAACAACCTCAATCAGTACAAATCAGATATATATATAAAAAGAACAAATCCCTACCGTTCAAGCCCCCGCCGTTCGGACGGAAACCAAGTTTTCCGAAGGGCCCGCCGGCGACCGACCGACCCAAATCCTGTGAAAATCCCCACAAAGCCCATAACTCTGCACCTCTCCACACCTCCGTTTAAAACGAAACCGTTTGCCTTAGGACCATAGCTACGAGCCTCTCCTCTGTCCCAAACAACGTTCACGGATCTTGGCGCAAAATCACACTTGCACCCTCGAATGGGCTTTGAAATCTCGCTCAGTCCGATGAGTAATCCTATCAGCCCACACAGGAGGCAGAAGATCAGGACAACTGATCGGCGGGCGAGGAGGTGCGTAGGGGAAGAGCGATAGTAAAAGAGTTTGGGGTCCTTGGGAGAGGAGGGCATTTCTGAATTTTGAGGGAGAGAGATGGGGATACTAAAAGCTAGGCTTTTGAGGAGGGTGCTTCTTCGGTCATGGCAGAGGAAGAAGGGCGAAGAAATAATATATGGAGAATGGATGCGGAGAGCTCGACGGAGAAAGACGTAAACCCTCCAAGGCAGCGTCTATGGAAGCACGAACGAGCAATTTCCTTCGTGGATGGCAGTTTCATCTCTGAACGTTGACGCCTTCACTCCATCTCCTCCTACAGTTGGAAGAAAATAATAAATGATTTTCAACACAGTAATCACTAATCACGCTAATTGATTTAACGCAGTCGAATTAAGAAGAATAAGACCGCAGATGGGGATGATGCATAGACATTTTCATGAGTTCCACAAAAATAATTCAATAAACAAAATTTAAAATTAAAAAAAAAAGACATTTAAATAATTATATTTTTTAATTTTTTTACTAGTAAATTAAATATTTAATTAATATTAATATTATTAAAAAAACTCAAAAAAAGACAATATAAAATTTTATTATATTTTAAAATGATTACTATTAAATTTTTATTTTAAAGGATAATAGCATTTCTAAAGTTTTGGGCATTTTCATTGCATTAATGCATGTATCGAATCATAATCACAAAAATAGCAATATTATTTTTTTTGGAAAAAAAAAATTATTTTTTTATTATAAATCATATTTTATTTTATTTTATTTTATTCTTTAATTTCAATTTAGAACAAATCTTATTTTACATAAAATACTTTAGGAAAAAAATCATCAAAATCATTTAAACTTTTTCTATTTATGCTAATGATATTCCCAATGTTTATATTCATTAGTAATGTACTCATCCTTTTAATTAAGCTCAATAATAGTACTATTTATTTTGGTCAACCTTCATAAATATCGATTAAAAGATGTACTTGTTTCATTGATATTTTTCCCCTCACATGATTCACCAGTTATCATAATCAATGCTTTTTTTTCTTGATCAAATCAAATTTTGTTATTGATTTTATAATATTTCAATTCGATGAGTATGATTGTAGATGGGTTGACCTGAATAAATCAACTCAATAAAAAAAGTCTAATAAAAAGGCTACCCTGATCACGACATAAAATAGGCTAGTCTCAATCAAGGCCCATGAGCTTCACCGACCATAACTGGTTATAATCCACAATTTCACTTTCATACTTTGAGAAGTATTTGCCGTAACCAACAAGAACAAAAAAAAAGGAAACCGACGGTCCAAACTAATTTTCCCTATCCAAGATGGTCCATGTAGGATCGAAAATCGATGAGGGATAGTCAAAACCGTCCCCAGTGTTATCAAAAGGAAGGCTCTCGAGTGCATGAGAAGGACTCTAGCCTTCAAATAGCCTCGCAATTAGACACAGCCAAATACAAAAATAAACTATATTTCTTTGATACATATTTATTATTTCTCTAACATATTTTTATTCTTTGAGAAAAATTTTCTAACTTAAGTGTCGAAAAATTTATCAAAAAACAACTCCCATTTGACCTCTGATTTTTTGTTTTCAATTATGGTGTGCAGGTTCCAAATTGTCAAAGATATTGATCAAATTTGCTTGTAAAGACCAACAAGTTTAACCCGACGAGAAAAATCAGAGTAATGATCTAAATCCGTTTAAAATCAAAATTTCAAAATGCATCACAATCTTATATATATATATATATCTTGAGTCCGAAATGTTGGGGTAGCTAAGATGCGTGATAAAGCATGCCGCCTTCAAGCAGGGATGCTCTATGTGCCAATGAGCTTTACAATAGTCATGTGTGAGCAAGTGTTGAGTGTGACACGAAAGCGCTTATCGATGGGAGGTAAGTAAAGAATGAAATGCAATAGGAAAAGAGACAATGGTTAGTGGAGCCCTCGAGAGTTGCTCCAATAAACCAATACCCAGATCTAGTTACCTTGATTCAAATAGACTTTTAATATGATCGATGAATAAATTCTAAAATGTCCAAATAGGTATCCACGTCAATTAACTAGCCTAAGTGGTGGAAGGAATACATCTAAGTTTATCTTAAATTACTATGCATATGGATAGATGGACAATAAATATAAACACGTAGGCACACGAGTATAAGAACAATAAATAAATGGACATACACGAGAATCATATACGATGATCCAAGAATGCGGACACATGGTATAATTCTATATACCTTCATAGTTCAGCCCCTTAGCTCAAGTTTGCTCTTGGGTTAGCCCGACACTTCAATATTTCTAAGCCATTTGGTCAATGGGGTTTGACATTCAAACTTGTTTGTTAGCATTAGTACTTGGTACTTTAGCTCTTTTCATCTCATCCTCTAGGGGGTTTGCCTTTTTATAGTGTGACCTCAATCATACTCTTGATCTTATGAGCTCCTTTCCACAACACAATTGCTCCCCTAAATGCAGGATTCACATCAACTACCCTTAAAACTGAGGACACATGTGATGTATCGACTTCTAAGATATGGTAATTAGAAATAATTAAATTAATATAAATGAATTGAGATCCAAAAACACTGACGAATTTGGATCGAGAAACCGAAGACCCGCAATTGGTGGATTTAGGAACCGGCGTTAAAACTCAAAATATTAATTCGTAAATAGGATCTGAATTCTAATTTATGATAATCATAATGTATTAAATTGATATAATCAAAATTAGACTTATGATACACGGGAATCGCCGAGCTGAGGTGGGATCGGGCTGCTGCCTGTTGGACGTTCCATCCAGTAGGCGCCGATTCCAGGGGCCCAGCACCTAGGGCAAACGGTGGATCCAGGGCTAGCACACCTGAAGCGCGCCAGCTACCGGCTCGAGCGTTGATCTACATTATTAAAACTTGAGAGGGTTTTTTTGGGCATTCTGCGACTCTTTTCCCACGGATAGAGAGAGAGAGGGAGGGAGAAGAGAGAGAAGGGGAGAACGAAACTCTCCGGGTCCAATTCTCCAATTCTGAGCTCGAGCTAGTTGGAAAAATAGTAGATCAGTCGGAGACAAGTACACACAAATCCTTTTCTTCCATTCTTTTTTATTTTTACTCATCCCCTTCGGATATTATTATCTCAATACCTGACCCATGTATATATTTGTAATACCCATGGCTTGATAGTGATATATATGAATTTCATGTCCAAATTTGTGGATTTTGACCGATTTTGGCACTAAAACCCTAACCCAGCGCCCAGGTGATTTCGGCTTCTGATTTTTGAGAATTTTGCATAAATTAGATCTAAAATATCATTACCATATCTTAAATAAGTTAGTTTATCAATTGGATATCCGATTTGATAGTTTTATATCGATTTTTGTTCGTCGGAACCCTAGACCCACGCCCAGCTTTCATACCCTTCCAATTCGAACACTATGTATAAATTGTCCTTAATTATGTATTACCCCTATCCTAATTTTGTATGTGTATCAGTTTGACGTCCAAATTTTCAAGAATTGACCCACTCTGCATGTCTGAAAGCTCTAAATAGGCCCTGACACTGTTCATTTGAGACAATTATTAAGTTTGCATGATTTCACCCTATTTAATTGTTATGTAAGTTATGTTTAATTGTAAACTCCGGAATAATATATTTGTGATCCGTTTGTTAAGGAAATATGGTCCGAAGGTCTCTAGTGATAATTGTCTCTCGGTAATAAGAATTTCTAATCTTCCCTATGCATAATGATGTCCATGTATACTAATTGAGTCGTGAAAAAATTTAAATCTAAAAAAAAGATAAAAATCGTACAAATATTCGGAAAAAAATTCACAATTTGTTGCATGATTAAATTATTCTCTCAGTTGGAGGATATTGTGATGAAAGAAGTTTGGGTATCTTCCCTCAAAAGAATAAGAAATCATGAAATTAAGACTATGAATTCATATTTTGAAAGGTAATACTCCTTGGCCTGCCATTGGTATGATAGTAAAAACTCAAGGATTGTCGTGACCTCGTATTGTTACAGGTGACACTTTTAGCAAGCCTTTAGATATTACTGTGGAAGGACGTGAACTGCCTCTAGACCCTAGGAAACATGGGGGCATATGTGTATAGCCTGTCTATAGGTATGATATGTAGATAACCCGCCTCTGGATCGATAATAGGAGCTTACGTCCTTAGGTTATGTTGATGACATGACCCTTTCCTCATTCTTTTACACCTTTAACTAATGAGGTTTACTAATTCTGATCCGTAAAGATGAGTAATTATGTATAATTTACATCCCAAATAAAAGAATGATAAAATATAAAAAGTTACTCATATTCCAAAAATGCATTTAGTCACGTTTCATGTTGTGCATTCTATATCATGTTCCCATCTCATTTCCTATCCCATTTGTTTATATTGTACATTATCTTTATTTATATTGTACTTGTTGAGTTTTGACTCACCCTTACTGCTTTCTTTATCTTCAGATGAGTACAACCTTATACCTGATAGGATAGGGTAGAGGATTAGAAGTTGGCTAAATATGAAGATTTTGGAGGATAGCTTGAAGATTTAGATTTGTAATTTTGTACCATATTATAGAGTATATTGTATCATTTCGATGATCATGTATATCGTTGATAATAATGTTATATATGAAGTCTAATTTCTACTGTATTATAGTTACTTTTGCATGTCTATATGGTTTAATTATGTACCTAGTGGCATCTAGTCTAAGATGATGTCACACCTGAAGTTATGACGTTGGTGCCATATGTTATTAATTGTAATATTTGGATCTTTTGTGGTTTGTTGTGGTTTATGGATGTGTCAAAATTGATTTTAGATTATTTTTATTATTATGCAGGATATATTGTAGGTTTTGTATTTATTTGGCGGCCGTTTTTCTATCAAAACTCTACCAGATTTTCGATAGGAATCACGGTTCGTTACAACACAATCCTCACAGCAAACAAAATTTCACAATACCACTACGAAAGTATGAAACTTAGAGATTTGTGCAAAGTAAAAGCAAATGAGAAAAATAAACCAACAAAAATACACAGCAACCAATGTAACAGAAATACCAAAAAATGGATGAAATCGGACGTGGCTTTATAGCAGACGTGATTAAATTTAAAATTATTTTGTGTATTCTAAAATTGTAACAAGTATAACTTTATAGCAGTGTCAACACACAGATACCCTTAAAGTACGCATCACACATAGACTCACTAAATGAATGATGCATGAGTGACCTTCAGGTGTGCATCGGACACTATCTTTCTAGACAAATTATGCATACGCATGTATGCTCATTAGGCACATATCAAGCACTATTTCTTTAGATAAATGGCAGACAAGCTCTCTTTAAGTACCTTTCATGTGCAACTAAGCTGAGCACCAACCCACCCTTGATTAATCATAATACGAACATCACATGACCCTTGATTGACTACTCCGTCTGACCGTTTCATGTATGAAAATTACACGCGACTAATTTTTTGTTGTAGCATTTCTAAAGTTTTGGGCTTTTTCATTGCATTAATGCATGTATTGAATCATAATCACAAAAATAACAATATTATTTTTTTGGAAAAAAAATATTTTTTATTATAATATCAAATTTTATTTTATTTTATTTTATTTTATTCTTTAATTTTTGGTGGTTCCCAACATAAGGGCCCATAAAAGCACGGCCCGGGAGAAAGGCCCAAATAGGAAACCCAGAAATATTCCCACGAGTCAAGAAAACTGGACGGCCTGAGAGGCCGAAAGCAGAGGCCAATGGCCCAAAGACCAAGACCATAGCAGAAGTTCAAGAGGTCCCATCCGCTCATAAGGAAGCTCGAGGACATCGATGGCGACATCTAAATACACAGACAGGAGAAAGACCGAGAACCCTAGAGGTCCTGCCGAGTCTCAGAACCGTCCGAGAAGTCAAGAAGAGACTCCAGGTCTTTCCTCAGAGGTTCCTCCGAGAGCTACCTCCTCTTACAAGTCTACGAACTCACAAGGAGCTCCACCCAAGGACGGGGACTGCCCTATGCACGACAGGAGATGCCAGCTAAGTGACTTCGCCGATTCCCAAGAAAACCTGCAACCACTGCCAGTCACCGTCTAAACAGGACACGCCTGATCAAATCAAGACTGACGCCTAGACCCCGCATGCCTGACACGCCTAGGCCTACCAGCGGCGCCAGCCGCGTGCCATCCCGCGCACGTCAGCAGCATTAAATGAGGCCAGTGGGACACTGCACAACTTATCGGCAACTCGATGGCTGCCACGCGTCTTCTCTCCAATGGCAGGACCTTTCCTATAAATACCCAGTGATGTCCCTTTCTAAAGGACCAGATCTTCTCCCCCCAAACTCGCTCCAGAAAGAAGGAAAAAGGCCCACTACCCCTCGGCCACTCAATCTCTCTCTTCCAGCGAAACGGAACAAAAGAGAGAGAAAGGCTTCCCAACGAGGGTGGTAAAGCCTTCCAGTGAGCAAAACCTCCTCGAAAAAGAAGTATAAAACAAAAGGCAAGGAAGGGATTAATCCTAACGTTTGTACTTTGTAAAAACTTTCACCTAAATAGTGAAGCATTTCTAAATGTCCAGAGCCTCGTGATTTTTCCTCCCCAATTAAGAGGAGGTTTCCCACGTAAAAATCCGATCTTAATCTCCCTCTCGTACCCAACATTTTAAACATTTGTGTTGCCTGGAAATCACGGATCCGACTGAACCCCGCGGATCCAGAACGCAACAATTTTAATTTAGAACAAATCTTATTTTACATAAAATAGTTTAGAAAAAAAATCATCAAAATCATTTAATCTTTTTCTTTTTATGCTAATGATATTCCCAATGTTTATTTTCATTAGTAATGTGCTCGTCCTTTTAATTAAGCTCAATAATTGTACTATTTATTTTGGTCAACCTTCATAAATATCGATTAAAAAAAGTACTTGTTTCATTGATATTTTCCCCCCACACGCTTCACCAGTTATCATAATAAATGCATTTTTCTTGATCAAATTATTTTTTATTATTAATTTTATAATATTTCAATTTGATGGGTATGATAGTAGATGGGTTGACCTTAATAAATGAGCTCAATAAAAAAAGTTTAGTAAAAAGGCCACCCTAATCACGACATAAAACGGGTTAGTCTCGCATCAAGGCCCATGAGCTTAACCCACCATAACTGGTTATAGCCCACAAATTCACTTCCATACTTTGAGAAGTATTTGCCGTAACCGGCAAGAACAAAAAAAAGAAAATCGGCAACCCAAATTGATTTTCCTTATCCAAAATAGTTCTATGTACGATCAAAAATCAACGAGGGATAGTTAAAACCGTCCCTAGCGTTATAAAAAGGAAGGTCCTGAGTGCATGAGAGGGACTCTAACCTTCAAATGGTCTCGCAATCAAACACAGCCAAATACAAAAATAAATTACATTTCTTTGATACATATTTACTATTTCTCCAACATCTTTTTTTTTGAGAAAGGTTTTCTGATTTGAGCATCGAAGAGCTTATCGGGAATCGATCCCCTTCTATCTTGATTCTCTTGTTTTTAGTTGTAGTGTTCAGATTCCAAATTGTTAAATACATTAATCAAATCCGCTTTGTTAAAACCAACAAATTTAACCTAATGAGGAAAATCAGAGTGGTGGTCTAGATCCGTCTAAAATCAGGATCCCGAAACACATCACAATCTTTATATATATATATTTATCTTGAGTACAAAATTTTGGGGTTGCTAAGATGCATGATAAAGCATGTAGCCTTCAAGCAAGGATGCTCTATGTGCCGATGAGCTTTACAATAGTCATGTGTGAGCAAGTGTAGAGTGTGACACAAGAGCACTTATCGACGGGAGGTAAGTAAAGAATGAAATGCAACACAAAAAGAGACAATGGGGTCAGTGGAGCCCCCGAGAGTTACTCCAATGCACCAACATCTGGATCTAGTTATCTTGATTCAAATAGATTTTTAATATGACCGATGAATAAACTCTAAAATGCCCAAATAGGTACCCACGTCAATTAACCAACCTAAGTGGTGGAAAGAATACATCTAAGTTTATCTTAAATTACTATGCATATAGATAGATGGACAATAAATATAAGCATGTAGGCACATGAGTATCAGAACAATAAATAAATGGACATACACAAGAATCATATATGATGATCCAGGAATATCTATACAGAGGGTCCGAAATTAGGTTGAAAAAAACAACAATTAAGAAATGCACACCCCAACACTCGAATGCCACATATGTATGCATCATGCGCGCATTTGGTCTATGCTCTAGTGTTCGAGGGCCAATCAAGCACTCATCAAGCGTGTGTAATCTAAAAAGTGTGCTTCATGCGCGCCTCAAATACACCTCAAGCATGAGCATTCTGGAAGGAGTGCTCATATGCGTCTCGGGCGCACCTTGGGTAAAGGCATTCTGGAAAGGGCGCTCCAGCGCATCTTGGGTGTACATTAAGTGTGGACATATTGAAAAGGGCACTCGTGCATGAATTAAGCACAAAGGCAGTGTGGATATTAAAAGTTATGCATTTACGAATATCAGGTGTGAATCTAATGCAGATTTTCATGACACTTGATGATATGTCGACGACCAATCAGGTTTAGTCACAAAATATACCAACATATAATATGCGTAACAAATTAGATAGAAGAAAGAATATATTGATGTCATGGTGTTCCTTTAGGTGTTATCAAAATGATTCATAGCTTGGAATTAAAAAATGTACTTTCCTGTGGAAATAATCCACACTAGTAGGATAACATACTAATAAATCCATATTTAGGATTACAACAAAATCATACATGCCAAAAAATATTAAATCTACTACCAACTCAAACCCATGTACCCAAACTACACATCTTGAGTAGGCAACTACCTCTCATAAGGACATTATGGATAATTAAATAAGAGGAATCACGAAAGAAGAAGACCCTAATATACCTTCATAGTTCAGCCCCTTAGCTCAAGTTTGGTGTTGGGTTAGCCCGACACTTTAATATTTCTAAGCCATTTGGTCAATGGGGTTTGATATTCAAACTTGTTTGTTAGCATTAGTACTTGGTACTTAAGCTCTTTTCATCTCATCCTCCTCTAGGGGGTTCGATTTTTTATAGTGCGACCTCAATTGTACTCTTGATCCTTTAAGCTCCTTTCCGCAATATAGTTGCTCCCCTAAATGCAGGATCCACATCAACAACCCTTAAAACAGAGGACACAATCCTCACAACAAACAAAGTTTCACAATACCACTACATAAGTGTGAAACTTAAGATTGGTGCAAAGTATAAGCAAAAGAGAAAAATAAACCAACAAAAATACTCAGCAGCCAATCCAACAGGAATACCAAAGAATGGATGAAATCAGACGTGACTTTATTACATATGTGATTAAATTTAAAATTATTTTGTATATTTTAAAATTGTATCAGATGTAACTTTATAGCAGTGACAATACACAAATACCCTTAAAGTACACATCACACATAGACTCACTAAATGGACAACGCACAAGTGACCTATAGGTGTGCATCGGGTTCTATCTTTCTAGACAAATTATGCATACGCATGTACGCTCATTAGGCACATATCAAGCACTATTTCTTTAGATAAATGGCAGACAAGCTCTCTATAAGCACCTTTCATGTGCCACTAAGTTGAGCACCAACCCATCCTCGATCAATCATAGTACGAATATCACGTGACCCTTGATTGACTATTCCGTCCGACCGTTTCATGCATGAAAATTACATGTGACTAATTTTTTGTTGTAGTATTCATAATGGAGTAACATAAAACACGATAATTTTTTCCTCACAATCTTTTGGGGAACCCCTTTCCTTTTCAGCAATCATTATTTCTTATTCTTTAGTAACTTTTAGTCCAAGGGGATCCCAACATTGGTCTCCACAAAGTTGAACAGCACCTTCTACTCCACTAAGCCTTGAGTATTCCTACTCTCCTTTGGCTTTTTCTCCATAAAAGAATCATTCTTCATTACACTCTTTCTCGACCTCCTCCTACCATATTGACCAATCCTATAAAAAATAAATTCCAAATTTTAAATTTAATTATAATTAATTAAATTAAATTAAATTAAGTTGAGGTCAAAGAAGAAATAAATTGGATTAAAATTAAAATTAGATAGGGTTACATTAAACTGAAGGATACTTGACCGACGCTTGATAGGCGCATGCGTATCTTGAGTGGAGAGATCATGCCCAGTGGACGCATGACCTGAACTTGAGCGCATTTTCCAAATTAGCTAACCCTCAATACACGCCTGAGTGACGCTTGAGCACACTATAACAAAATATAAGAACCTGACATGTGCTCGATATGATGCTCATGCGTCACAGTCTTTGGCCATGGCGCCCAATACGCGCCTGACGAGCGTACGTATACTAGACTACTATATAAGTTATGTCCGACTGATTTTTGATTATTTTTACCATGATTTTAAGAGAAGATAGAGAAGGATAAGAGAAGAAGAGAGAGAAAGATGAAGAAGTTAGAGAATGCCAATTATAGTGAATCAAAGTATGATTTTGGTGAATTTGAAATTAAGGCAAGTGTATCACAAGCTTTCATTCTTTTGTTGTTGATCTTTCCTACTTAGAATATTTATTGTTTCACATGCTCACACATGTCACATTTTCATAGTTAGATTGTTTATATTTTATATACATAAAGTCCTATTCCCATTTCTTCTAATTTTTATAAGATTCATGTTATTAGTTCATATACTTTGTATTGTCAACTTATTTTTTTGCATTTTTATCTATGTATGTGATGAAATCATATATAAACAGTTATCGTAAGCTTTCAATTTGTATATAATATCCTTGAGTATTTAAACTCTCTAAGTACATATTCTACATATCCTAAAATTATGTCTATTTATCCCTACATGCACGTTATTTGAAATAAAATATTGAATGGAGAAACTTTACCGATTTTTCTACAGGCTTATGTAAAAATCTTATAATATGACATTTCATATTTTAAATTAAGCATGTTTATACTTTTGCAAAAAATTAATACATTGCATAATAAGAAATCAAACAAATTTAAAGGAAAACTCTATAGTTTATTAAAAAATTAAGAATATTTTATCTAAAATGAGAAAATATAAGAATTATTGTAATTATGTAGAGTTTTTATTTATTTATGTATCAGACCATTGTAAAAAATTTAGCAGTAATATATTATGGCATGCCTTAATATATTATAGCAGTATCAAAATTCAAACCTATCATTCATTAGTAAAAATAACGTTTGACCCTATCTATAGGGTTATATGTATGATGACTAGATTACAAATCTTGAATAATAGTGTAAGGTTTTTGTTATATGAAAACAAATATAATTCGGGTTTTGATTATTCGCCATTTTAGTCAGTAAGGCCCTACTGACCCTTAATCCATAAGAAATAATCATATTTGACGAAACTTATATAGCATGTTTGATCATAATTTGTTGAAAAGTTATACATATTTGTTCAAAAAATTCAAGGCATTATATTTAAATTTGATCCATTATTCCTCTCGACATATTTTAATGAAAATTATATGTTTAATTGTACTAATTATATACATTATTAAGCTTTCGACTCACTTATATTTTATTTTTTGTTAACCCCTATAGATTAGCAGGCTCTAACACTTATAGGTGAGGATTTAAGATTGAGGAGTTGATTTAAGGAAATTTAGACTAGAATTTGTTGGAATCAGTTATTGTATGTTGTTTCAAAACAGTAGCCATAGAATGAATTGTTTTCATTTCAATCTAATAGTTTGTTATCAACATTGTAGTGAAATGTTGGCCTGTTAAGTAGTAAAAAATTGTATTTGTTGTTAACTCTAATTTATATTATTTAGACCTATTTCTTTATGTATGGATTTGATGTTCTGGTATTGTCGGTATATCAGAATTACCCTTGACAATCAAAACCTTCACCAAATATCAACTTAAACACTTGCTTCCAATTGTTACAATCGAGATGCCTTTGTAGAGTTTCTACTAGCCTTTTTACAAACACTATGCAAAAGCCTCCACGTTAAACATGTCAATTGAAATCACATATTTAGAACATATCTTATGCCCTTCATCGAAGGCTTCGTCTTGTTACTTATCTGTAAGCTCATGTCCATGATACCAACTACCCTCAACGAGCAATAGTTACATATTTTCAATATCCTATAATCTTCGACCATATAGGTAGTGAAGAGAGACTTTCTTGATATCAAATGGTGTGAGGAATCACCATCAATCACCAAACTCTTCTCGTGGCTTATAAAGCTCTATATTTTTCCTGCGTAAATGACTAAAAAGTCTCCACATGTAATAATAAAGGTCCAATCATTTCTATCATTATTCCACCTTTCTTGTCGCTCTCTTACTTCCTTTTAACTTAATCTCATTTCATGTGATCCTTCTTATCATAATAGAAGCACTCAATGTCTTAAAATTTGGACCAATTGTTGCTCCATTCAAACTTGTTGCCTCAGTCACTCAATCTCCCGTGTCTGCTACCACTAGTAGATACCAAGAGACTTGGCTCTCTAAAACCTCATTAATTTATTTTTGCCTAAATTATTCATAAGTAGAGAAATGATGACCTTATCAAAATTGAGTGTGCCATTGCCAAACAGTAGCATTGTAATAATATAACGTACAAGGTAGGTAAAGAAGCCAATAATACCAATACCTTATCTTCATTCTTAATCTTCTCATCAAGTGTATATATATGTGTTAAAATCGAATAGATATTATTCAAGTCCTTTTCAAAATTTCACCCTTCTAACAACAGAAGGCCATAGAATTTTTTTCTTCATATGTGACCTTATTGTGAAGCATTTGGACTTATATTAGCTCTCAAACTTCATCAAACATCTACTAGATTTGATATGCTAATTACTTCTTGAATAATATTTTTGGCAATATATAACTTGATTGTACAATTAATAATATTCTTTATCTTGTCACTCCTCATTCTTCATTTTCTTCAACTTATCCTCCTTATTTGGTAATATTTTTACCATTTCTTCTCAATTTAGAATAATTCTCACTTTCTCTTGCCAAAAAGTAAAAACATTTTACTCATTAAATTATTTAACATAAAATGGCAAGCTTATTGATATCGACACCATTAAATCGTAATTTTTTACAATCTCAAAAAAAAAAAAAAAAAACTCTTTGATACTACTTATTAAAATTTGACCAAAATATGCACAATTGGTATAGTGAAATAAATCCGAATCCCCTGTCAAATATCAACAATCAAATACTTGAGTATATGAAATATAACATTGCACTATAATTTTAACATGAAAAATTATTCTCAACTAATAAAAAAACCATGAAATCAACTCCAAACAAATCTATTATAAAAGTAACTGATTACAAAATAACTCCTTTTTAAATTCTTTCGCTACGACTCGAGTAAATGACTATTTGAATACAATTCTCAATATATCTAATAATATATAAGAGAAAAATATATAAAAAATAAGTAACCAAATAATAATACGTTCTAGAAATTAACATTAGAGTAATACACTTGACCTTAGTGAAGAATAGAATTTGAATCGAATCTAATTAGATACCAATCATCTTTCTTCTCTCTCTTTCTTTATTTTCTCATTGTGCGATGCTCTTTATTATGTTAAATAGTTTTACATATTCTAAAATTATATCAAACACGACTTTATAGCCTTGTTAGCACATGAGTACCATTTAAACATGCATCAAGTACAAACTCATTATATAAACAGCACACAATGGCCTCTCAAATGCGCATCAAACGTGACATTTTTAGATAAACCACGTACATAAGTCTCTCAAGTGCACATCAGTCGTTACTTCCTCAAAACAAATGGCGACGTGCTCTTTTTAAGTGCCCATCATGTGCTATTCAACTAAGCCTCGATCGACTCCCTCGCATGAATATCGCACAACCCTTATTTGATTTTTCCACCCGAGCATTTTATGCGCAAAAATTATATATCATCCAAATGACACATTTGTTTGTTGTAGTGTTTACAAAAGAGGGACTCAAAACCTTGTAGAACGACTATCGTCTACTCTTTCTGGGGGTTAGCAAAAAAAACACACTTCTGAGGTAACTCATTATGATGATGATGATGCTTTGTATTCCTTCATGTTTCCCATTGTTGTTTGCCATTTACTAGGAGGTTGGCTCCCACAGCCTGTCAGGCTCCTAAAATTCATTATTCTTTCAAACAGAAAACATTATTATATGTTAACAAAAAAATTAAAATTAATATAATATATTAAAATATTATCTTAATTTTTATCTTTTATTATTTTTTAAAATAATCTCAACTATTAGAAAATAAGAGTTCTAATATGTAAAATAAACATCACCAAACCCCCCCCCCTACTAGCCCCTTGATTTTCTACCCAATTTGGAACCTCTCTTTTGTGTATTCCTCCTTTAATATAATGCTGCACATTACTTACCCAAAAAAATAGAGGTAACATTATAAAAGTATAAATGTTATATTTATGAGTATACAAATAAAATTTTCAAATATTTAACCCCATTAGCTATGAATGAGGTCTCAATTTTTGCAATGATAATAAAAATTTGTCCCCAAGTTAAGAGAAAAGAATATATCTTTAAAGTAGGATAAGCTAAATTCGGTAAAAAAAACAAAAAAAAAAAAAAAGGTCTATAGGTTGTTTATGAAGACCTAGAGGCTCCTTCACAAAGTGAAGAAGAGCCCTTCCCTTGCACATTGGGGCCTTTTGATTCAAGTATTCAATGATTTTTATTTTATATTTAAAAAAATTTAAAATATGGTAATAGTTTTATTTTTTTTTATTGTTTTTTCATAATATGACTAGTTTGGTAGCTTAATATTTTAAGATATTTTGAAAACAACTTATTTTATGCTATTTTTAAAAATATAAAATAATGGTTGTTTGATTATCAAAATCTTGAATTCTAAATTTAGTATGTACATTTAATAGAGGTCATAGCCGAATCTAATTTCAAGTAAATATCTGATGCGTCTCAAAAATAAATGTGACCTGCTATATAAATATTTCAAAGGTCCGAATCAAAACATATAATCAAAATCATAATCAGCCAAATTTAAATCATAATAAATTAAACGTCAAAGATATCTGCCGCCAATGCGTCTCGAGCTTTCTGTGAAGAGAAAATCGACGAATTTTAAATCTAAGTCCAAAATCTAAATCTAAATCAAAGTTCAATACAAATAAACGTAGAGATACAAATCATGCATTAAATTTAAATTTTGATTATTTAAAGGTTAGCTTGAGAAAGGGTTACACATAATTCCGATAATCTTAGACAAAATCAAATACAATTTAGACCAACATTTATGGCCATCCATGTATTTTGTACCCATGGATAAGGTTACCCACTATTATTTATCACCTGACTTTGGGTGCAATCCTCAAGTTTATTAGATATATTAAGATGTCCGAATATATTCTAAGGTCAAGTCAAATTATCCAAATAGGAAGGGTCACTATTTCAAACCTTTCCTACCATGTATGGATAAGGATTTAAATAAATCTTCCGTTTTCGGGACCCTACATGTCAAAGTGTCCAATTTTTAAACCAAATATAAAATGATTTCATAACCCGACGTGCAATTTTTGTACGAATCGTATGTACAAATGGCGAAATGCAAAATTTCATGTTCATTTTCTTACAATATACTGATATAAAAATTATACAAAATCTTATAAATTTTTTGAGCTTTTAGAAAAATATAAAACTTTTAAAAAATTATAAAACCCATATTAGAACCCTCAAAATCAGTCATTGAATTACACATGCATGTCTAGAATAAATAAACAAGTGTATAAAATAAATACATGTTAGTAAAAATTTTAAACGGTGTCTAAAATAAATCAATAATTAAATTAGACCAAAGAGAGGGTTTACAAATACTTACCTAGACCTCATACTTTATAAATCTGTAGAAAGGATATCCCGAAGCACCCGGATCGCGCGCTCTCACTCCTGCCGCATGCGCTACCGCACTTCTGCCCACGTCGCACCTGAATTTTCCTCTCTCTACGCAGCTCTGCCGCACGCCGTTGCCATCCACTGCCTCACCGGTCACCAACAAGTCACTACTACCGTCATCAACCACTGCTGCGTCTCCTCCGCGCGCCACCGCCGATGCCTACAACGGCTGCTGCCTCTCGCGCCGGCCTCACCAAGCGCCGTCAACATCGCCCACATCTAGCCGCCGACGACCACCCTCACCGTGCTGACCTCGCCGCACGTCGCTGACGCCGTAGCCGGCCGCCTCCCTTCCAGCCGCCATCCTTCCCTAGTGACCCTCTCTCACCTCATCGAGCCGCCGCAGCCTCACCGGTGAGCCACCATCGCTACTGTCACAGACCACCTCTGCACATTACCATTGCCTGCCGCTGCCGAATAGCTGCCCCTCTCCTCTCTCTTTTCTGTCTCTTCTCTCTCCCCGATCCCCTTATCCTCATCTACTTTTATTTCTCTTTTTTTTTTTTAAATATATATATATATATATATATTATTTTTTTTTATTTCAAAATCCAAACCGATATTCGGGCGATAGTAAAGACATACCTCGGGTACCAACCCGATAGATCCAAATATCTTTCCAAAATTTTTCAATATTTAATTAATTTACCACGCCCAAATTACCCAAAATCATAATTAATATTAAATTAATCCAAATAAAAATCCAGGATATTACAATTGGAATCACCACAATTGCTGCCTGAAGTAGTTCATTTAGTACTCCATTATAATTCTTCAGTGCTTGACAGTTAGGGTCATGTCCACTGCTTCAACCATTGTGTCTTTCGTCTCATGGGTTCAACGGCGTTTTTTACTTGCCTGTCGTTATTTGGGCCTCCTACTCTTTCATGTACTGGATTTGGGCTGGCCCAATTCTATGTGCCCATCAGTATCAAAGTTGTTTATACAATTTCCAACCGACTTCGTGAAAGGAGATATTGCACCTCTGCAAATTCAAAACAAAATTTCATAGCTGAGCCCAAATCCTTATTCTTTCCCTTCCTTATTTTTTGCCATTATCTTGCTTACATTATGCATAACCACAATTCCTATAACTTATTGCCTCATTGCTTTATGGAGTATGCCACTTACATATTTGAAATTAAATACGTCATTTCCAACCTTCCACCTTTTAATTGCCTTAATGACTTAGCAAATATGGAAAATACTATTATTTTATAGGTTGAAATTCAGAATATGCAAAACCTTGTTAGTATTTTATTGGGTACAAATTGAGAGTGTCAAGTTGGTAGCATAACACATAGTCGTGAATGGGGCCGTAAGACACATGCAATCAATCGATAGTAATAAAGAAACAAATCAAGCTTGTTGTAATGTGGAATCACAAAGTTGTCTAAAAGAGGAACCGATTAATAAATTGGCAAAACCTATAAGGAATAGGATATTAGAAAAATATCTCATATAACATGACATATATTTTATGAATTTATTAAATTTTAATTAAATAATACAATCATATATAATTAGTTTAGTTATATTAGGTATTTATATTTAATTAAAGAAAAATATTCTAAATAGATATACCTATCCATGAACACACTATTTGGTGAAAATAGTGGCATTGTGTTAGTGGTACACTCTTACTCTATAAAAGGCATATATTCCTATCATTTTCTGAGATGCACAACAATTACAGTAAATCTCTATGGGCTCTAAATGAGTGAAAAAAAGACAAATTATCTTTTAAGTTTTCAAGATAAGAACGATTTTGTTATGTTTTCAATTCTACGTATTATTCCTGTCAAGTCAAAATTTAATATTCATGGACCCATATATGTAAATTTATTTTACTCGTAACAAATTAGTAAAGAAATATAATAATAAAGTTTATAAAACTAAAGTGATGGGTATATTGTAAATGGGTTAGCCCAATTGTCAAAGGCGGTCCAAATCCACTGTAGGATGATCAATGTTGGCCAAACAGAAAATGATGGCTGAATTCTTGAAAGGCCCAAACACGCATCAGATGGTCAACGCCATCATTGACCGACTAGGGTACAGGCAGGCGGCCTACTCGTGCTTATGACGGTCAACCCGTACGTTGACCAGAATCATTGTAGTAACAGACCATGAATAAAAAGGTTTTTCACGGGCCTAGCCCACTTGGGCCTACGCTCCAAGAGGTAGTTAGCAACGGCTATTTTTCTAACTCTACACCTTCCATAATTCCAACCGGCTCCAAAAAAGGACGTTGACAAGATCTGCGCCTTTACCCATAAGGAAGGCGTCAGTCCTCCCAATCCCTACCAAGTGGAGCCTTTTAACGGTAATATACTTGAAAGGAAGACAGGAAATTTGGAAAGCCGCTACCTGCCTGAGAAAGAAACAATCCCAACTAATTAGACAACGCGTGCGTTCCTCACAGGGAAGGCCGTCTAAACATGGCGCAGGGAATCACACCTTCCAACCAAGAAAGATCACCCAGCCGTTATTAAAAAGAGTCATAGGGTCTTCGCTCTGGGCATGCGAACAACCTCTCACACAACGCCTGCTACTGCGCTCTCAACATACGCTCTCGACAAGGCATCCCAGAACGATTTCATACTCTCTCTCTGCAAAGCATCCTAGCTTGCTGAGAGAAAGAACACAAATAAAAGGCACACAGGCGCTCTTCCTATTGACAGACGCCTACTGTCTTCTCCCACCATCCAGATTCAAGAGACGGCATTGCCTCTCCTTTATCTAGAAACCTACGCACTCTTACATTCTCCCCCTCAATCCTCATTTTCAGTTGCCTTCCCAGATTTCGAAGGCTATCTACTGACTTGAGTTTCGGAGTATTTTCGATGGGATCACTTCCCACTGACACACTAACCTCCTGTTCGTCTTAGTGGTGTGCAAGATCCAACTCAATAAACGGAGCCGGAACCAGACAAGCGGATTAGCCTGAATCTGTTTGAAGTTCATAGCTAAGGACGCTTCATTAGCGTCGTTTGTGGGAAGTGCTTACAAAAAGCCAACCACAATTCCTCATAACGCACACTTTTCACTACCTGGATTCATCCACGGTAAATAAATACGAGCCCAAGCTAGCGATCCTACTAGAGACGCCACTTCTATGGTACCGGGTCAATGGGACGATGGCGGGGTGCTCAGGCCTTTTCCGATTCATGGAGCAAATGCGAGCACTAACAACCGCTTCGGCTCCAAAATACTGCTCTCGACAAGATGACCCACAGCAGGGGCTCCATTAAATCGTGCCGCCACGGAAAAAGGTGGCAAAGAAAAAGAAGGCGCGGAAGATCCGAGAGGTCGAATAACTGATCCCAGCCTCTTCACTTGCTCCAGGCTAGGAAGCAGCTCAAGAGCGCCTAGAGCACAACGAGAGAAAGTCCTGAAAGACTAAATCCCGATACATCTGTGCAAAAAATGGAAACTCTCGGCCAGGAGTGAGCCTCGGGATCGCGTGGTCTGCTGAGGAGGTGAGCGATCGGCCACCTGGACCTCCGGACAAAATAGAGTTGAGGGCTCACCTCAACTCAAAGAGATCTGCCAACACTGCTCGCGCAGATCCACGGGTGGATAAGATTTGGAACCGCGTGTTCAAGAACGATGAGCACGCTATTGACCTTGACAGATCTCCTTTCATGGCGGAGATCCTAAATCGTCCACTGCCCACCAAATTCAAGATGCCTTCCCTTGACTCATACGATGGGAGCAGTGATCCAGTTGACCATCTGGATCACTTCCACACCCATCTAAGTCTACAAGAAATGAAAGACTCAGTAATGTACTGCTGCTTCCCACTCACGCTGAAGGGAGATACCTACATCTAGTTTCATCACCTCCCTTCAAGCACCATCAGCAACTTCTGGAAGCTCACAGATCTCTTTCTGACTTAATATGCCTTGAGCCGACGGGAAGAAAAGTAGCCGTGGCACCTCTCCCACATCAAGCAGAAGTAAGGAGAGAATCCACGGAGATTTCTAGACCGCTTTGTGGCAGAAGCCAGGTGGATTCTCCGAATCACAGAAGAGATGAAATTGGGCAGTTCTCTCTCCGCACTAACCTACGGGGACTTCTTCAACCACCGGCCCACAAGAATCCCTGGACTTCCCAGAGGCAGAGTCAATCACCGGGCCACGCAGAAGAGAGGAGGCCAACAAAGCAAAACACCCAGAATGGATAGATCAGCCTCGCTCATTCCCTGGAGATGAAAAAAGAAAATACAACGACAATGATCACTCCCGCCGGAAGCAGCATAGAATTGGGCCACCAAAACGCATAAATTACGGGCCCACAAACTTTACGACCCTGATGGACACACGCTCAAAGGTCCTCATACAGATCCGCGGGAAAAAATTCCTAAAGTGGCCAAAACTACTGAAGAAGGACACCCGGAACTAGTCGAAGCACTGTAATTTTCACCGCTCGGCTGGACATTCTACTAAAGATTGCAAAACATTGCAGAGGGAGATTAAGAAGTTGATTCGCAGGGGCCACATCACCAAGTTCGTCAAGGGCCTTCGGCAAACTTCTGGAGCAGCTGGCAGAGAAGGGTAGGAGCCGTCTCCTCCCCGAAATCGGGTTGCGGCAGGGGTGGTTAATATGGTCACCACCCGACCTGCCAAAAACCCAGCCGACGACAAGGAGCAGCAGACTGGGAGGAAGAAACAGCGCACGGTGGACAACACAATTAGCTTCAATGATGATGATTTGACTCATGAAATATCCCCCCATGCTGACCCCCTTGTTGTATCCGCGTTCGTTTCGGACAGTAGTGTCAACTACCATCTGAAGTGAATATTTATTGACAATGGTAATTCAAAGGACTTGCTTTACTTGGATGCATTCTTTAAACTAGGCTTAAAAAAGAACCAATTAAAACCTACCGAAGGCCCATTGTATGGCCTAGACAACGAGCCAGTGCCCGTCCAATGGACAATCCAACTAGAGGTTACTATGGGCACGTATCCAAAAACAGTGAGTCGAACGCTCCCCTTCTTGGTAGTCGAACTACCCTCTGTTTATAACACTATATTAAGCAGACCGTGCTTAATAGCATCTAGGGCAGTCACCTCGATTCCACACCTTAAGATGAAATTTCCAATGCCTTACGGTGTAGGAGAGGTGTTAGGCGACCAAGTTACGGGACGGACATATTACATGTCTCAAATTGCCCCAAGCGGCAACACTAGAACGGTTGGGAAACTCGATCATCGAGACGAGACAACCCTGCACCCAAGCGAATCCGGTGAAGTCATAGATCTAGTCCCACTGAACCCGGAGGAACCGAAAAGGTGTGTACAGATTGGCGGCTCACTCGCCGGAACATTGCACGATGAATTGATCGTGTTCCTACGACGGAACGCTGATATTTTCACGTGGACTCCAGCAAATATGCTTGAGATTCTGGTTGAGGTGATGGTCCATAAGCTGGGGCTTGATCCTGACCGAAAGCCCGTCAGGCAGAAACGGAAGAACCACTTCGTAGAAAAGTTGATCGCCATCCGGGAGGATGTGAAAAAACTGCTAGACGTAGGATTTATTAGAGAAGTCCACTACCTGGATTGGCTCTCTAACGCCGTGCTGGTGAAGAAAAGCAATGGAAAATGGTGGATGTGTATCGATTTCACCAACGTTAATAAAGCCTAGAGAAAGGACAGCTTTCCCTTACCCAGGATCGACCTGCTGGTTGACTCGACGGCCGGACATAAGCTGCTAAGCTTCATAGATGCCTATTCGGGTTACAACCAGATCCAGATGAGTCCGAAAGACAAGGTCGTTTTATGATTTAATCGTGGCACCTATCAACAAAGTGATGCCTCAGATGAAAAATGCCGGAGCCACCTATCAACGACTGGTCAACAAGATATTTGAAAAACAGATTGGTCGCAACATTGAGTTCTACATCGACGACATGCTCTCAATTAAGCAGGTCACCGGTGACCACATCCGCGACCTGGCAGAGTCGTTTGAGGTGCTCCGCAAGCATCACATGAAGTTGAACCCGGCTAGTGTGTCTTCGGGGTAGCCCTTGGGAAATTCTTGGGTTTTATTGTCTCCCAATGGGGGAATGAGACAAACCTAGAGAAGATTAAGGCCCACACAGACAAGGCTCCCCCGCGGAGCGTGAAGGACGTCTAGTGATTGACTGGATGGCTAACAGCATTGTCCCGCTTCCTCGCAAAGTCTGGCGACAAGTACCAACCCTTCTTTAAGGCCCTAAGAGGGACAAAATCCAACGGGTTTCAATGGACAGCACAACCTTCGTGTATTGAAGCGGTATCTGGCCAACTCACCATTACTGGTGTCGTCCAAGGACGGTGAAGAGCTGTATCTTTACCTCGGCGGTGTCGGAAGTATCCTCGGCCTGTCCCTCATACGCTAGGAGACTCAACTACTGGTCTACTACCCGAGTAAAACGCTGGATCGCCCAGAGACCCCCTACTCAAAACAAAAGCTGGCTTAACATTTGTATTCTATGCATGGAAGTTAAGGTCGATTTCAGCACCACATAGTGGTCCTTCAATTCGAAAAATATACTCCAGATACCGATGTTTCTGAACGGTTGGTAAAATAGGTTGTCGAGTTGGGTGAGTTCGACATCGAATTCTGACCCAGACTTGCTGTAAAAGCAGAGACTCTAGCTGACTTCATTGTTGAGACCACAACTTCAATTCTCGAAGAACAGCCCGCAGAAAGCGCAGTACAGCTTGACGGAGTTTCAGAATGGGTACTCCACATAGACAGATCATCTACGGACGCCGGCAGAGGCGCTGGAGTGGTCCTCACGACCCTAGATGAGTTTGAGATGAAGCATTCCCTCAGACTCGATTTTCCAGCAACCAACAACGTTTTTGAATACGAAACCCTGTTAGCCGGATTACGATTAGCAAAGGAGTGCTCTGCCAAGAGGTTGGCGGTCTACAGCGACTCTGAACTGATCGTTAACCAAGTTGACGGTGACTTCGAGATAAGCAACCCTCACTTGGCCAAGTACTTGGCAAAGGCGAGGGAGGCCGCCCAGGGTTTTGACAAACTAACCCTGGTTCATGTTCTCAGAATTGAAAACTAAAAGACAGACCAGTTGGCTAGAGCCCTGCAGTCGAAAATCCAGAATAGTATTCGAGGGACATGAGGGAGATTTTGAATGCTCCCAGCATAGAGAAGCGGGAGGCGATGCCGATTTTTAAAGCAAAAAATTGGATGACGCCCTACCTTAGCTATCTGGCTGACGGATCATTGCCAGAAGATGCAGAGAAGGCTTAGCGAATAAAAAAGACAGCCGGCTAGTATACTGTGGTTGATGGGTGGCTATATCGCCATGGCTACTCAACCCCATACCTCCGATGCCTAATTCCAGAAGACGCTGACTACGCCTTGGGAGAAGTGCACCTCGGGTTTTGCGGAGCACATGTGGCTGAAAGAACTTAGCCTTCAAGATCATGCGGTAAGACTACTACTGGCCCTCGATGAAAAAGGGCGCGCAAATCAGGAAAAAGAAAGCTGCCAGCTTCAGAGTAACCTTCGCCACCAGTCGTCCGCTGACCTGAAGACATTTCAGGCCCCTTGGCCCTTCGTACAATGGGAGCTCGATATTCTCGGCCCATTTCCTATTACCATTGGGCCAAGGAAGTTTATCATCGTGGGCATCGGCTACTTCACCAAGTGGATCGAGGCCATCCCACTGGCAAAAATTACAGAGCACAACGCTTTTGAATTCGGATGATTTGGCATCCCAGAGGTCATCGTGGATCGATAACGGACTCCATTCTCGGGAAACGCTTCAAAGTATTGCGCCAACTTGACATCAAGTTGGTTCACACTTCTAAGTGGCATACCCCTGCGAATGGACGGGGTGGAGGTCACAAAGCTAACACTACTCCACGAGTTAAAGACTAAACCGAAGATGCAGGCACTAGGTAGACGATTCTCAATTCTTTGGTCTTACCAGACAACCCAAAAAGAACCAACGCGCGAGATGCCCTTCGCCTTACGGATCAAAGAATCTCACCAAAATCGAGCTTTCAAGTCTTATGGTGGAATCATTGAACCCACAGGGTAACTCCCAGAAAATCAAGGAGCGCCTAGACTTGTTGGAGGAAGCCTGCGACGCCGCCAGAATACAGACAGCGGTCTACCAACATCGAATCGCCTGATACTATAACAAAAAGGTAAAGGCGCGATAATTCGATATTGGGGACCTAATCCTGTGAGGTGTCGAGGCCACAGGGCAAGTGGCCGGCCACAACAAGCTCTCCCCTAATTGGGAAGGGCCTTTCCTAGTCTCCGCCGTCCTACGAAACAGAGTGTACAAACTCCGAAACTAGGACGGAAAGTTGGTCTCATGAACGTGGAACGCGATCCACCTCAAAAGCTACTTCCAATAAGGAACCCAGGTATGTACTTGCGTTATTGAGGGCACGCATTCGCCTGCTTGTTTCAATTTGTCAAAATAAGTGTTTCCTTGGCATATTGCCTTTCCCTTTCCTGTGTGCATGTATATATATGTGTTTGTTTTGTAGGTTACCCGACTTAGACTGCCCCTAAGTCGGGAGGGTCTTCACCATCGCGTTACTAAACCCTGGTCATCCAGGTGGCCCATAAGTGGTCGAACACGAATATCGGTCATCTAAGCGGCTCATTAGCGGTCGAATTTAAACCCTGGTCACCCAGGTGGCCCACAAGCGGTCTAATATGAATCTCGATCATCCGAGAGTCCCATTAGTGGTTGTCTTAAACACTGGTCATCCAGGCAGCCCATAGGTGGCCGAATCTAAACCTTGGTCATCCAAGTGACCCATTAGCGGACAAAATCTCAGGGGGCTAGCACAACACACGCGACGACCTCCTTTACGAGTAGATAGCGTGATTAGACAACAATGGTCGAAGGGAGAAAATTTCTTCTCCAAGGCTGGCCACCCAAGTCAACACTTGGGCGGCGCCATCAGGCTTTACTAGGCCGGCTAATACATACACAGCCGCCTACAAAAAATCACACTTCACTCCTTTGCCAAAGAATGCGATGGTCGCCCAACTAATATTCAGATAAAGACAACAAACATGCAAGCACATAATAGTAAAAAGAAATAGACAGAGTAGGAGAATTCTCATTTTATTGCTTTCAAACGTATTACATTATACATAATACAAAGGGAAGACCAAAAATCGACAAAAGGCTAAGGAGGTGACGGAGGCGGCGCTTTGACAGCCTCACGGATCCCACGAGACTTTTATGGGTGCAGGCGGACTGTTTAACATATTAAGCAGGTCCACCAGGAAATTAGGGTCAATAAGCCGCGCGATACGCCGACACATATTGACCCCTTCCCACATCCGCGACCACATTAGCTGCTCAATCTCGTGGGAACATTTCCGGAGGCTCAAGCGGTTCTCCAACTCCATCAGCTGCCCTCCAAGCTGGCTAAAACGCCCAGTGATCCACTTGTTCTCCTACCGTAGATGAGCATTTTCCTCTTTCAGACAAGCATTATCGGCCTCTGTATCGGCTAGAACGGTCTGTAAGACGGCGGTATCCGACCGGTGCTCCGCCCCCAAAGCCGCCAGCTTCGCGTCCAACTAGGCGATCTCTGCCTCCCTATCAGAGATCGCCCAGTCCCGCTGGTCAATTACCTTTGCAATGGCAGCCAGCACCTTCTCCTTCTGCACCAAAGAACAAAACAAATCAGAAATTCTAAAGAAAAAGTTATGCAGAAAGTATCATGAAAAATTATACTGCCCATACTCTCCGTGAGGGCCTATCAGGTCTGGCCTCCAAGTCTGGCTCCAATGGCGGTAGGCTGGAAGCAATCCCCTCACAAGCAAAGCCGGCGGCGGCCTCCTCCAGGATCTCCTCTAGGAGCTCCTCATCAACGTCGTCCACGGCGGTAGCAGGCTCCCCAGCGACGGCCTCCATTGTAGCCGCTGGAGGATTAAGGTCAACGATCGGCTGCTCAGCTGGCAGCTGCATGGATGGTAAGCCGACTGACGGCTCACAGACTGGCTCTGAAAAAATCTCCGTCTGCACCGCTCGAAGAACCACCTGTGGCGCAGGTTGCCCCAGAATAACGCCTTCGCCCCAAGTTTTCGACAGGTCTTCAAATGACTTCTCCATTCCGGTGGCACTGTCGGGACCGCTGTAAATCCCGGCTGTGATATAGTTGGGCCCCAAAGACGATGAGGAGGGCATCTCCATAGCCATCCTTATAGGCCTTGGGCCAATGAAGTCGTCATCTGTTGGACGGGGACGAATGAGCAGGCCCCTGGAATCCTCTGGTCGCATCATAACCGCCGGTGGCGGTGCCTTGAACTTCTGAACAGGGGAAGGCAGTCCCCAATTCACATTCTTGGTTTCTACCCTAGAGACCAAGAAATCTCTCTTGAAGTCAGAGAGATGGGCCTTGACCAGTTTGGTCAATCACTCCAAGGATGCCGTCTCCGCCACAAACGGCGTCCCCGTATAAACCTACGACACCTAGCCCCAATCCCTTGGGAAGGGCCAGGTTTCAGTCACCCTTACCAAGAAGAACCGGTTCTTCCAATTCTTCAGTGAGTCGTAGATGGCCGTATTAACCTTTAAACCACTACGTGGAACCAGGGAGATCCACTATCCTCCTTTGTTTATCTTGAACAACCCATTCACCATAGACATCGTCAACCGCCTAGAATGCTTACAGAGAAAGATACAAAAGGCACAAATGTACCATACAACATTGGCGTGGAGCTGAGCAACAGGAACACACAAAGCCTGGAGGATCGACTGTAAGTCGTCTGGAAGAGGAAGATGGAGACCACTCCTCAGGTGGGCCTCATACACCGTTACGTGTCCCACCGGCGGAGAAAAGGCCCTGTCGTCCTTATCTGGAACCCTCCACACGATGTCTATGGGGATGTTGAACTCAATGCACAGCTCTTTTACGTCGTTCTCTCGGAGAACAGAAGGGATATCGGCAACAGAGGTCGAAGCCATGTTCATAGAAGAATTAGGGTTTCTCTTTGGAACGAAAGAAGGTTGAAGACGAAGAAGCAAAAGCAGAATGCGTGAAAAATGCTAAGTGTAGAGGAGGAAAACTTAAACGGCAAGGTGTGAAACGCCTTAAACCTCCTCGACAAGGCACAACATCATTCCTGCCACGTGTCGCATTCCAAATGGGCATCTTTTGAGCAAATCTTCTGACGCATTAATGGTTAGGATAGTGGTTCAACCGTGTGAAGACACGTGTCCACTTTTAACCTGACAAACCGGCTAATGGCTACGCATCACACAGGGCACATAGAAAGTTCTCCGAAATCTGACCAAAGATGGTCAACAGATCCGGTCAATTTTCTTCTTCGAATCTGACCAAAGACGGTCAACAGATTCGATCAACTTTCTTCTCCAGATCTAACCATAGATTCCGGCCACCGTGATCCGATCAATTTTTCTTTTCGGATCGATGGAATGGGTAAGTCAAAGGCTGCCCAGATCCACTGTTGGACGGTCAACGTTTGCCCAATAGGAAATGAGGGTCGAATTCCTGAAAGGCCCAAACACGCATCAAACGGTTAACGCTGGCCGTTGACCGACCGAGGCAAGCGTGGCGGCTTTACTTGCTCGGGGATTGGTCATCCGTGTGTTGATAACTATTGTAGCAATAAGCCAGGAATAAAAAGACTTTTCATGGGCATGGCCCACTTGGGCCCAACTCCAGCAGGCAGCTAGCAACGACTCTTTTCCCAACCCTACGTCTTCCTAATTCCTACCATGTGGAGCCTTTCAATGGTAATATACTCGAAAGGAAGGCAGAAAATTTAGAAAGCCGCTACCCGCCAGAGAAGAAAATAATCCCAACTAATTAGGCAACGCGTGCCTTCCTCACAGTGAAGGCTGCCTAAACATGGCGCAGGAAATCATACCTTCCAACTAAGGAAGATCACCCAGCCGCCATTAAAAAGAGTCCTAGGGTCTTCGCTCAGGGCATGCGAACAACCTCTCACACAACGCCTACAACTGTGCTCTCAACATACGCTCTCGACAAGGCATCCCAAAACAATTTCATACTCTCTCTCTGCAAAGCATCCTAGCTTGCTGAGAGAAAGAACACAAATAAAAGGCATACAGGTGCTCTTCCTGTTGACAGACGCCTTCACCCACCATCCAGATTCAAGAGACGGCATTGCTTCTCTTTCATCTAGAAACCTACGCACTCTTACATTCTCCCCCTCAATTCTCATTTTCCGTTGCCTTCCCAGATTTCGAAGGCTGTCTACTAACTTGATCGTCAGAGTATTTTCGATGGGATAACTTCTCACTGACACACTAACCTCCTGTTCGTTTTAGTGGTGTGCAAGATCTAAACTCAATGAACGGAGTCACAACCAGACAAGCAGATTAGCCCGAATCTGTTCGAAATTCAGATCCAGTGACGCATCATGAAGTTTAAATCTCATTAAGAAATTTACATAAGATGGTCATTTTCCTAGTTTGTTTCAAATAGGATAGGCTACTGAGAAAAAAAAATTGGCTATAACGCCTAGTTTCTCATTCTCAACTTATGACGTTATTATTATATACATTGGTCTAATATGGCAAATAGTTTTACAATGAAAAATTGAAGAAAAAATCAAATTAGTGGAAATTAAGCCTAATACCTGTGTCACGACTTCGAACCAAGCCGGTCTAAACTATATATAATTCACAAAATATTAAAATTTCAAAACAAATTTGAAATCCGAGTGTAACAAACAAATAAACCATAAAATTTCATTATCTAATAATAATAATAAACAGAATATAAAACTCATCATAGGACCTCATTGGATAACCTTTTGAATAATATAATGCATACGACTTGCTCCATGAATTTCATAAGGGAGGTCACAAACCAACCATAACAATCAAAACTCAATATATATAACAAAAATGTTCTCAGTCCACAAACATAGGCCTATAATTCCACTATCCACAACACATCTGATACAAACCCAAACAAAAACGAAGTTAAAACTCACCAAGATAACTGAAGTAGCGTCAGATCATGTCCATCTTCGGTACAGTATCCAAGCACACTAATCTAAAGCGATAAAAAATAAAAAACATGTGTCGTAAACTTAGCAAATATCATATCATATAATATAAACAAATATGTTCGACAAATCAAATAGATGGTCCATAAACATATTCAAAATGGATAAATGATACAAATCTGAAATTCGATATCAAAAGCCAAATCACAAATTTGAATTATAATCAGAAATCAAACGGCAATTCACAAATTTGGAAACCAAATATCGAAGGCCAAATCACAGATCTGAAACATAATCTGAAATCGAAAGATAAATTGCAAATCCAAATCATAATCTGAAATCAAAAGTCATGAGAATAGTCTCATGCTCAAATCTTATATCAAATCAAAATATAGTCCTATCGAGACGTACTCACAATAAATTTTGATCCAAAATCAAATCACATAATATGAATCATGTCATATCCATATGAAAGGCATACTAAATAAAACGAAGTTTGAAACCAAATAACAGACAAATAAATGGAAGCTGGAACGAAATTATGTAAATCGAAGTATGTTTCGGGACAAATCACATATCCAAATATATGAGACATTTCAAATCCCATCTATGGGCCAATTTACGAATCTCAAGTTAAAGTCCGAATATAAATTCATGTAGAAATATAAAATATGTAGGAAATTAAAGTATCAAATATTCAAAAGATTAACTTAAGGAAGGGTTATACATACTCATAGTAATCTTAATCCATATCAACCACGATTTAAACCCATTGGTAGGGCCATCCATGCACTCTATCACCCATAGATAAGAAACTTAATATATTTTTCCACCCGTGACTTTGAATGTAATCCTTAATTTTTTCAGATATATTAGAACGTCCAAATATATATAAATTTTTTGTTCAAATTCCATACAGACGGGGTGCGTCAATTACAAACGAAGCCTCTTCCTACTGACGGAAGAGGGAGTCACATAATTTCTCCGTCGGGAATACAGTCTCCCCATTGGGATAGGCGTCACAAATTACATATCTCAATCACCTATCACAAAGGTAGCAATCTCAAATCCCAGGTAACGATACATGTGAACTAATGTATGGCCCACGTAAGTTTCATACCTATTTCCATATAAATATACTCATATAAAAATATACAATTTTAAATATTTATCGATTTATCCAGAAAATAACAAAACCCTCAAATATTCATAAATCCAAAATAAATCCTACAAATGATCAGTAAAAATACATGCATGCATGAAATGTGAGTAAAACTGACATGCATGAATATTAAACCTCCAAAATATAAGCAAAATATATCAGACATTGAAACAAACCAAAGATGGGGCTTATAAATATTTTCCTTGACTTTATACTAAATAGATCTAAGGAAATGATGTACTAATCTACGTTATCTCTTCTCCCTCTCTCATCTTCCTTCTCCTCTCTCTCTCCTTTTATTTTGCTTTGTCCCGAAAATGCCGAAAGCCCACCGCCATGGCTGCTTATATAATCACCGGTGCTCGAGCATTGTCTCGATGGTGGGTCGAGCATCAGGCCCTCAAGTATCCATGCTTGAGTGCAACCCTCAGGCGCTGACCCACGAGTTTTCGTGCCTCAGGTGCCGACCCACTGATCAGATTTTTCTTTAAAATTTATAAAATAATATTAATTTGATACATCCAATTATCTCAAAATAGCAATAATTTTAAATAAATCAAATAAAAAAACATCGGGCATTACAACCTGATTGATACCTATCTCCACACTCATGTGTGTTTACTACAATAATTGTGCGCTTGACTAGTGTCTACAAGGCACATAAGTGTGTTTGTAAGTAGAATAGGTGACAACCGTTATGTGCCTATTGCAGCATTCATACATGCTTAAGGCAAAATGTCGGTGCTTAAGTTGTATTTGATGTGGTACTTGTGTGTGGTTAAGTGTATACGATGGCATCTAAAGTGCACCTATTTGGAGTTTGTGTGCCAATTTAGTATAAAGGGGTCCTTTATCCAATTTTCAGTTAGTCTCACGGAAAAATAGAGAAGAGGGAGAAAAAGAAAAAAGAAGACAGAACAAGAAAGGAAGAGATTTTAAAACTATTTTGAGTCAAATCTGCTGAATTTAATATTAAAAATAATTATTTTTAAACTTGTTTTTAGTCCATTTTTAAATTTTTAAATTTTGCTTCTCATTTTTATTTTACTGTACATACATATCACCATACCCACTTATTTTTTAAATATTATTGTATGTATGTATTTTTTTATTGAATGCTTTTAGGTTTTGCTTGATTTTATGGAAGGTTTGAAAATTGCATTTAGATGTGTCATCTAAAACTAGGTTGCTACTCGGGTCAAAGAGTCACTTGGTCTTTCTCAACATGTCAAATTGAAGCGGGTTTAATCTCTGTTCCTAATAGCCTGGATTGTACACACTAAAACTAAACAAATGAGAAGTTAGAGGATTAGTAGAACTCATTTCTTGATACATCCTCCGACGCCCAAATCAAAAATCTTTCTCAGATGGATAGAAAGATATGAGGATGTAAGAATGTGTGCGTAAATTCGAGGGTTGAGTGCTTGGATGTGTCTAGCTAAGGGACAACTTTGGGAGAAGGTGGTGCGCTCGACGGGAAGCGACTTGAAGAAGATGGTGCGCTCGACGGGAAGTGACTTGAAGACGATGGTGCGCTCGACATGAAGCCACTTGTGAGAGAGTAAGAGTTGTGAGAGACTTATTCCAGGATTTTTGGGTAGAGGGTCGTCCTTTTGTAGGCTTACAGGTGCACATATCCCCCATCATGGGAGCAAGGGGATATTTATAGAACTTGAGCCAACTAAACCCTCATTAGGTGACAAGGCTGACTGACGGTTATCCGTGTAGATTTGGAGAGCTGTCACGGGAATTGCGGCTGTCCGTTATGATAACCGTGGCTAGTTGAGAAAATTCCTTCCTTCTTCATAACGACGCTGGAGGCAGCGGTTATGTCAGTTGCCATTGGAAAAGATTCATCGGATCGCCATTGCTATTTTAGGAGAGATTACGCGATCGTAGGTAATATCCGGGGATATTTGCTAGGCTATACCGGGGCAATTTTGGCAAGTTCTTCCCACGTCCGTGATGCTGCAAGGCGGCCCTCGTCACCCATTTTCAACTGGTCAGTCCCGAGTTAACCCGCCCGGGTTAACCATTCAGCTACTTGGTCCTGGGCCCTTCGCTCGTCCATGGGCCTTACCTCTAAGCCAACCCATTTATGTCAGTAGCAATCACTAATCCCCATGTCAGGGGGTTTGAATTTTCAAACCCCCAGCAAGTTCATTGATAGGACATCATTTGTCATTTCCCCCATTCACTCCTTCCCTAACCAGCCTTCTAGTTTGCTATTTAGTCTATTCTAAATTGATTCTCTACAGCCAATGATTTTCTACAAATTATACTAGTGTGAAAAATCTTCGACATTTAATGGCTTGTCGGTCCCTCCATGTGCTATAAATTGAGGAACTTGCTGTATCTTGCACCACGCCTTGCTTTCATCAGTTGAGTCGCGTGAGGATTCGAAGTCAACATGGAGCCCATGTTACCTGTGGCCAGGATCGGAGGAAGCTCACCTCCATTGTTTAAAGGCAATATCTTGGGATGCACAAGAGGTCTGCTTTGGTTACTCCTTGTAGCTTGGGGAACCACTTTGGTTACCCCTTTTCACGTCTGTCCTGGTGCCGATTCCATCTCCTAGCTAGGGTGGATTGAGGCTTTCCTTTCCTTGTGACCCCCTAGGTGATGGCCTATTTTCGGAATGGTTGGTCTTCTACTGTGGCTCCTCGAGACTAGCAGCACACAGGAGCCTGACCTCATCGCTCGTAAGGTGCACACCGGCCTCTCGTTTTAGCCTTGTTTTGGGGGAAAAGCATGCTTGCTTACCTATGGGAGTTTATCCCAGTGGAGTAGAGCTTTTGCAGTTGGATCATCATTCTATATACATTTACTATATATTTTCTTTTGTTTTTCTACGCTTGCCATTGCAGGTTTTTGTAATTTGTGAAAAGAATTAGTGAATGAAACTACCGAGTACTTTATTTTTACCACTTGGCTCCCTTTTTTTCTTTTTCCTCTTTTTGCGATGTGAGCAAGGGAAGCATCCGAATGTCACCATCTTTGTCGATGGATAATTGTCAACCAGACCGCTAGGGCTACCAGCATCTTAGTTTTCTGGCGGTTTCACCCATTGCGGTCCATCACGGGTGCTGGGTCTGAACATGGGCTGGTCACGTGTCGTCAGTCTATCATTTTAGGAAGTGAACCATCCTGGTCTTGGAACATACATCTCTTTGTCAATCGGCCCGTCCCATCTTGCTAGGGGTTAGCCATCCATGTAGGAAAGTGCAATGTCAGGCCATTATTTCTGACGCTAGGCAACTGACGTGCCTCAATGCCTCGCGATGTGGGCACATGTCGTGGTCATCATGGCGTGTGTCCTTTCGATATTTCCCCAACAATGCCATTTCAGTGTCTGGGAGCTTGCTATGTAAGCATTGAACCTTTGCCATTTTCCCACGTTCTACCTTTACAATTCAAATCACATTTCCCCTGGTTTACCTTCATGGCTCCTCCTGGTGTTGGCGCTATCCGGTCGGTAGTTACTGTGGCCGACATCACAACCTTGAATGCGTAGTATGGAATCCCGAGCGCAATTTCGTTTGGGGTGTCGACAAAGGTTGATAGGGCTTGCTCTCCCCTGCTTTAGTACATCACCATCTACGAAACCCACCTGAATAATGGCCTTCGCATGCCCTTCGCGTAGGAATTGTACAAGATTCTGGCATCCCTAAGCCTCCCAATCGTGCAGTTCCATGCCAACTCTGTGTAGTATCTATGCTATCTTTGAATTTTTTTTCTGTCATTATTGGCGGACCTTGGATGTTGAGACTGTGAAGGTGATCTTCTAATTTTGCCAAAATGCAAATTGGATTTCATTGTCCCCCCGTTTAGCTTTCCAAATAAGTGGGGGAATTCTCAATTTTGTGAAGAATTGGAATGACCAATTCTTCTATTTGGAGGTCCCCTCCTACTGGGCCCCTTCAAATGAGTGGGGCAACGTATTGGTGTCCTTTGCAAGCGAAGTTTTGCGTCAGGAGGAGGACTTGACAACATTGTTGATAGAGCTAGTTTAGGCAAATGTTGACTCGTTCAATAAGAGAGATCACCTGCTGTTCGCTGAGGCTCCCGTGCAAGCCAAGTGGGAGCCTCTATTGGAGGGGGTGGGAGTGACTGCTCTGCCGCACGTTCTGCCCAAAAGGAAGCTTGGATCACTGTATATCAATGGTTCCTCTTAGAACGCGTCCCAATGGCAAGTAGCTTTGTCGAGCCCTTCTTCTTCTTCCTCTATCGAACCGGGCCTAACCATGGCAGAGAGGACTCAAGGGATCGACGAGTCGTCTTGGAGGTGGCTTCTGCCCCATCTTCTTCAGTCGACCGTGTCTTATAGGAGGATGTTGATACCGGCAATGAGCCCTCGGCCCTTCCCAACGGAGCCTTGAGGGAAACTGAGGCCGAGGAGTCAATCGAGCCCGTCTGCATGCCCACTCTGTCCCAGTATGGGGTCCCTATTGTTGCCAACGCATTGTCTGAGGAGCCTGTGCAAGGCCCTTCTACAACTTTGGTTGACGAGACCCTCGATGATCTGCAACCAGCAGAGGACCAGGTAGGGAGTGGTGCAGATGTGGTGGCGGTAGTAGAGGTACCTAGTCTGGAAGTCCTGGAATCTATGGCTACAGAGAGCCTGATGGCTCTCCCGTCACATCAGGCTTCAAGGTGCCTCCCATTTGCCATGGGATGCCACCGCCGGAGAAGGGGCCTCAAGTTGCTTCTTCATCCAAGGTTCCTCTGAGTTTTGCAACTGAGGAATTGCCTTATATCGCGGTACGCTTCAGATAACCCCTTGTTTTCATTGATGATGGACTAGCCTGGTTATCCCCCATCCTTTTTAAACTTGTAGGACCATTCGATGGTGAGCGTCCTATAGACCTGCTTAAGCCAACAGATAATTAGGATCATCAGCATGATGAAGAGATCGGTCGGCTGACCCAGATGCGAGTCGACTAGGGAGTGTCCAAGGAGATGCAAGGCCAAATGAATGTCGTGGTAGTCAAGGCCTAGCTGTGCCGGGAACAAGCTGCCAGCCTCAAACTCGAGCTATTCGAGATCCAAGCAAGTTTCCAGGAACTGAGGGACGCTCTCTAGGTGGCCGAGTACCATCTCGCGAACCTTCAGAGTGAGAACGTTTGATTGGAGTTGGAGCTGAGCACTCGATTTAGCCCGAAGAAAGCAGGCCATGCTGTCAACACCAGATTTTTAGATAGCGTTTGCCTATATCGCCGAATCGCCTCCCTGGTGGACCCAGACTTCCTTGTCGACTTTTTCGACCCAAGGAATGGTGGGGCCTAGCGTTGGTCTGACTTGACTGACTTCTCTAATGGAGGAGGGGAGCCCTCATCGTGTTCAACTGGGGGCCTATAGCTTTAAGGCATCCACTTTGTTAACTTTGTAGGCCCAGGCGGTAATTGTGCCTTGCAATGTACCTCTTGACTTCATAATAAAGCAGTAGTGCCTTTCTTTTTTAGCATTGTTGAAGACATTTTTTTGTTTGTATGGAATTTCTCTAGCTAATGCTTCGTTAGTGACAAGCTGGTTGCTATCACTGTCGTCACTAGGTTTGGTGCGGATGCTAGGGTTCAGTTAGGCTCATTCTCTTGGAGAGGAGTCTCGGCACTTTTGGTGTTCATACCCGTGAGAGGATGTCACCACGCGGCTTTGTTGAGCCTTACCGGGGCCGACTGGGTCCTACGACCATTTCTTCCTTGCTCTGGCAAAGTCAGAACCATCATCCGTGCGATACCATTAGAGCTCCTCCCTCTGGGGGATGTCACCTTCACGCATGTAATTCTAATTCGCCGACCATTGTCAATTGATTGTGCTCGTCCCTATTGGGGAAGCCGCCACACTCATGTTGAAAAGCCCTCTAAGTTTTTGGTATTCCACCGTGCATGGGCCGCTCGGTGATCGGATTGAGGTTCACATTTGACTACATATAAGCCGCTCGATACGAGACCAAGATTTAAATTGACCGCATATGGGCCGCTCAGTAAGGGACCGAAGTTTAAATTTGGCCACATATAGGCCGCTTCGATATGAGGCCGAGATTCTTTAACCGTTCATTGGCCGAGAAATAGAAGAAGAGAAGTTTACCTAACTTAGGGACAGTATAAGTTATTTAATTTTATGTAAAGTCACACAAGCATTCACATAAATAAACAAATAATAAATTATCATTTTATTAATTCAAGCGTGGTACATTTGGCAAGCAAACCAAATGATACATACTTCACTTACTTGGGTCTGGCATGAGATCATTGGTAATATATCTTGAGGTGGACGGCGTTCCACGTCCTTAGAACCAGTTTGTCGTTCTAGGTACACAGTTTATACAAACTAAACCAAAGAATCGTTGAAATAAAAAATGGGCATTCCCAATTTGGGAAGAGCTTGTTCTTATTGTTGTTCTTGCCCATTGCCTTTATGCTCCGCAGAACTAGATCCCCAACCTCAAATTGGCACATTTTTACTTCTATATTGTAGTTCTGGTGGACCCACTGTTGATAGGCAACGGTGCACATCTTTGTCACGTCTTGGGATTCTTTGACAAGGTCAAGATGCTCTCTAAACCACTGAGAATTGCTGAACGAATCAAAGCCCTTGACCTGGGGGTTGGATAGTCCGATTTCTATCGGGACGACCGCTTTAGTCTCATAGTATAGATTGAAGGGCGTCTTACGAGTGGGCTCCTTTGTCGTTGTCCGGTATGACCACAGCATAGAAGGTATCTCATCTGCCTAAGAGCCCCCAACGTCTTCTAACTTGGTCTTCAATCCATGCAGTAGAATTCGATTGGTGACCTCCACTTGCCCATTCGCTTGTAAATAGGTGACGGAGGTGTGGCCCAATTAGATGCCCAAATATGTGTAATATTTGGTGAATCGTTTATCGGCGAATTCGGTTTCGTTGTTGATCACGATGATCTCAAAAATTCTAAATCAGCAAATGATGTTCTGCTAGATGAACTCCGTCGCGTTTTGTTCTGTGATCCGAGCCAACGGAGAGGTTTCGACCCACTTTGAGAAGAGACCAAGTATGTCAAGCCCCCATTATACAAATGGTCAAGGGACCTAAAGGGTTTTCAAGTCCGTGGGCGATCGATGGGACATGTCGACATGGAGCTGGCAGTTCTCGAGCTTCTTCAAGAAGTCCACGGCGTCTTTCTTCATCGTCAGCCAATAGTAGCCCTAGCGCATTCTCTTGAAGGTGAGATTATTTCCTCCGATATGAGACCCACAAATTCTGAAATGCAACTTTTTCAGTGCGTAGACAATTTCTTCTGGTGTAAGACACCGCATGTACAGGGTGGAATACCCTCAACGGTAAAACCTCTCATCAATTATGGTGTACCAACTAGCCGTCTTTTTCACACACTTGGCATCATTTGGGTTTTTCGGTAGGGTACCGTCGGTGATATATCTCCAGTAAGGAGACATCTAGCCTTCATTATTGGAAACTTGTAGCACTTCTTGCTCGAACTCTTCTACACTTAGAGAAGTCAAGACTTTCCGCATATCTCTCAAGTATTGCTCTGAGTTTTCAATCGCTGGAGCCTTTGCCAACTGATCGGCCTTCCAATTGTTCGCCCTCGGGATGTACAATCTTTTGAATTTGTCAAACTTCTCCCCTCACACTGGCAAGGTACTTCGTGAGTAGGGGGCTCGACACCTGGAAGTTGTCCTGGATTTAGTTGACGATCAGCGCATAATTGCTATAGATGGTCAAATGCTTCGCCAAGCATTCCTTTGCCAATCAAAGTCTGACGAGTAAGGCCTCATATTCAATGACATTGTTGGTAGCTGGAAACCCGAGTTTCAAAGAGTACCTTATCTCCAACCAATCGGGGGTCCTTAGGACCACTCCGTCTCTACTACCAATTTGCGTTGATGACCCATCAACGTGTAAGGTCCAGGCTAGAGCCTCCTCCAGCTGGTGGGCAGCTTCGTCGGGACCAAAGGTGCTTGGTACCGAGGTTGTGGTTTCAACAATGAAGTTCACCAAGGCCTGCGCTTTAATGGCTAGACTAAACTTAAATTCTATATCAAACTCGCCCAATTCGATGGCCAATTTAACTAGCTATCCGAACATGTCGGGTTACTACGGGATTCCCTTCAATGGTTGATCGGTTGGGATGATGATTTTGTGTGCCTGAAAGTAGGGCCACAGTTTTCTGGCTGAATAGATGAGCGTCAGTGTAATATTTTCGACAAGTGTGTAACACGTCTTGGTATCCCCAAAGTCATTACTGACATAGTAGACCGACCATTGTATATCCGAGTACTGCCGAATTATGACCAAGCTTAGTACCATGTCTAAAACTACCAAGTATAGGTACAACTCCTCGCCTTCTTTCAGTGACGACAAGGGAGAGGAACCGGCCAAATATTCCTTCAACTATTGAAAGGCAGCCTGGCAGTTGGTTATCTATTGGAAGCCTTCACCTTCATCTCTCTAAAAGCCTTGACGAAGGGCAAGAATTTTTTTTACAGATTTTACTAGGAAGTGGAAAAGCGCTGCAAGTCTCCTACTGAGCCTCTGGATGTCCTTCATAGTCCGCGGTGGGATCAAATCCATAATTGCATCTACCTTCTCGAGGTTTGCCTTAATCCCCCACTAAGAGATGATGAAACCCAAGAATTTCCTGGAGGATACTTTGACAGCGTATTTGGTAGGGTTCAACTTTATTTGGTATGCTCGGAGCACTCCGAAGGCCTCACTGAGGTCGCAGATATGATCGTCGATGGTTTTACTTTTGATGAATATATTGTCAATGTAAACTTCCATATTCCAGCCAATTTGGGCCTCGAATATTTTACTCATGAGCAGCTAGTATGTGGCGTCCATGTTCTTTTGGCCAAATGGCATAACCCTATAGCAGCACGTCCCCTGATCCATCAAGAAAGAAGTGTATTCTTTGTCTGTGAGACTCATCCAAATCTGGTCGTAGCCCAAATAAGTGTCCATGAAATTTAGCAACTCGTGTCCGAATGTAAAGTCTACCAGTAGATCGATCCTGGGTAATAGAAAGCTATCCTTCGAGCATGCCTTATTCACATCAGTGAAGGGGACGACATCCGTCACTTCCTATTACTCTTCTTAATAATGACCACGTTGGAGAGCCAGTACAGATGCTGGACTTCCCTGATAAAGCTAGTATTAAGTAACTTTTTCACTTCTTTACGGATGACAATGAGTTTTTCAAGGGGTGGTTCCTCTGTTACTACCTGATGGGCTCTGGGGTCCAACAATTAATCCTCCAATTCGTATGCATCTCTCTAGGTCGCTAGGGTCAAGAGGGATCTGGTCCGTTGTCTCACCAAACTAAGCTTGTTACAAAGTCATCTCATCTCAGTGATCAAAGTCTTCGGTCGATCAATTCAAAGTGGCTTGGATGACTTGAGACAAGTAACATGTCCGGCCGGTCACTTGGTTGCTCATAACTTCTCCGATGCCGCATGCCATAGAGAACTTCATCTTTAGGTGTGAGATTGATATTACGGCCCCAAATGCGGTTAGGCAGGGTCGGCCCAAGATGGCATTATAAACCAAAGGAACGTCGACCACTAGGAACATAAGCGTGCGGGATGTTGCCATGTGGTACATTCCCAATGTGACCTCTAACTAGATGGTTTCTTGAATGGGCATTGGCTCGTTGTCCAGTTTGTAAGGGGTCCCTCAGCCAATTTCGGTTGACTCTTTTTTAGCCCCAACTTAAAATATACATCAAGTTCAAACAAATTATGAGAACTTTTACTATCAATAAAGACCCGTTTTAACTGGTAGTTGACCATACTATTTGAAACGAGTGTAGACATAACCAGAGGGTTAGAATGGAAAGTTATTACATGTATCATATTATCGTTGTTAAAACTAATGATATCATTCCTAATTCCTACTCTCAACTTCTTATTATCGACAACTGTCTCATGGCAGTCTAGGGGTGGTTCTTAGACGGCCGGGTCACCACCATGTTAACCACCCCGACTATGACTTGGTTCCTCAACTGTTGCTACTCTGACCCTTCATTGCCTGTTCCGCCGAAGGTCTGTACTAGTTTTGTAGGAATTTGGTACAGTGCCCCCTCTAAATGTGGTCCTCAATCTCCCTCTATAGAATTCGACAATCCTTAGTGCTATGACCCGAAAATCAATGGTAGTGACAGTATTTCATCTGATCTCCTTCCTTTCGATTTTTGGTCATGTTTCAGCCACTTCAGGAATTTTTCATCACAAATCTATATAAAAATATTGGTTTGAGAGTCATTCAAATGGGTCAAATTCAAGAGTCTAAACTCCTTTGAGCTTCCGGCTCCATTTTGGGTTGTTTTCTGGGCCCGCAGTAGTTGATGTGGTCCCCGTTCCTTCCCTTCCCGTTCGTCTGCTCCTAGCAGAAGAAATCCATGCACTTTGACTGCTTTGCTTCATTGGCTTTTTTGACAGCTATGTTAACGCGGGCGATAACCTCAACCTCACGAAAAGTTTGGGAATCATTATGAGCCATATGCTTGAAGAACTCGCCTGACTCTAAAGTCGATATAAAAGTGCTTAGCTTCACTTTGTCAGTGAGTTTGAGAATCCGTCGAGCCTCGGCAGTAAATCAGGCCAAAAAACCCTTTAGATTTTCATTTGGCCCCAACTTAATACAAGTGAGGTGCCAAGACTGCTTCTCCTCCTTTCAACTGAAAACAAATTGTGACAAAAAGCTATCAACCAGCTCCTAGAATATCCGAATCAAATTTGACTATAGGCGGTAAAACCAAATCTGGGTGTCTCCCTTGAGAGTCAGAGGGAAGTAAAGGCAAATGGTAGCCTTGTTTGGGCCCTGAAAGCTCATAAGGGTGTAGAAATGGTCCAGATGGTCCATGGGATCAACGCTCCTGTCGTAGGGCTCTAGGACCGACATCTTGAACTTATGAGGGAGAGGTTGCGTTGGGATTTCTATTGTAAACAGCGATCTCCTTAAATCCGCAGAGTGTCCCTTGGTGCTTCCTTTAAACACATGCTGCCACATTTTTTCTACTTTTATCTCCATTCGAGGGACCGCGGTCCTTTTCACGTTGAGGTATGTCCTCAACTCTGAATGCTTCGGTGAGTGGCGCTAGGCTGGGTGGATGCTGGCGTTTGCCGGCTTAGTGTTGCACAAATTTCCCTCCTGGGCTAGAGGCCTTCGATCATTGTGAGTAGTGAGGATTTCGCCGCTCCGGTCTCTCATCCTACATCCCGTGACCCAGTCAGCTCTCCAACCATGATCGGGCCCTGTTGCTTGATGACGCTCGGGCTTTGAGGTCGTCAAGCTGCTATGTCTTCCTGGCCGAGCACTTCTTCTTCTGGCTCTTCCTTTTTAGAGCTAAGGTGCGGGCAATGGAGGAAGGAGCCCTTGGCCTCTCCTGACCCTAGCATGCATAGAGGGTCTGCAGGATTTGGGAGATGTTGTCCATCTGGGTAATTAGCGCTCACATGAAGAGTATCAGATGCTCGTCTGTGTGGTTGCCCACAGAGTGGCCGTTACCATGGGAGGCGACATCTTTTGTTGGAGCGCTAGCTTAAACCCGTGTATTGACCATATTTGCTTCTGTGATAACAGTGGTTAGGCTTTTCAGTTTCTTCCCACGGACAATGCCAATTATGTGTTCTCTGTATTCGGGTTATTACACGAGTTAGAGAACCGTTTGATCATTCTCAACAGGTCAAATTGAAGTGAGTTCAGTCTCTATTCCTGATAGCCTAGATCTTACACACCATAACTAAACCAATGAGATGTCAAAGGATTTGAGTGACTCATTCCTTGATATATCCTCCGACGTTCAAGTTAAAAATCTTTCTCAAATGGATAGAAAGATACGATGATGTAAAAAATATATGCATGGATGATGCACGGGTCTGAGGGTTGAGTGCTTGGATTTGTCTGGTTGAGCGATGGTTTCGAGAGATGGTGGCGTGCTCAACGGGGAGCGGCTTGTGACAGAGAGTGTGTGAGAGTGAGAGCTGTGAGAGACCTCTTCTAAGCTTTTTGGGCAAAGAGTTGTCCTTTTGTAAGCTTGCAAGTGCCTATATCACCTATCTGTGGGAGCAATGGGGTATTTATAGTGCTTGGCCCAACTCAACCCTACTTAGATGCCAAGACTGGTTGACAGCTATCCGTGTAGATTTGGTACGCTGTCACTAGGATTATGGGTGCTCATTATGACAACCATGGCTAGATGAAAAGATTCCTTCCTTCTTCGCGATAATATTGGAGGCGGCGGTAATGTCAATTGCCATTGGAAGAGATTTGCTATATCTCCATTATCGTTTTGGGAAAGATTACGCGATCATAGGCAATATTCGGGGGCTATTCGCTAAGCTATCCCAAGGTAATTTTGGCAAGTTCTTTTCGCATGCGTGGTGTTGAGAGGTGGCCGTCGTCGCCCATTTTTAGCTAGTCGGTCTCTGGTTGAGCCGTCCAAATTGACCGTTCAACTACTTAGTATTGGGCTTTTACGGGAGCGAGCCATAGGCCGCAATCCTCTGGACCCTCTGCTCGTCCGTGAGCCTTATCTCTTGGTTGACCCATTTACAACAGTACCCATCACATTCATTTTTCACTGATGAGGTATGTGAAAGATTATGTCCATATATGAAATCATTTATGAAGAAAACTCATAAAATATTGTATATTTTAATTTTCACATAACATCCCATGCAAAAATTTTCATATGGATTTTATTTTATTATTTTATCTGAGTTTAAGCTTTTCATACAGGGTTAAAATGTTTTATATTTGTACTTTTCTCATAGAATAAAAAGTTTTATTTATTTATTATAAAGTTGTCTATTTATTTATTTTTATTATAAAGTCGTCAAAAAATTAATTATCTTAATAAATTATTAAATATATATTATATCACATAATACAAATTCCTACCATGATTGCAACATTAAGTCGAAGCAACTCAATACTAAACCTATCTTTTGTATTTTTAAAATGAGTAACCCATGGCATATATTATTTAAAAAACTAAAAACAACATTATGGTAAAACATATATGCTTAATTTAATCAAACATTTATATTTTATTTTTATTATTTATTTGCTCAATTCGTCCAGTAATTATATTAGCCCTTAATGCTCAGATTTAATAGTCAATGCTGTAATTATTCAATAAAGAATTAAACCATGCAGTTTACCCAAAAAGGAAAACAATTTTTTTCACAAACTTAAATTTTTTCTTTATTTAAGAAATTGGTTCCGGTGTCTCTTCTTATAAAGAATAATCTTACCTAGCAATTGTGTAACTTTATTTGAAAGAATGGTATTAAAACAACTATCTTTTGATCACCCTTGATTCTTTTTAATACCATAAATTTGTTAATCTTACTCTTACAGATGTTATTTTATTTCTTGTTGGTATTATATCCATTTTTACTGTTAGATTAGAAGCTACTATTATAAATGGAACTGACAATTCTCCTGCTAATAATGATATGTGAAAATAGCACATTCAATAGCTAATGATCTCGCTAATAATAAAACACCTAAACTTAAGAAATAATCGGGAACACTTTTCTTGTAGCCAATGAGACCATTCAATTTGATATTGTGATTCATAAGAATAACATTTTCTAATCTAATGCCATAACCTTAATCCTAATCTCCAAATGATTTGAGTCATAATCCTTTTAAGATAGAAAAGATACATTATATATTTCACTTATCACACTGTAAAGAAAATCATTTACCTTTAGAAAAAAGAATAGTCTTTTGATAAAAATACGAATGATCCTCTTTATAAGTGATCTTAGAAAATTTTTAAGACTTTTAAGACTATAGATACTTTTCTTTAAAGAGCTCTTTGCCTACATCAGCCGTCTACCCCACCATCCGCATCATTGCAAACTAGGGCTAAGAGTAATCCTTGAGCAAGCATTTATTATCTTATCGTGGACCGACTTCCAATAGCCTTCATACAAACTCCCTACGAAGCACACCATTCAATGTCCTAAACAAGTCAACACCATCACTACTTTGATTTCCTACCGATCGACTTACCAAACGAGTCACAAGCACAGTATTTCTTCTTTATACTAGTTTATATATTTGTTTTATTCTATTTAAAGAAGCTACTGAGTTGAGCATTAGAGGATACATCCTATGATGAATAGTTTTTACCAAACCGAGACTATAGTAGCAATAAAACAAAACAATCATTCACTCAAATATATCATCTAAAGGTGACAGCTAAGTATCATATACAAAATTATGGCAGTCCCAAAAACAAGGTGAAAAAGAAGAGGATATGAAAGCTAAATGCACAGATACAAGCCAAGCTAGCAGAGTACAGAATCCAAGCAAGCAAAAAAGGTGAAAAATTCAACACAACTGTGGTCAATTAAACATATATGCTCTTTCCTGATAGTAAAACTCGAGCATTTCGAGGTAAAATTGTATCAATATTAGGAGACTGAGTGGAGACTGTGAAAGAAGCTCGCCATTTCTGCTCGTATGACAGATCGTGTTGCCCCGCTATGATCCCCAGCATTCAGCTAGGCAGAGCAGCAGCCAGCTTTGCTCACAGCAGAAACATCATCTTTGGTCCCAACACTGATTGTTTCTCCCTTTGGCAAGGCTGCAGGGTCACCGCCGATGTCAAGTGCCTTCCTGCTGACTACGTGATATATCTGCGTAAGTACTTCAGTGAATGCATTCTCAACATTCGACGACTCAAGAGCAGATGTCTCCATGAAGAAGGTGCTCTCCCTCTCGGCAAAGGTTTTCGCATCTTCAGTTGAAACAGCACGCAGGTGCCGCAAGTCTGCCTTGTTTCCAACAAGCATTATCGTGATATTGGAGTCCGTGTGATCTCGAAGCTCCTTTAGCCATCTCTCGACATTCTCAAACGTGACATTTCTGGTGATGTCATAGACGAGCAGCGCACCAACAGCTCCTCGGTAGTATGCACTGGTGATGGCACGGTATCTGAGACCAAGAAATTCCTTAGGTATTGAACTTGAGAAGGTAAAGTTCTTTTTGAAAGAAAACAAATAGACATTTCTTGCATACTGACATTCAGCTAGATGCTGGGAGGGAGTGTGGTTAAAGGTGAACTCAAATTTTGAGGCTCCTTGTAAATTTAATGGTCAAAACTAAAAGTTAGATTAATGAATGGTAGATATTAAACACTCGCTTAAATCACTTGATACAATATCTATTATTCATTTATTCAACTTTTAATCTTGACTATTAGGTTTACAAATAGCCTAAAAATTTAGATTCACCTTGACGGCTATAGCTAAGAGGATATGCAAAATGTGTACACATAATAATTTAAATAGCAATGCCACAACATTTATCTCATTTTGCATACCGCTCTTCAAAAAAACCAACTCTCTCATTCACAACATTAACAAAAAACTCACCTTCCCAAAAATGGTGGTTCAATGTACGAAGCACCCACATCGTGAGGTTCAGGAGGGTAAAATGTATATAACCTTAACCCTACAAAAGAGCGAGTTTGTTTTCATGATGTAAATATGGACTCTATGTCACAGTGGATAACCTTACGATTGCTCTATGGCTTGCCCTAAAAATCCGTTCCGCAACAAACTCTAAGGTGGATCAAAAATTTCTATTACAATAGGAAATATATGGAATTTAAGGCTTGATGCGCTATGTCTGCCGATATTTATAGTCTCTTTTCAAGGCAAATTAATGTGCATATATTGGCATATGTATTGGTATCAGAACCCCGATACCAATATTTCCTAATACAACGCCAATATCGCGATATAATACCTAATATTAAAAATATTAATTAATATTAGCTTACGATTCTCAAAAAATTTTTTCCTTCCGATGTATCCAATACTGATATGACCACAACCAATACCAATATTTTCATCTATGGTTCATATAAATAAGCAGAATAACCTTGGACCAAATTTTGAGAAGACTTCTCCAGTGGAGGCAAGACGAAAAGCGGTAGCCTCCGGCAACAAAACTTCCCACCCCCGGATTTTTTTTTAAGAGAGAAGAAAGAAAAGGAAAAAAAGAAAAGACAAAATGGATAGTAACTATCCACCAGTTTTTCACAAAATAAAAGAAGGGTGGCAATCACTCATGCACAGCCAAGTTTTAATTCCCTTTCGAAAGGATTCCTCTTAACAAGGATTTCTCACACAACTAATACACGAGTCTGAACATATCATAAGTCAGCTGTGATATAACTCAGGCAAGAAAAAGGAAATAGTTCTATATAGTTGATAGTAGAAACCGTAGCTCTTTTGATGAATTAAAATCAACCATAGGTCTCATAGCTAAGCATTGAAATGTAAAACAAAAGTTGATTTTTGACTCAACACCCTTGTGCCGGCATATCAAGTTGCTTAGAAATAAAATTTATCCCAACTCAAATTTTATCACTCAAACAATGCTATTTTATATTAAATTAATAATAAATATACATTTTTTTTTTTACAAAAAAAAATTATAAGAAAGTGAGCAATTAAAACTAACATAAATGAATTATCATATAATATTTTTAATAAGCTATTATAGTAGGACAATAATACTAACATAACCTAATAAACTGAGACAAAACTTAACATAACAAATTTATACTTATCGGCATTTACATTTTTACTTTACCAATTTATATTTTGTAATTGATCAAATATACAAAATATAAGCAGAAATAAAAAAAAAAAAGTGTCTCAAGCGTATCCAAAACATGTCGAACTTGTCCCAAGCTTGTCAAAATTTGTTCGAACGTGTCAGAGTATGTTGGAACTTTAAAAAGATAATTAAAAAATTGGACATGTGTCAAAGTGTGTCAAGAGAGTATCGGCATCTGATACATGTGGGACACCTGAACTTCAGCATTGGAAGAGTGTTCGTGTTCCTTAGTTTAGTATTTGCTTATTTACCCAACACATAATGGCTATAAACAACAAGTCATCTTTTAGCTCATAATCCAACAAAAAGTATTTCCTTAAATCCAATAAAAAGTAAAAAAATACCACTAACAACAGAAGTTATAATACAATAAGAATCCAGATAAAATGTCAGGAATATAGCTTTAGCTCATAATTCCAAATTGTGTCCTTGCCCAATCTATACACTACTCTTCTTGGAACCAGAGCAATCTATGTCACTATCATGCGTTGAAGTTGCACACAGAAGTGCTTGGGAGCATAAGTGATGAAAAATGAACATGCAAACTTAAAGTTCAAATATATTTTAGTATTATACCGAGGATAATCGGAAATCCATGTTTTTAGCAGTTTATGGAGTACATAGGATATTTGGCATTGCATTTTAGCTCAAGAAGTCTAGAGATAATATTTAGGGGATTATCTTGAATGAAAAGCATTTACTAATTACATCAGTAGTAGGTACCTACCCTAGTGCACCAGCTCCTTTATTTATTTATTTATTTTCCTTTGATATGTAAAAAAGGATGAGAAAGGGGCTGGGGTGCACTTAAATGTTCTTTTTTGATAGCTCCTTTTTTATTCAATTGTCAATAACTATTGAATATTGAAAGTACTTGTAATTCTTCTATCCTATTTGTTTGTTCTTTTTGTCTGATTTGATGCCTTGTTCTCCCTCTTTCCATCCCTTCTTCCTCTAGTTCTCCTTTTCTTTTTCCCATCCCGCATCAATTAAGGTTCATGCTAGCAAGAACACTCCACTTTCAAGGGACAAGGCAACAACTTTGCATATGATGTGCACATCAACAATGTTGAGTACCAGTCTCAAAAGTATGTCGGCATAATTGGTGACGATGAGGTCTTAGCATTAAATAGGACTTGCATCATAAAGTTTTTCAATAAATAACCATGTGCAAGTGTCATGCAGGCCAAGAGCACACATTATGCCATGAGCATCTCGGCAAGTCCGCAATTAGCTAGCTTGTGAGTTGATATAAATTATGCAACAATTTCCCTAGATAGTTTCTATTAACAACTCTAATGTGCTTGTTATTTTGAAATCAGATCTTATGAGTCTTGATTTGGTGAACTGCTAGTGCCATGTAGTCAACTTCTGCTATGAAAGAGTAGGACTGTAACACAAGTCCTTAAGTAGTAACCAAAATAATCACAACCCAAAATGGGCAATCCACCTTCTATAAGCTATTATGACTGAATAGAAAGGAGAAAACACAATCCCAAATTTCATTTGGGATGCCTTAACCACCCATCCACCCCTCTTTTCTCTCAACCAACCCCTCCTCACTATCAGCATATACGCAAGTACTCTGGGAAAATTAAAATCTCCAAACAAAGTTTAGAAATGTTAATGCATGATGTTTCTCATCAAGTAGATGTTGCTAATGGAATTCAAAAGGTGTAGAATGAGAAGGATATAACTTTCCAATGAAAAATGAAAAAAAAAAATTAATCCAATGAAAAAGTTAATTTTTAGAAACATGGGACTTTATGGGAAGTCAGCCTAACAATATTTTATGATGCAGGTGTGGCCGTCAGTTTAAGAAAGGATTGCAGCAACGAGCCCCCTCATACGCCCTATGTGGCAGCCCCATCTTTTAGTGAGAACCCAGCCACAGCCCGAGTTCGATCACTTGTATTCTATACAGGTCTCTGCTTAATTCAAACTTCAAGATACATAAGGGGAGGAAGAGTGTTAAAACATATAAAACCTCTCTTAAGCCTTCAACTAACAACTTAACTTGAGGGAATGAATTGGTTCCTTAACATGTATAACGCTTTTATACAGTTATGCTGTTAATGTAAGTTGACACATGCATTCAATATGAACCAACATTCACAATGAATCATAAAGGTTGAATTTACAAATGGATGACCCTGGGAAGGACATGTTAGTTGATGACAAAACTAGTGATATGTTGGTTTTTCAAATTGTTTAGGGTTTGTTAATGTGGAGTCACTACCTAGGAATTTCGAGATTATATTATGTTATGTTCCAGGTCATGACACAAATATTTTTGAGTTGTATAAATCATACATTGATTGATCTTTTCTATCTTGTTTTCATCAGAACTACCTGTAAATGATGTTTTCAACAAATTGGAAAATACAATACTATCACTGCTGTGAGCACAAAGTATGGACCAACACAAAAATAATAGCCATAACTGACTTACAGTCAATTAACCGCCATAAAATTGTGAATAAATCGAGTAACTACTTTGCTTAAACCCAACACAGGAATTTGATAGACTTAAATTGGGCTTGAGATTGGCTCGGTAACTTCGTAGGTTAGGCTCAAACAATAAGAGCTAAATCTTTTAATCAAGCCATCACAAGTAGTTCCAAGTTGTTTGGATCATATAACAAATATTACATTATATATATGGACATTTTTCTTGTAGAAACAAATAACCAGAGGGGGAAGCATTCAAGGTTTACCCAAGCGTAGATCACGCAGGGCTTTGAACGGAAAAGAGTAGAATATCTGATAGAAGAACAACAAAATATAGAAAAAAGGAAACAATTTTCCATAATAAACAGGCCCAACCATCTCCAATTCAACAAAGAGGACAATTCCCTTCAACTTATACAAGAAACAAAATGTGAAGCAAACTCCAGCTGGATAAATCTGCAAATAGCCCTCTAAAAATCTTTTTATTTATCTGTATACCCCACCTTCTCTTGATCCCAGCAGAAGACCACAAAAAGGAGGGCGGAAAAAAGGCAAAAACCCGGACCACCAGGAGTAATAAAAGCCTAGCTCATTTCCTCAAAAGATATTACAACCTAGAACAGAGAGATTATAAGGACCATTTTGATTTCACAAAACCAGAAAATGTACTTAAAAGAGAACAAAATCAAAAAATATATATATATATCCAACAATGGAGCATATTTCCTCAGAGAACTTGGAGAGAATCGGATAAGAGTTCCGGATCAAATCATAAAGCAATACAGAAATTGCGCCGAGATCAGTACCTTTCTTGACCGGCCGTGTCCCAAATCTGAGCCTTGACAATCTTGTCCTCGACGCGAATGCTACGGGTGGCGAATTCGACGCCAATGGTGGACTTCGATTCAAGGCTGAACTCGTTGCGGGTGAATCTAGAAAGAAGATTAGACTTTCCAACGCCTGAATCGCCAATCAGCACCACTTTGAACAAGTAATCGTAGTCTTCGTCAGCCCTGTATGACGCCATTTCGATATTTTCCTGCGTTCTTATGATAATCTCTGCGCAGATCAGAACTCAAAACGTTCGCATCAAGATCAATCTCGGAGGGGAGAGGCTGGGGGTTTGGGGAAAAGGGGTTGTGAAGAAGAGTTTTGAGAATGGCGGTGGAAATTGCAATTGAAAAAACATGGTGGCGGAGTGGAAAACAGAGAAATTTTGCAGTTGGGTGGGTTGGCATTCACGGACTCTCGCGCGTGCCATAGACCATATTTGGAGGCCTACGGCTCCTCGGCAAAATATATATATACATTTTTATTATTTTTATTATTTAAAATTTTAACATATTAAAAAACTTATACATTATATTTTTTACAATTTTTTTAAATAATATTAATATTGATTAAATATTTAAGTTAATAGTAAACAAATAATATAAAAATAACTATTTTTTAAGAGAGAGAGAGAGTTAGATGGCTTGTGATACTTTGGAGAAGATATGAATTTTTTAAGAGAATACTCATTTTCCACCAATATTATTATTTTTCTTTATAATTCTATATATTTTTCTTTTTTGATTTTTCATGAATTAAATGTAAAAATTGTTAAAATCTTGATACGAGTAGGTAATAATAATATAGTAGCAAAATAAATCTATCCTCAGATAAGGTCGAACAGTCAAAATCGAATTAGACACTGTCTGCTAAAATTATAAGTAAAATACTCAGATATCAATATTACGATCCCAAAGATGATTAAATTGTCCTAAAAAACAAAAAGCATATGATGCGGACGAAAATCCTTGAAAACCAAATAAGCATATGAAAATATATCAAAAAAATATGAAAAGAAAATTCAAGAGATTTTAATAATAGACCAAAGAATGAATTTAGATGCACTTAATTTCAACCAAATATTTACCTGACCTAGCATAAATGGGTTTCAAAATTAACTTCCTTGGCATTTTCTCTTCTTTTTTCTCTTTCTGTTTTCCTCTTCTTTACGTCAAATACCTAAAAATCGGGTGAACTTACTTATATAATTAGATCAACGTATGAACACTAGATAAGCATGCACCAAATGCAATAGCTTTTGACTTAAACTAAATATTTACCCGACCGAGCATAAATGGGTTCTGAAATTAACTTCTTTGGCATTTTCTCTCCTCTTTTCTCCTTTTTTTTTTTCTCTCTATTTTCCTCTTCTTTAAGTCAAATGCCCAAAAATCAAGCAAACTTACTTATATAATTAGATCAACGTACAAACACTAGATAAGCATGCACCAAATGCAATAGCTAGATGCATGCATACATGAGTGTGTCCACTCCACTCAAGCCACTCATGAATGCTTCTCCCGCACATGAGCTAGCCCATACTGTCAAATCCACACACGAGCGCCCATCATGTGTACCTTACTTGCAGTAATTCTACTTCAAATATGCACGACTATGGCTCTAGCTTATCAAGCGCCAATCCTCATACCTCCAATACTTAATTTTAAATTTCTAAAATATAATTATTATCATCAATTATCCGAATATAAAATAATTATAACGTCATAAATATCAATTGATGGATCAAGTGTTATAACTTTTTCCTCATAAAATTTCATCCACAAAATTTACATATCTTATTGAACAAATAAATTCAGATACATCTCTCAAATTTTACCATCGCATTCACAAGTCCCTTACTCAAACGAATAATTTCTCCCAAGGATCTTAGCTAAGGAATTATCTTAGTATGTAGAACTTCATCTCACCTTTTCAAATTTTGAACTAGTACTTCTATATACTTTAAATCCTTACAATATGTAATGGTTTATAGCCAATGATGTGTGAATGATCAAAAATATATTTTTGAAGTGTTGAAACATGACGTATGTTACGAAAATCGGCCAAATTGAAAGGTTTAGCTAATCCATAAATCACATCTCCGATCTTTTATAAAATATCGAATGGTTTAATAAGCCTCGACTTAGCTTTGCCTTCAATCCAAATCTCAAAATATCTTCCCTCAAAGATACATTCAAAAATATATAATCGTCTATCTAGAAACTCAAATCAAATCTTCTATAATTAGTGTATCTCTTATATCAAATCTAAGTGGCTAACAAGCGATCTCGAATTAGTTTAATATTACCTGAAGTCTCCTAGATTATGTCTAGACCTAGAAGCTTGTGGTCACCTGTCTCCTCCCAATTTATCCTAGATCAACATCTCCTATTATACAAAGTATCAAATGGTGCTACCCCAGTATTAAATTGTTAACTGTTATTATAAACAAATTTGGCTGAAGGCAAACAATTATCCCAATGATCATTTATTTACAAAATAGAGCCTCTAAACATATTTTTTAAAATCTGTATTGTTCGTTTTAATTGACCATCTGTTTGTAGATAAAAAGTTTTACCAAATTTTAATTTTGTACCCAATTATTTATACAAGCTTTTCCAAGATTTATACACAAACCTTATGTCTTGATCAAATATAATTCATGCCAAAATTTCAAGTAACCTCACAATTTTATTAATATATAATTGTACTAAACAATCAGTTAAAAAGTATACCCTCATTGGAAGAAAATGTGCCAATTTCGTCAATTAGTCTACCATAATCCAAATAGAATTGTGATTCGTTGTTGTTGTAGGCAATGCAATCACAATGCATCCATCCATAAAAGCCACCATCTCAAGCTTTATATTCTTCCACCTAATGGGTTTCTCACACCTCGGGCAAATAAATATAATCTAAATACGAAAAAACTCTATCTGCTTGAATTTTAAAATTTACTTGCGATTCAATAGTCAAATTTCCAACAATATCTACTACAAATAGATCCTCTATCTGGGAGTCCTTAATATTCCCCATGGTCAATAATTGTTTTTGAAAATACAACAATATCATTTTCGATTCTTATCAATGCAACTGAAAAATACAACTCTCCACTCTATATAGTATTTTTAATTCCTTAATCATCACATGGACCATCAACACTGCTAACTTATAACTCAAAGTATCTGCGACTACATTTACTTTTTTCGATTGTTTTTGAATTTTACAATTATAACCCTTTAGCAAGTCCATCCATCCTTAAACATAAAGGTATTGATTGGCGTTGAATCGAGTCCTTTAATCCCTAAGGTAACTTCCTTGTGCTCCTCACTTCATCCATAATCACATGTGGGGCAAATTAAACCAATTTAATAAATTTGATGTTATACTCCACTAAACAGCTCCCTTGTTTCAAATGCATAAACTTGTCCTCCTTTTACTCTCAAATATTTGTTAGAAACTACATCTTAAGAAAGGCTTCCAAAAATACGTCTCACAAGGTCTTCTTGTTCTCTAAATCCATAATTCTCCTTCTCATAGCCCCACCAATGGTTGGCCTCTTCATCCAACTTGTAACGAACAAACTTCACTTTATCTTAATCCAAACAAGCAATCACCTCGAACATTTTTTTCACACTGTGGATCGATTTCCCTACTTTGATTTAGTGCAAGTCACATAAAAATTTAAGAACTCGTTCATTAGTGAAACAATCAACCATTGTCTTACCATGCCTCAAAATTCCACCTCTTGAATTTGCCATATTCTCCACATATTGCTTCTAAACCATACAATCCATAATATCCATCATCCTTACCATCATAGTCAAATAGTCGTCCTCACGATTAGAACAATCACCTCGACATTCTAATACCTTTAGAAATTATCATATAACAAATTTTAACATATAGTTATTCAAATGATTTAAGACGCTTTCCCTTACAACTTATTCTGATACTATCTCTTGTCACTATCCCAATATGAGTATTTGATAATAATAATAATAATGTCAAAAGCTAAACTTATTCACCTATAAGGTTCAATAATTAAAATCGGGTAGAATACTCTATACTAAAATATTAAGTGAAATACTCAGATATAAATATTACAGCCCTAAGAGTGACCAAACTATCTCCATCCGTTTCAAACCGACAATATACTTGCTCAATCCAAAAATTGTTGCAAGAAAAAGCATTTATCCAAAATTTAAATATACGAATAGTAAAATTACACACGTTTATAACAACAAATCAGTCCAAAACCAAATTGTAAAAACTCAATTTTAATTAAATCCAGTGCAATAAATTCGAAAACAAACCAAACTTTTAATAAAATTTTTAACTATATTACTTCAACGATCCCTCATTAAATCCTGTAGGAATTCTATAATTGTCAATCTAGAAGTATTTTAAAGACATTTTAAATGTAAGCCTAATATATAGCAAAAAATATATATAATATATGACTATACTATAAGTAAAAGAGGTATAATGAACAATAGATCATGATCTCATGCAGAAATTCAAAATATCTAATTCTCAATAGATATATTCAAATATGCAATAGCTCTTAAATTGTTCAACATATACAATTATATAGAAATATAAGAAGCATATGAAGACTAAAGAAATAGGTGAAAATATATCAAAATATATGAAAATTAATGGATCAAATCAAAAACATGTAGAAGCTAAAAAATAAAGAATCAGTGACTCATACATCGACTAAATTGAAGGAAAAATACTAAAGATCAAGTTATATGTACTCTTGATAACTTAAGACGAATATAATATTATTGAAGACGCGTAATCGAACCGTTTATAATACTATTTAGACAAAATCGAACGCTATTTTCTTTAACCACTCGTGGATGATAAGTATGATATTCAAGTTATATATAGTATGTTAGGATATATTCGAATATAATTTATACATATTTTATAATAATTTTTATTTAATCAAAACGAAGAATTTTACATTAAATATTAAATATTTAAAACTTTTTAAATTAGTTTTCATTTTATAAAATAGAACTCTTATCAAATAATTATATAAAAATAGTATGTAAAGTCAAATGCTCAAGGATTTTATATTTTCTTAACAATATTTTAAATATAAATATAAACATTTAAAAATTACCGAATTTTGATAAAAATCGACATGTATACAATAAATATTCAAGAGGGGGCAAAATGGATGACATTATTTACATTTACATGATAATCAAAAAAAAGAAAGAAATTTTAACAATAAATTAAATAATAGATTTAGATATATTTACCTTGAATTAAACATTTACCCGATTTAATGTAAAATGGCTCTGAAATCAACTTTCTCAGCACACTATATCCTCCTCTCTCTCTTTTTTTCTTATCTTATCTCATCTTCTCTACACAAAATACCAAAATAATCAGGCAAACGTCTTCATATAATCAAATCGGTACACAAGCGTTAGACATACGTACATCAAGCGCAACGGACAAATGTATAAATGCACGAGTATGACCCATTCTATTCAAATCACACACAATCAGCTCTCAAATGCATGAACGTAATCCACACTGTCAAACCCCATGCACGAGCCCCCATCATGCACATCTCAAGCATGATAATTCCACTTCAAACACGTCTATGCATGGCTTTGACCCTACTAAGCATCAACTTTCAAGCATTCAATGCTTGATTTGTAATTTTTAAAGTGTAATTATTATTATTATTATTTATTCAATATATAATAATTATAGTGACATAAATATCAATTGAAGGATCAAAAATTATAATCATATTTTTCTTTTATATCTTTTTAAGGTCAAATAGAACCTATGTGAAATCTAAAGTATTGGTTATATAAAATTATGAAAAGAATCTAAGCATTTTGTTTCAAAAGCTGTTTTAATTGTAATGTCAAATAGACATGTGGTCGGGGGGCTCTACGCTGCATTGTCATGGTACAGGGCTTACACCACACTAATGTGACACAGGGCCTATGCTACACAGCCTCTGCTGTGTAGATTTTTCTTTTTTTTTTGTTTATAAATTAAAAAAACACTCAACTATCGAATTTGATCTCGGTGAGTGTGGTATAGGCCCAACGCCACACTGACGCAACGCAGGCCCCCGGTCTCAATAGACATGGGCTATAAAATACATATTATAATAAAAAAATGCTACGATCATAATTGAATTATAACTAATCTAAAACAATATTTTTTAAAGAAAAATAAGTAAATATAGAAGCTAAAATAATATCTATAAAAGACAAAAAATGTGTACTTTTCGTTTTAAGGTGTACATATATATTATATTTAAATTATTATTTTTAATATATAAATTTATATTTTTTTATTCAATTATTATTAAAAAATTTATGTCATGATAAATATAATTTTCTTTTAAAAATTAAAAATAAAATTATAAAGAAAAACTTATTGGTGAATTATAAATATGGCGGAGGCCAAGGGGCGATCTTCGGCAACTTAAAATGTGACATCGATGATCGCAAGCCCACAACTCAAACTACGTCGTCGCGAGTTTCGGCGCTACTGGTTCGGTGTTGGAGGTAGAGAGAGAAATAGAGAGAGAAGGGGGATGGGAAGTGAGGCGGTGAAGAACCCTAAACAACTTCCGCTGAATCCTAATTGGAATCTACTACGAGAGGTATAGCGTTTCCTTATCTCTTTCTCTCTCTCTCTCTCTCTCTCTGTTTCTGTATGATTGCAGTTTTTTTTTTTCTTCGGTAACTTGATTTGGATATGAATTTGGTGGTCAGAAATTGAAAAGTCAGGGCTCCAGAAACAAGGATTTGAAGTCTTCGGAAACATCTAATGCAAAGTCTACAAGTACAATATTAGGTGGCTCCTTTTATTCTTTTTCTCTTTGGTGCTTCTCTTTTCTACAGGCTTTTGCTACCATGTGTTTGCTTAATTGATCCGTTTTCCAGGAAAGCGCAAAGAGCCCTCTAGTTTGGTTTCCATTAATCTTCAGCCCGATGTTCTTACTCCCACTTCCTCCGATTTCAGGTAATTTCTTGATTCACCTTTTCTCAATCTGAAAATTTGGCTTCTCTTAACTCTTTGGTTACTCAGAAGATGGACAAAGATAAAGGAGAGTAATTTTTTGTCTAGTTGATTGGGAAGTGGGACAGTTTCGCTTCCTCTGTATCTGGATTGAGAAGTGGGAGAAGGAATTGAGTATCTAGAAGTGAAGAATTCCTGTCTAGAAAAGAGATTCATGGTGAATTCTTAGGCTGAGAAGATAGTATGCTCTTCAGGAACAGTTGTATAGTGGAGGAGCTAAGTTGAAGGCTAATGATACTCAGTATGCTTGCGAAGCTACATATATTGGAGAGAGGTTTTCTGAATTAGATTGTATGAGGGACAAGATGTGTTTAATCATATTAGATGCATATGGGGCAAACAAGGCCTTGTTTGCCGAGGACATTGAGACAGAAATACATGGAATAGTACATGGAATGTGGTATGTGCAACAGTTGCTTCCCCCTCTTGATAAGTGAATTTCTCGGATGAGTTACACTGCCTAGAGAAGTCATACAAAAGATATTAGAGAATTTGCTTGAATGATATATTGTGGAAGCTGCAAAGAGAATTTGCTTGGAAGGTTTGTGGGTTTTTCCTAAAATACAGTTGCTAAATTTGAATCTGATTTTGACATTGCACTTTTCGGTATAAATGGCTATTGGAGACACATTCGATGGGGGAGTAGTCATGGACTTGTCTATAGATGCTATAGATATGGCTGTCGAGGTTGTTGAACTAGCTTGGATAACCTTTCGAGGTTATGGACTTGTCTATTGAATCACTGGCTTGTCAGGATGTCCAATTCAATTTGGGTGGAATGATATCTTATCATAAAGGTTCAAGAATGCATGTACAGATAAAAGGGTAGTTTTGCACATGAGTTTCCCATATCATAGAGTATGAGGAATTGATGTACTACATCAGAGCAGGTTTGGCAACTGCTTTACCACATCAGCATCATATCAACATCAGAAACAGCTATGGGGCAGTAACAACTTAGTTAAGTTAGAATCCCTTAGCTACCTATTATGGTTGTTATAAATGATTCAGCACTTAGCAGGTTGTTAGGGAAATGCTAGTCTCTTAATGCCTCTCTTGATCCATTGTTAAAGGTGTGATTGAAATGAATATACTGAATTCAGATTGAATTCCTCTTTCCCCTTGTCTAACACCTCAATCCCCTTCTGTTCCTTTTATTGTCTTGCCTTTCTTCACTCTCCCTCCTACATTCCTCTTTTTTCATATCTAGCAGAATTTTTTCTCCTTGTGATTGAAATTTTTTATCAAATTTTCTAGCCCCGCAGGTGGAAGTGTAGCAGCTCATTATCAATTTCTTTTGCCTTTAAATCAAATGATTTTTTAATTTTTAGCCTATCAAAAAAGCATTAAGCATGGATGGGATATTGGTATCTGCCGCGTCTATATCAATATTGAACATTTAGACAATACGTATTGGTATTAAATATTTCAGAAAAAAAAATTTTTTTGAGAATCGTAAACTAACAGGCTGTATCGGTTGATATATCGTAATATATTATCGATATGATAAGATATCGCGGTATCAGAAAATATCAGTATTGGGAGATGCTTATACAAATACATGTCGGTGTTTACAATATCAGCCAATAGTTGCATCTATGCTGTTTAACCAATTATTGGACTTGATGCTCTTTTGGAGCCTATATTGATCTCAATCTTATTGAACTTGATTTTATGGTTAACTGTTTTTTACATAAGATGTGGTATTTGGCTAGTTAGATAGTGGAATTATCTCAATAACATGGTTTATAACGGTCATGAAATTCAATGACTCTGAAAGTTGGTTTGGAATTTTAGATGTTGCTTTGCAGTCTGTTTCTTCTTTTTGTCCTCAACATTCACTGTTATGTGGCTCTCTGGCTTGAGGATGAATTGTTCTTCAAGAGGGGGATAGTGATAGAAATCCCAAGTATCAGCCTTATCTTATTGCTATTTGCATCCAGATTCAAGAGCATATTCGAGCTCCTGATATTTTTGTAATTAGTTTCATTGAGTTGTATTTTTAATATATTCTTGTAGTGTTTTTGGAATACTTTCCAAGGAAACTGTGTTGGTCAATTTTTTTTTTTTTTTTGGGTTTCACAAGCGTTTATTGTCTTTAAATAGGACCTTTCTAATAAGTATTATTGTAGCTTGAGTTAATGAATTGATGGGTTCCAAAATGTCGGACATTGTTCCAAGAACATGCAATAAGTCAATTTCCTAACATCACAAAACCTTACCTGAAATACAGAGAAATTTTTGTAGCTTGGACCATTCCCCTCCTGGTGACTCTGAGGTGAGCCAAATTGCTTAGAAGAGGACGATGCGGAAGATTGATACTGTTGCTAATTTCTACATGAGATTTCTTCCAACTCCAAAGTTATGCAAAAATAATTGTTGGCCTGATTTGCTTGGTATTTAAAACAGTTCTGATAACACTTGCTTGAGTCCTATATGTCATCAATTTAATTTATCACTCATTCAAGGAAATGGTGTACAAAGTACTGGTACAATAAAAATATCATGGCAGTTAAACGCCAAAATTGTTCCCTTCCTTTAGATTGTATACTCTATTGTGTTGGTCTAATGGTGTTGTGTTGTATAATGATTATACAACAGCTTGATGAATGAAGTAGCAATGGATTGTGAAATGGTTGGAGTCACTTCTCAGGGAAATAAAAGTGCTCTTGGGCGAGTTACACTGGTATTGCTTATGTCCTTCATCTTGTTGTGCTCTTTGGAACTGAGTCCTTTGACCTATTCTTCTTCATTTAGAACCTGTTTGGTTCTAAAAAAAATTTAGTAGAAAGGAAAAAAATATACAAAGGAAAGTTTTTGTTTTTTAATGTTTGTTTTTTACAAGGAAAAATGTAATGGAAGATCTAAGAAATCATAATGTTGAAGTCTGTAACAATTTCTCTTTGTTTTTTCTTAACAACCAAACAAATAAAATACTTAGTACAAAATGATTTTATTTTTCATGTGATTTTCCTTCTACATCTAAACAAAAGAAAGAAAATGTATATATTTTTTTCTTACATTTTTATTTTTTTATCTTAATGGTTTCTTTCTTCCAAAATTTCCAAGAACCAAACAAGCCCTTAGAATTTTTACATTCACTGTAATAAAACTTGGGAAAGGCGTTTGATTAATAATTTTCGTGGCTAATGATGGGAGATAGCCAATAATGCCCTCCAGTAGTTAAAAACAGTAATAGAAAGAAACATGACTAAGTTAATGTACAAAGATCAGACATGGGCAAGTAGCAAGCACTTGTACTGAAAGGCTGAGGCAAAGATCAATTGTAACAAAGATCTATATTGATAATAAAAATCAATTTTAGATTTTTTTACATCAAATTGTAACAAAATCTTAGATAGAATAAAATTTATCTAAAAATAAAAATTCATGATAAAATTTTAAAAATGTAACTTTGAAAATAAAAATTTCAAATATAATTAGAAATTAACGACAAATTGGGCATAATTCTATTATTTTTAAATCATGGGAGAAAAGACCTGTGAATTAATTAAGTGTTTCATAGATTATTGAGTGAATAAAAAAACTTTTTTAAGTAATTGATATGTATTAAATAGAAAAGTTGTACCAAAAAAAAAAAAAAAATGCAAGACTTGAAGAAAAAATGCCATCAAGCCTCAAGCTACAAAAAGAGTCTGCCACTTTTCAACAAGGAAGTTTAAAACACATTGATGAGACTAAAAAATATAAAACGACAAGATAGACATTGAAATTGGACTGCCTAACCTCACAAAACTGGGAACAAATCAAAAGCGACCCCTCACACCATCAAAACTAGCGGGGAAAGTCTCGCTAATTAAGAGAAGACCCTACCTTCTTCAAATCAAGCGCATGAGGGGGTCAAATATATAGAGTTAATTTTACACTCGATACAAGTATTGATCCACTTCAACAGCATTTAAAGATCTGGAATAGAAATGTCGTTGAAAATGAACCCATTTCTAACCGTTCGTGTTGAAGAACCAACACTAGTCTAGAAACAACTGACGATGGATTCTTGCCTCTCCATTGGAGTCTAACCCATTGAAGTATTCCCTACGGCCATTTCATAAATGACTATATGTACCCACTTAGTTTGCATAAGAAGGCCCCAAGCTGATTGGTGTATGAAGAATGAAAGAAAAGATAGGTATGGATTTGTCATAGCAACCATAGAGAACACAAGTCTGATTACAATTGACAAAAGTATGGTCCCAATCCATAGTATTCAATCCCCTATGAACCGTTAACCACATGATAAACGAGTGATGAGGAATCCACAATGAAGCTTAAACCAAGTTATGCTAGGCGACAATATCTACATGAGCATGAAAATATCCTACACGCCCTTAGAATTTTTACATTCACCGTAATAAAATTTGGGAAAGGCGTTTGATTAATAATTTTTGTGGCTAATAATGGGAGATAGCCAATCATGCCCTCTAGTAGTTAAAAACAGTAATAGAAAGAAACTTGACTAAGTTAATGTACAATGATCAGACATGGGCAAGTAGCAAGCACTTGTACTGAAAAGCTGAGGCAAAGTACTTGCTCAAAAACATGACTCCTACTTGTGGTGGCCTCATCTAATAAGGAGCAGTTTACAAGTTTATTTTGGATCTCTTATTTCTTACCAAGGACCTTAAGGTAGAATTGTTTGCTGCCTTTCATTTTGTGGCCTTCTTTTTGGTACAATTCAAAGAATTCTCTACCCCAGTTTATAAAAGAAAATGAAACTCTTACTTCTAACATGATAGTGTTCTTGTTTCTGTCACAGTGTTCTTCACATCAATGCACTGGCGTTTTCAGAAAAATCTCTTAATCATTAAGTGAAAGAAGTTATGAACTTAAGTTTGAGGCCTAAAAGAATAGTAACCTGGTGTCCTAAGTTCTGATATCATCGGTTCTATGAATGGTTAAATGTACATAGCTTTATCCTATATTGTAAGGAGGCCATTTTCTTAGTTTAATCCACGACCAATGGAGCAATTTTATCTTTACACTGAGGCTTACCTTTTAAAATATATTTAAAAAATTGGGGAGCCAAATTATTAGAAGTTTTGGAAAAGCGTGAAATTGTTTGAAACATTGCGATCTCATATCTTCTTGATCGTGAATGCTGTTATATCATTCTTCTGTCCAAAATTTGCTTCTAATTTCAAATATCCATTATGCCATTGGGGGAAGAAGGGGGTTATTTTACGTCATCCTCCTATCTCAACTTGTTCCCTCAGCTTTCCATTTTGAGGATTTGAATACATCTGTCCATGTTGTAAAGCCAATGAACAAATTCTACAGCACAACTGTAATGAATATCCTTTCAGAACAGTGCTGTTGAATAGTTTGTTGAGAAGCAAACAAGCGAATCATCTCTCTCTCACTTTTTCTCCTCTCTTTCTCTCTCTCTCCCCCCTTTATTCGCTCACATTGTACTTGTTTTGTGTATCAATGGCAGCCTGACCTGTAAACCCTTTAAAAAGAATACCGGAAGCATTAGCTTCCCTATTAACTGTTAAACTAAAGCTTCAAATTATTGTCTTCTCAAAATAATTTGAACTTGTGAGATGGACATCCGATTATGGAAGGACTAAATATTTGGTTCGCTTTGCTAGATTTTGACTGTTAATGTTGTCACTCCTCTCTTTTGACGGTATTCTTATGCTCAAGTTTGGCCTCACTGAAAAGGAAAAAGCGAGAAACTGCTTTTCTGATTTCTATTTATGATTTGATAGCAATCATATGATAGTTGACTATATTTTGGATTATGCAGTACATTGTTTTCTTCATTTTTTTCTTTTGGGTTTTCCCTCATTAATTACTCTATCATAATTCGTCGTGAGGTAGGTGAATAAGTGGGGAAATGTTATATATGATGAGTATGTCCGCCCTATTGATCGCATTGTCGACTTCCGCACAGGCATTAGTGGGATTCGACCACATGACTTGAGGAAAGGTGTGCCTAATTCTCTTTCTTTTATTTTTCTCCCGTTTTTAGACTATCTTTCTACGTCTATTACTTGTATTTTTATGCTGTCTATTCTATACAAAAGTTCCTTTTCTTTTAGATAAGGCGACACACACAGTACATAAAACTCCCACATCCTTGGATCTGTGGAGGGTAAGATTCATGCAACCTTACTTACCCCTGCGCTATAGGCTGATTCCATGGTTTTCACTAATGACATTCAGGTCATAATGGAATAACCTTATCTTTACAACAAGGCTCATTATTTTCCTTTAGATAGATAGGTGAGTTTATCCACCTCCGGAATCATAGGATTTCTATACGGATATGCAGTCTTTTTTGTCTTTCCAAGATAGATATATGTTGATACAATTAATTGTCCAATTTCCTGTTCTTGGCTTTGGATTGTTTGTTGGGTCCATGATTGGTGGAACTTGCAATGGACAGTTTAACTTTTAAGCTCTATTTAAAAGTTAAATGCATGTGCAAAGAAATCTGTTCTGCACCCCTCGTATCTGAATGGGCTTTTCGCCTTTTGGTTACCATGTCATTTATGATCTACTAAGGGTATTATCTGATACATTAACAAAGGGTACCCTATCAAATTTCGGACTGAATTAGTTATCAGAGGACTTAGATCATCTAAATTACTGGCCGTTATTTGTTAAAATCATAATTGTAACTCTGACTGTAATATGCAGCAAAGGATTTTCTAACTGTTCAAAGAAAGGTAGCAGAACTGATTAAAGGAAGGATCCTTGTTGGCCATGCTTTGCGCAATGACCTCAAGGTTGGTAACCAGTCCCAGCTTCCCACACTCCCCCCAACCCCCCCCTAAAGAAGGAAGGAAATTGTTGGTGTGCAGCCAGGTGCTCAAATACCTGCTCTTTTGTTTTTTTAAACAAATTTTTTGTTAGTTTTCATGAAATATCCCCAATCTTTTAAAAAATTGCAATTATGTGTTTAATTTAAAATGCATTTATTATTTCATTATTACAATCTGCTCAACACAATCCCCCCTCTCTCCGTCGTTTCATTCAAATCACATAAAATCACCATATTTATCATCTTTGTTGCTAGTTGAGGTCACAAACAAATAATTTTAAACAATGACAAAGCCTTTGAGTTCTAGATAGCAAGTATAAAGCGTTTGAGTTCTAGAGCCAAAAGAGTAGATGAGGAAGAGGAAGGGGCTAATTTAGATGAAATAGAGGAGGAGATTGATAGTTATAGTTACAAATTTTGTGATGAATTTGACAGGGGATTATTTAATTATATATGGTGATGAGAATGATGCGGTAGATTTTGATGATGATTTGAATTAGGGTATCTTTGGATTATGCATACGCTAGAATATACATATTGCATACTAATACTTTTATTAATTGCATTATGTGTAATGCCGTGATACTTATTTATATAGATATATTTATGGTTGTTTTCAGTTATTTGAACCTTGATTAATATTGCTCTACACAGCTTGTATACATATATTTATATTTCAGTTAATGCCTTGTTTCTGGCGAGCGCCTTATATAGTTAGCTTGTCTAACGCCTTTGACAATGCTAGAAACTACACATTCACAAAGAATGGTTTGAGTTTGAATAATTGGCCAGAGTATTTGGGATTATGAACAGGCGTTGTTACTTAGTCACCCAAAGAAGGATATTCGAGACACATCAGAGTATCAACCTTTTCTAAAGTATGCCTTCTTCCTATTTGCTTTTCTACAAGTGGTAGTGTTGTTGATCCGAAACTGAGTCTATCCTATCTGTGTTTTATCGGAGTAGAGAAAAGCGCCGAAAAGCGCTTCGACATCTTGCCGCAGAGTTCCTTGGAGTCCAGATCCAGAATGGAGAGCACTGTCCTGTCAGTTTTTTAACCTTGTGGTGATTATTTCGTTTTTTTCCCCTTTCATATTGCAAAGTATTGATGCAAATATCGGCTAATATATATTGCTATCGGCCCTCTATATATACTGACCAGCACAAACGATGCAGCCCTGTCAACATACAATTTAGATATGACCATAATAATATATATTATCTAATATGTCCGATACTGATATGACTAAAATGATACTGGTACCAGTATTTTCATCCATGTTAAGTGTTTCTTGAACAAACATGTTTTTGATTGCAATTTAGATAATTGCTGTTTTGGGGTTTAAGGATAAATAAATTTAGGTGTGAAAAGATATTTGGGATGCTGCCTCTTTTTGGAAGGAAAGGGAAAGAGAGATCGGACTTGAATTCGGCAAAGTTGGATGCTTTGTGGAAGGATTTATGATTGGGTAATTGACTCTCATGCTTTCTGTTTGAAATTTGTATTCATATGTTTTATGATGCAATTCTCTTGAGCTATGTTAGACGGGAGCTGTCGAGGTAAACCCAAAATGTAGGCTACAAAGTGAATCCTATTTCCAGATTAAACAATGAAAATTAAAGGGTCCAAATTGTATCTTTATAATTTTAATCTAGATACTTAATTTTCATAGTTTAATCTGTGTTATAGAATTCACTCTGGAGCTAATCTATCGGTTATATTGGCTGATATGGAAATATATCTTAATATTATTATAATATCGGAAAATATTAGTATTGAGAGGCCTTAAGACCGATATATATTGGTTGATATTTGCATCAATGATGGGAATATCAGGTGGTAGAAGTTTGAAAGTCTATTAAATGGCTGCAAGCCGACCTGCATTTTCTGATAGGATGCCTTTCTCGTCTCAGATTGAAGATGCTCGTGCAGTGATGATGCTTTACCAAAGACACAAGAGGGAGTGGGATCGAAGCATCAAAGATCGCTTCAAGCTCCAGGAGAAACAAAAGCGGCGGAGGCTGAAGAAACGACGAAAGAAGAACGAACCCGCTGATGTAAACCAAGCTGCATCTGTGCCCTAGCATCGAGCCATCTCGGATCGGAGCCTCTTACCCTGGTAATGATGTTGCACTCTTCCGCACGAGTGCTGTTAAGGTAACCCATTTTTTTATGCTATCCGTGAACCCAACTTTGAGAATTAGAAGTTAAATGGATGAACGATTGATATTGCATCAAGTGATTCTAAATAAGCATTTAATCTACAACTTTCATTCATTCAAAATTAAATCTTGACCATTGAGTTCATAGAGGGCCAAGAAACCTGTGCTCACCTAAATAGCTCTCCATACACACATCCGCATTATTTTATTTTATTTTACCTGGCAAATTTATGTCCCGTCCGTGAATTTGTGTCCCAATTGTCAAGTCACAATGCCCGATTGCAAAAGTTCATCCAGGCGGGACTTTGATCATGCACCCGGCCAATGTCCTTGCATCGGCGAGTATCAATGATCCATGGAATTATGCAAGAACGATAGCTACCATGGAAATTGGCCGAGTATCAATGAATAAACCATGTGTTGATGATGGCTAATGCCCCATTTAATGGGCATTAGAAGCCCTACTTTTGTATTAAGTAAGCATGGCTTGTATGTGACCAAAATCAAACACAATTTGCTAGTGGTTGACAGTTTGCAGTGTTATGAAGAATCCAGATTTTCATTTCTGCAGAAAAAATAAAGTTTCCAGATTTTATTTAGTTTTTTTTTTTTTTATAAATTTCATATTTTAGTTTGTCATTTTGTGTGTGTAAATATTAGCATATTAATTGCTTTTTTTTTTTTAGTTTTTTTTAAAATAAGTAAATTATAATAATTTATTTAAAAATAAACGGTTAAATTTTAATTTTAATTTATTTAAAAATAAACGGTTAATATTGTGAAGAATTTAGATTTTTATTTTGCAGGAAAAATAAGTATGATTTGGCGTTTAAGGTGTTGTCAGCGTTTACAAGCGTTTGGACCGGCGTTTTGCCTTTTGCCCTTTTCCTTTCAGCTTTAAGAGAAAATTCTGATAAGCGGGGTTTATATAGAAGAGGATGTTTTTTTAGGTGCCCGGTGGCCACCTCTCTCGACAATTTTTTTTATCTCAGGTTGTTGTGTCGGTTACAGCGGTGGTGGCGTGTTGCAGACTTTTCGTGTCTTTTGGACTGTTCTTGGTGAGTTGTCACTCTCGGACTTCTGGTGAGTATTCTTTGGCAGGACTAACACATGTGATAATTGTTTTGCGGATCCGCGGACTCTTTCTTTTTCGATGAAGGTTCTCGGACCTTGATGTCTTTTCGTTACCGGGTTGACAACTTACTTTTAGCCGTCAGTTGGGGACACAGTCTTGGACCCAACATTTATAAATTTCATAATTTAGCGTGTCATTTTTTATGTGTAAATATTAGCATATTAACTACCTTTTTTTTTAGTTTTTTAAATAATTAAATTATAATAATTTATTTAAAATAAACATTTGGAAGAATTTGGGTTTTTATTTTTATAGAAAAAATAAAGTTATAGTCCCTTTATTTTCTTAAATTTTTTAATATAAATTTTATAATTTAGTTTGTCATTTTTTGTGTAAATATTAGCATATTTACTGTTTTTTTAAAATTATAATAATTTATTTAAAAATAAATGATTAGAATATAAAAAATAAAACCTTTTCACCTCTAAAAAAAAATTGAAAATCTATGGCTTCGTCGTGAAGTGGAGAAGAAAAAATAAATTAAGAGGAGTTTTATTTTTTAAAAAATATAAATATTTATTTTTTTTTAATTTTAATAGCTAAAATATGAGAATAAATTATCTTTATTAAATATGGATAAATTAGATATTAAATAATATTATTTAAATATTTTTATATTTTTTTTTCATTTTTAAGATCAAATAATTATGAATGAAGAGGCAAATGCTAATAACCCCAAACACATCAAGCAAGCAAGCAAGCTGAAAAGCCAATTTTAAATTTACATGGAAGTAGGAAATTATTAAATTAAAATTTAACGGTCAAAATATTCAAATATTAAATATGGTTATAGTTTTTAATTTATTATATAATATTATATCTCTTAAATATTAAATTTAATAGTAAAAATAATTATTTAATATTTAAATGTAACGGTAATTTTGTTTTTAAAAAATATAAAGTCCAACCGTGACACCGAGTCCTGATAACACTCCCCTCTGCCGGCCCCTAGATTATCGCTTGCCTTCCTTCATGGTCTGTCTCTCCCTCTCTCGTCGTTGCAGTTTGTCTTCCGAACGAGGGGGCGAAGGCATGTTGTAGTCATTGTTTGCTTTTTTCTACTCACTATTTTGTGTTCTCTAGGGCTTTCTTTCAAATTTAGCTAGACGATTAGGGTTTCTTGGAGTAAAGGATTAAGATTCATTTCTACGGTGTTGTCAATTAAGGTCTCTGGGATAGTTCTGAACGATTTTTACTTCCTGTTCGATATTGCTGCATTTATGGTTTGTATTTTGTATATTGTTTTACATCGGAAAGATACTAGTGTTCATGTTTCGTTCTCCTACCTGCGCCCTCACGGTAATGCCTTTCGGATTTCGGTTTTTAACATAATTGATTAGTTATCCGGAAAACCTCACGTTTTGAAAATTTTGGATGAAATTCATCGTGGTTGATATAATATTGATCACTGTTGCTTAAGTTGTCGTGTGGTTTGCATGGTGAAATTGTCTCTCAAGAATGACTCACTTATTCTATTTGATGCGGAAAAGATATTTGTGGCTTCAGTAGGTGAAATTTGTGCATACTTATCCTTGCAAGTGCGTCCTGTTTGTGCATACGTATCTGTAGGATGGTGGATGCACTTACCTTATGCTTGATGCATTTACTCATGCTTGTCATTCTATTCTGAACTTTTTTGGTTGAATCAACAGAATCGGGATAGTTGTTGCGAGTGTAATTAGAGGGGGGACTGATGGGGAAAAGGAAGTCAAGATCTAAGCCTCCACCAAAGAAGAAGATGGACAAGCTTGACACAGTCTTCAGCTGTCCCTTCTGCAACCATGGAAGCAGTGTTGAGTGTCGTCTGTAAGTGTGTTATGTTTGTAACTTATTTTCTTGAACATCCATGAATCATGATTCCTATGAGGTCTATGATTGTCAAATCGCATTGTCTCATTTCAGTGCTTTTGTACATGCTGTAAATTTTGGTGGAATTGATGTAGTTCAGTGGTGGCACATTTTTTTGTTATGACGTCTCTTTTGTTGTGTTTTATTAATCCTGTTGCTGACATGCTTAGCATTATTGGCATCAATAAATGCTTCATATGTTGTAATGTGAGTCACGATTTTGTTCTGCTGTAAAATTGGAATACTAGTGAAACACTTTTAACATATAAATGATTTGACCTCTGAATAATTGTTGGCGGTATTTGAACTGGAGCACTGCCTTGGTTGATTGTTCCAAAACTTCAATCTTAGGGGACAGACTTGAATGAGCTTTGAAGATCTAATTCTTGTAGTGCATTTGAGTTTGGTTATGCATGCTAGTGGATGTGTATTGTTTTCAACTTTTTTCTCCTATATTCTTCCTGTTTCCATTTTTTTCTACACTATATTTGATTAAGATGAATTTATGTTATTGGGTACTTTGTGTTTGTTTTCATTCTGCCCATTGATTTGAACTTTCTTGATTTGCAGTGACATGAAAAACCTGATTGGCGAGGCCAGCTGCCGGATTTGCCAAGAGAGTTTTAGCACAACAATCACAGGTATGTCATATTTTGTTGACTTAAGCAAATTATCCATTAGAAAGTATGTTATATGAGACTCTTTTGGTCTGTATTGTCAAAGGTGTTCTTGGTATTGCCTATGCACCCAGGGGAGGCATGGGCGCTTAGCCCATGTCCAGGGGTGGCAATGTGGCAAGGCGCCTGTGTGGGCATGCTCCTGAAATAAGGAAACAGGCATTCAGTCGTCGCAATTTTTGTTAATTTTTCTAAAATGTTCCCATCTTTTAAAAATATTTACAATTTTATATTTCTTTTAAATATATATTCTCTTTCGTCACCACAATTATCTGCACGACACTTCTCACTCTCTCTCCTCCGTTACATTCATATTAGATAACATCACCATCTTTATTATTTTCGTTGCTAGTTAAGGTCACAATCAACAAATTTGGGGAACGGCAAAGATTTCGAGTTCTAAAGAGTAGGTGCAAAGCCTTCAAGTTCTAAAGTAATTAGATTATAAGAGAAAGATGCCAATTTAGTGGAAATAGAGGAGAGATTGATGGCTATAAATCTTATTGTTGATTTAAGGAAGGTTTATTTTATGATGATAATGATAATGCAAATAATGTAGTGGATTTTGATAATAATTAGCATTATAGCACCTCAGGATTGTGCATGCATTATAAGATACAAATTGTAGATTAGTTGTTGATTGCGTTATGTATAATGGCATAATATATATATATATATATTTTTATATAAATGCATATTCGTTGTTACTTTTAATTATTCAAGCCTTGATTAATATTATTTACACGTCTTGTAGACATATATTTGTATTTTAATCTATGTCTCACTTTTTTTGTGCGAGTGCCTAATGCATCGGGCAATATGGAGCATCAGAGCCTTTAGTTGCTTAGCTCCTCTGACAACACTGCTGTTGGTCCATAGACATTTACCTCAATGTGTAAAAACAGGGAATCTCTTTTCCCTCCCTCTAATAGTTTATTTATCTTGTGGGTGTGTTTCTTCATCTTGGTTTTTCCTTATTTTTTGTTTTGGAGGGGGGATGTGGAGACGGAGACTGTGACTCTTTACAATTTACTTTATTTCAATGCTTTAACATGATTAATATCAATCATTGATAAAATATTGGCCAATATGACATATATATATATTGGTATTGGAGCTCTTGACATTGATATTTCTAAATATTACGATAATATCGTAATATGTTTCTGTATCAACCGATACATTGGCAATACATTCACCAATATGGCCTGTCAACTTACGATATTTAAAATTTGTTTTACCATTCAATATATCTGATATAAATATGTATTGTCTGATGTATCAATCTGTTATGGCCATGATTGATGTCAATACTGATATTTTCATCCATGACATAAACACCGGAAATCTTTGTTAGTTAAAGTAAAATGTAAATATTCTTTTTGTTTTTTATGCTTGTATATTTTCAAAAGTTGCAATCATCAATGTTTGAGCCTTCTTCGAGGCCTGGATTTTTTTTTATATCTTGCAATTGAAACTAACAGATGGATCATTTCTTTATGGTGATATTTGATCTGAATTTAGATAAGAAGTTGTCACCTATCACCTTGTTTTGTGCATGCAAAGTGTAAAAGAATAAATGTTACTATCACCCGATAGAGCCTGGAAAATATTGATGCTTCATGAGGTCTTCTCTCGCTGTGTCCTCTCTTTGTTATGCGTGATTGTGAATCTGGGAAATCTGGAAAGGTTAATTTTAGGTATATTTATGTTTATTAAAGTGAGGAATAGCGAAAGAAATTGTCTTAATTGTAACAGTGTCGACTTTTACGGCTTGTTTGGTTTGAAAAAAAAACTTAAAACAAATAAACCAATATGAACAAAAATAAAAGAAAATCAAAAAATACTTTCTTTATTTTTATTTGAGGTTGATTGAAAAACTTGAAAAAAATTAGTCTAATAAAAATATTTTCTTCATTTAGTTATCAAGAACAAATAAATATAAAAATATTATATTTGTTTGTGTTTATGATTTTTTTTTACATTTTCTGTTTCCTTTTTATCATAATTTCTTTATAAATCAAATGTGAAAAAACACTCATATATATATATATATATATATAGTTCATTTCCTTCGATTACCGAACATGCCCATATTATTTTTTTGTTGTCATTACATTGACCCACTAACTATTTCTGCTTTCTTTCTTTTTGTTTGGTGTGTGTGTTTGCAGCTTTGACGGAACCGGTTGACATGTAAGTTACAGTCTCCTGATTGTCTGAAGTTGCTGATAGATAATCACTTGGCCGATATGCGTGTGTGTAAATATAGCAGCTTATATTAATATTTTCTAATACTATGACAATAATGTGATATGTTTTTGTGTCGACGATATATTATAATATATCAGCTAGCATTTGATCGATATATCGATCGATACGGCCTTATCATCTGTCCGATATTAATACATATTATCCGATATGCCTAATTTCGATATGTATTGTCTAATATGCCGATACCGATTATGATATTTTCATTATTTACAGTTACAGCGAATGGATTGATGAATGTGAACGTGTCAACACCATTGAGGACGATGGTGCATAGAATCTTGATCCGTTGTCTCCCGATCGTGTTCTCTACTGTTGGGAAAGACCAAAATGTTAAACCTATCTGCATGTAAATAGTGAAGTAATAACCTGATTGTAGAGTATGCCATCAAGGAAACGCAAAACACTATGGTAGTTAACATAGTTATTCAATAAACTAGCGCCTGCTTATGGATGTGTGATGCCGGCATATGCAAAGATCGATGAGTAGTTGTAACTTCTGTGAGTTTTTTGACTTCTTTTGATCCGGTGCTCGAGATTGTTTTTTCAGATTTGAATTTCTCGTGTTTTGTCGTAGCAATTTGACAGACTAACATTTGCGTGTATTGATGTCGGTAATTTGCTGGATTGATATGTAGTTTTGGCTTTTGCGAGTTTTTGTGATAGCATTCTGTCCAGTTATGGATGAAAATATCGTTGATATGTACTTATATCGGGAGCTCTTCCCTTAATTACTAACGTTTTTAATACCATGATAATATTGTGGTATGTTTCCGTATCAGTTGATATAGTCCTTTTAGTTTATGATTTTTAAAAATTTTATTTCAACCGATATATTTGATATCGATATGACCGCGATCGATATTAATGCGGATATTTTTATTTATGAACCAAGCGTGTGAGATTGGTACTTGGGTGTCGGGTCCAATGCTAAAGCTCAAGAAGATCCGGAGCCCAGCCCAACTATACGGGACGCTTACGTGGCAGCCCACCATCAGCAGCCAATGAGCGCCTCCTGCGGCTCATTAATGCGGCTGCCGAAAAACGACAAAAGAGTTGGAGAAGCCAGCCATTGGAGAAACAGTCAACGTTACCAGCTGCGATTCAAGCGGTTGACCACAAGCGACCTGCTAATCCCAACTCAAAGGGGATACCAAGCGTGGCTGGCAACACCCGGTAGTCTACCTGCCACCATAAAACGATAGCCGACACGTTGGCAATCATTGACAGCGATCAGTGGCCAATGAACCCTAGTGACAGGAGTTCTCGCGCCTAAAAGTAAAAGCCCCTCGTCAGGGGACCTATAAAATCCCTCTTCTTCAACGAAGAGAGGGGGGATTGGATCCGAAATAATTGACTCCGTGTTGCAAGCCTTAAGCTTACCAACTATCCTCCGGATCCAAACTCCTAAGCCTACTCAAGCGACAGGAAGTCAGCCACCCGCAGCGGTGCACCTAAGGAGCCAGGCCTCCCACTACCCGCTTATTACTCTCTCTCACATAAACAAACATGCACCATCCACACATTTACAGCATACTTCCACACACCTCTTAGCGTTTGCCCCATTTTCGTTCTTTACGAAAATTTGCTGATTTGAGCGTCGGAGTGGCCTTGGTAGGAGAAATCCTGCCGGACCTCTGACCTCTTGTTCATTGATTGTGTTATGCAAGCCTCAGGTTAACAGAGATAAAGACCAGACCTTTCCACGAATGCTTTAGAACGGTTAGGAATCCGAAGATTCCATAATCCGTATGATAACAGAGAACTCGGGACACAACATTGACGCCGTCTATGGAAAAGGGACGAGAAACCTAACGTCTCCTTCTCACCTTCATTCCAAAGCATCAAGAATGGGGAATACTAGGGCACAAGCCAATGCCCTAGTAATAAACGTCGTCGCTCACAGCGAAGACCCCTCCGTGGGAAGCCAGCGGACACCTGTCCAGAGCCCGACGTCCACCGCCTGGCCGCGGACATGGGTGACATGAGGCTAGTACTCTAAGCCCTCTGCAACCGGATGGGTACCCCTTGGATGGGGGCTACCCCTCCAGCATCCCAGGTGTCCTCAAGGCGAAGGAGGCGTTGCACGGCAACCCTTAGGAGAAGATCTGACCAACCTGACGACGTCGGGGCCTAGGCGGCCTCTGGCAGTAGGGTCTAGTTCGAGGCTGAAAGCCATCCCAGCCGAGGAGATCGAAGGGAGAGCCTTGAGCGGCGTAACTCCCGCAGCCAAGAGAGGCCGACGGCCACAGACTCCAACAGTGAGCAGCCCCCCTTACGGAAAGCCGGCACCACCGACAAGTCCAGCCATGCCCTCTGGACCACACGGAGCTCCGTGACATTATCAACGCTCAGAGAGGGGCATCCAACCCGCCAATGGAGGAGAAGGTCAAGGTACTATGGGATCTCCTGCACAATGAGAGACCCGCACGATCCTCCGCCGACCTTCGAAGGTCACCTTTTGCCATGGATCTGCGGACTTAGCCACTATCCTACAAGTTTAAGATGCCAGTCCTGGAAGGGTACGATAGGAGTAAGGACCCAATGGACCATCTCAACTGCTTCCGCATCCATTTGTCCCTGAAGGAAGCAAGCGAGGCCATGATGTGCCAGTACTTTCCCGTTACCCTTAGGGGGGACGCGCTACTTTGGTTCCACGGCCTCCCGCCAAATTCAATTCGCTCATTCGATGAGCTAGCCGACAGCCTTCTTGAGTCGTTTGCCTCTAGCCGAAGAGAAGAGAAGCAACAGTGGCACCTAGTCCACCTCCGCCAGAATTCGGACGAAAGTCTGAAGCAATTTCTCAACTGCTTCATCGCCGAGGCACGTCAGATCCCCCAGCTCTCCGACGAGCTGAAACTCAACGTCTTCGTTGTTACATTGGCGGTAGGAGATTTCTTCAAGCACCTGTCGCACCAGTGCCCTCAGTCCTTCCAAGAGGCCGAAGCCATCACCCGAGCCTACATTATAGCAGAGGAGGCGAACGAGGTGAAGCGCCCTGAACGCGTAGACCGCCCAACGGAAGGTCCCCGGCCTACCAACGGACAGAAGAGGAGCGGCGACGGTAATCGCTCCCCGGAGCGCAGCAAGCAGCCGCGCCCTTCGCAGGGATCTAGGAAGGATCATGGACATACGTCCTTGACTCCTCTGAACGATACCCGCGTGAACATTCTAATGCAAATCCAAAATGAAAAGTTCTTCAAATGGCCAAAAGTACCAAAGGGCCCGAGTGGCAGCGACCAGACGAAATACTGTCAGTATCACCGTTGCCTCAGACATTCTATAGAGAACTGAAAGACATTGCAACAGGAGATAGAGGACCTGATCCACCGCGGACACCTTAAACGGTTCTTGAAAGGTTCGAGATAAGCCCCCGCAACCTTGGAGGGTGAGGCCAGTGAGCCTCCCCGGAGCCGTACGATCGCTGGCGTGATCGACATGATCTCTACCACGGCCGCCAGGGGCACCGGGCATAAAGAGCAGGAGCCAACTTCTAGCAACAAGAGAGCTAAGATAGGAGATAGGAGTGATGTCATTAGATTTAGTAGCAACGATATGACTCATGTAACCTTCTCCCATACTTATCCCCTTATTGTATCTGCCATCGTTTTAGACGGTAAGACTGACTATCAGCTGAAACGAGTATTCATTGATAATGGAAGCTCACAAAATTTGTTATATCTCAATGCCTTTTTTAAACTCGGATTGAGGCGAGGTCAGATGAGAGCGGCCGATGACCTTTTGTACGGCCTGGACAACGAGCCAGTGCCCGTGCAGGAATAGTCCGGTTAGAGGTCACAATGGGAACTTACCCGTGCGCCGCAACGCGAGAGCTGGCGTTCCTCGTCATCGACTTACCGTCTGTTTACAATGCTATACTGGGTAGACCTTTCCTCACAGCCTTTAGGGCCGTAACGTCGATCCCTCATCTGAAGGTTAAGTTTCTCACCCCATGCGGCGTGAGAGAAGTACTTGGGGACTGGGCAATGGGACGAACATGCTACTTGTCCTAGGTCTTCCCCGTAGCATCGGGCTGCCCGGACGAAGATCTTGACCTCTGCGATGAAGCCCTGCTACAACAGGCCTAGTTAGGAGAAGCTACCGAAGTGATCCCTCTAAATCCCGTCGAGCAAGAGAAGTGCGTCCATGTGGGCAGCTCTCTCCCGCCTGCTGAACGCAATCGGTTAATCACCTTCCTAAAGATAAACTCTGAAGTGTTTGCCTGGGTTTTTGCTGACATGTTTGGGATACTGGCCGAAGTGATGGTCTACAAGTTGGGCCTCGATTCTGGCCGCAAGTCCGTGCAGTATAAGCGTAGGAACCATTCCGTCGAGAAGCTGATTGCCTTAAGGGAAGAAGTGAAAAGACTCATGGATGCCGGATTTATTCGAGAGGTCTAATACCCAGAATAGTCATCCAACGTTGTACTAGTGAAAAAGAGTAACAACAAATAGTGAATATGCGTAGATTTCACCGATGTAAATGAGGCTTGCCCAAAGGACAACTTCCCTCTTCCTAGGATCGATCAGCTTGTGGACTCTACGTCCGGGTACGAGCTCTTGAGCTTCATGGATGCCTACTCCGATTACAACCAAATCGAGATGCACCCTGCGGACAAGGAGCATACCTCTTTCATGATCGATTAGGGGACATATTGCTATAAGGTGATGCCCTTCGACCTCAAGAATGCCGGGGCAACTTATCAACACTTGGTGAACAAAATGTTCGAGACTTAAATTGGAAAAAACATGGAAGTGTACATCGACGACATGCTTGTGAAAAGTAGGGTTGTGGCAACCACATTCGCGACCTAGAGGATGCCTTCCAGATCCTCTTGGCACACAGGATGAAGCTTAACACTGCCAAATGTGCGTTTGAGGTAACCTCAGGGAAGTTCCTAGGCTTCATCGTATCCCAGCGCGGCATCGAAGCCAACCCAGAAAAGATCAAAGTCATTCTCAACTTGAACCCTTCGCGGACGATGAAGGAAATACAAAAACTCACAGGGCAACTGGAGGCCCTTAGCGATTCCTCGCCAAGTTTGCGGAGAAGTGCTTGCCTTTTTTAAGGCACTTAGGGGCACAAAATCGTCAGGATTCCTGTGGATCGAGGAATGTGGCGAAACCTTTGAAGAGCTGAAAACCTACCTCGCCAGCCCACCTCTCCTAAGCTCGCCGTGCACAGGCGAGGACCTGTACCTCTACTTGGCTACATCAGGAACGGCTTTCAGCTCCGTGCTAGTCAGAGAGTATGAGGGAGCACAGCAGACAGTATACTACGTAAGCCAGGTACTGACAGATGTAGAGGCCTGCTATCCGCAAGCTGAAAGAATCGCGTTGACGTTCATCTATTCGGCGCGAAAATTGCGGCCCTACTTCCAAGCACACAGGATCATGTACTAGCGGATCAACCTCTGAAGTCGATCATGCAGAAACTAGAGACTTTCGGACGGCTGGTCAAGTGGGCTGTGAAGCTGGGAGAGTTCGCCGTGGAGTTCCGACCTCGGTCGGCCCTCAAGGGTCAGGCCCTAGCAAACTTCATTGTCAAGGTGGCAACCCCAGCTCTAGATGACCCTGGCCGCCCGGGGAGCATGGGAGACCTCGACGTCCCGTTGTGGACCCTGAGCATGGACGGATGGTCCACTCAAACAGATAGCGGAGTTGGAGTTGTACTGAAGGCTCTGGATGGCGCGGAGATAGCGTACTCTGTCGTGCTGACCCTCCCAGCTACCAACAACGTGGCAGAGTACGAGGCCCTTCTCGTAGGACTTCGTCTGGCCAAGGAATGTTCCGTAAAATCATTGGTCGTGCACAGCGACTCTGAGCTCGTGGTCAACCAGATCCAAGGAAATTTCGAAGCATCAAACTCTCAGCTCGTGAAATACCTAGTGAAGGCAAAGACCCCGATCTAGGGGTTCGACTGCTTCCTGATCAAACATGTCCCTAGGTCCGATAATTGGAAAGCTGATCGGCTAGCCAGGGACGCAGCTGTGGGATCCCCAAAGCAGTACACCAGGGAACCAAGGGAGACTTTAGCCGCGCCCAGCATCGACTCCTCGGATCAAGAAGTGTTGTGGGTCGATGTGGGGGACAATTGGATGACTCCGTATAAAGAGTACCTAACTGACGGAACTCTGTCTGACAACGCCGACGAGGCGAAAGGGATCAAGAAGACAGCAGGCTGGTAAACGCTCCTCGATGGGAGGCTGTACAGGCGGGGATATTCTAGTCCCTTCCTAAAATACCTTACACTCGAGGAAGTCGAGTACGCTCTAAGTGAAGTAAACCTCGGCATATGCGGCTTGCACATTGGGGGAAAGAATCTTACGTTCAAAATCATTCGACAAGGTCTCTATTGGCCAACCTTGAAGCAAGATGCCATGGAATTCGTCAGGAAGTGCAAAAGCTACCAAGTCCACGGTTCCATGACGCACCTATCGCACACAAAGTTGCGCAGCCTTCAATCCTCATGGCCATTTGCGCAATGCGGGCTCGACATCCTCGGACCGTTACCTTTGACCTCAAGGCAAATGAAGTTCTTAATCGTCGACATTGACTACTTCACCAAGTGGGTAGAAACAGTCCCTCTGGCTCGAATCACCGAATAGAATGCAACGGAATTCCTCCGTTAAAACATCATTTGACGCTTTGGGATTCCTGAGGTCATAGTGACCGACAACGCAACCTAGTTCACTGACAAACAGTTCACAAGGTACTGAACTGATCTGCGCATCAGGTTGGTCCACACATCCGTGGCATACCCTCAGGCTAATGGACAGATTGAAGTCACCAACCGCACGTTGCTGTACGGGCTAAAGACCAAACTGGAGGACATAGAGGGCTCATGGGTCAAAGAGCTACCTTCCGTACTCTGGTCGTATCGGACGACCCCGCAGAAACCAACGAGAGAGACACCTTTCAGCCTCTGTTACGGGGCTGAGACCGTAGTCCTCGTTGAAGTGGGATTATCCTGCCTGCGGGTCGAATGTTTTGAATCAGCCACCAACTCTCACAAACTCCGGGAAAGTCTTGACCTACTTCCAGAAGTTCGAGACACAGCCCGCCTGCGGACCGCAGCCTATCAACAGCGTATCGCGCTGTACTACAACAAGCGGGTGAAAGCTCGCTTGCTTGAGGTCAGGGATCTGGTCCTCTAAAGCGTAGAGGCGACGGAAAAAGCTGTGAGTAGGAACAAACTCTTCCCTGGGTGGGAAGGCTCGTTCCTCATCTCTGCAATCCTCCGGAATGAAGCGTACAAGCTACGTGCCCAGAACGGTAAACTGGTCCCTCAGACTTGGAATGCCACCAACCTAAAGAAATACTACCAGTGACGTAGCGCCGGTCTAGGTAAGGCATGTATACGCATCCTTAAGAGTGCTTGTACATACATCAAGTTTTTGCTTAATAAAATTAATTATTCCTGTCAGCCTGCATCTCCATTCGTGTGAAGTGTTAGCATGCATAGCATTTTAAAAATAATACGACCTAAACTGCCCATAAGTCGGGAGAACTATCGTTCGTCCGTAAAATAAGGCATTGGCACCGTGCCAAGCGGCCCGTGAGCGGCCACCTCAAAACCTCGACCTTCCGTTGAGTGGCCCAAAGCGGCCCAGGAACCTTGGCCCCGCGCCAAGTGGCCCATCAGCGGTCTCCTTCAAGCCTCGACCATGCGTCGAGTGGTCTGGAAGCGGACGCATCCGAACTTCGACTCCATATCGGAAGGGTCCCAGCGACCCGCTACCTTGGCTTTGCGCCAAACAACCCAAATGGTCAAGACATTAGGCCTAGGGCCTTTTGAAGCTTCCCAACTTACGACCGCTAAAACCTTAGGGGGTAAGAATTGTAGGCGTGCGGCGACCTTCTCACGAAGAAGAGAGCACCCTCAGTCTACGATGGTCGAGGGCTAGGACCTTGTACATGGTAGCGATGACGCCTTGAGCGGGGGCCACGCACCTAAGACGGATACCGCACAATAAAAGGCTTAGACCCGGAGCCCAGCTGTCGCGGCCTGAAAACCCGGCTGGCCCTCAGTGCGGCTCCACAGGACTTGCGACAACGTCCACTTTATTAGATCGAGCTTCCCATTAAACGCGCGAGATGCGATGACATCCTCTGACGAAGGACGAGTACAGCGCAAGAAGGCACCAGATTGGAGCCTTGGCGACAATAGCTTTGCAAGCCTAGCCGTTGAACGTGAGACACGACCTCATGGATCGCATTGGGAGACAATATATACAAAAGAGAAAGGAGCTGCTTTTCATTCGCTTATACAAAAAAAACAAAACAAAAAAAAAGGGGAGAAGAAAGGGGGGAAGTAAAAGTGAGAGGAGGAAAGAAAAGTAATGTATATAGACAAGACTACTGTTGAGGGTCAAACGGAGCAGCCTCCTCAAGGAAATTCCTTAGGCGAGACCCGTCTCGGACCCTAGCATTGCCAGAGTGGAAGACTCCTTCCGGGACTTTAGGAGCCGCAAGAGAAGAAATCCGACGGCACAGGCGAATGTCATCCCAAAATCGAGTCTCCATCAAGAGATCCGCCTCCGACAGGGTGAGCCGACCCCTCAAATTCCTGGACAAGCGTGAATTATTGTCTTCGAGAACGATGAGCGCCGCCTCCAGTCGTTCCACCTTCAGCTGCAAGCGCCTAACTTCCTCTTGCGCCCGCTTGCTATCCTCTCGAAGGGAAGCGACCTTGGCTCTCATGCGCTGGACATTGTGCAGCCCGCTGTGAAAGCTCTCATGCAGAAGGGCAGCTAGCTCATCAAGAGAGTCGACATCCTTAGGAATTTGCGTGGAAAATGGTGAAATCACAAGAATTTCCAAAAATCATGACTGCGAAAGAACGACCGGTTTAGAGCGATTGTACCTTAGCGAAAGACGTGCTAAATCATGAAGCGGCGTCCAGAGGACGTGCTAAATCTCCTGACGAAGACGCACCCAAGGGCTCCTCATGTTCAACCGCGACTCCCATGGGGCTCGGATGGTTCAGAAGCGCGGAAGGCAAAGGAACGCTTGGGGGCTCCGGCTCTAAAGCCATCTCTCCAAAGGTCGTCTTAGTGCCCGGCAGGTCGGCCTCCGATATGACTTCTGCCTTCAACGCCGCGGGGACGTCCTCCAGGATCTCCCCCTCCAAAATTGGCTCTGCAAAGATCACAGCCGGCTCCAAAGATCCCTCTAACTCCGGCGCTTGCGCTGGCGCGCATGCTTCCTTCAAGTCACCGAGGACCAATGCGTCGCCCGCAGTGCCTAGAGCCGCCTCCATGACCAGATCGACGAAGGAGTGCGCAGGAGACTCCTCACCAGAATGAAGCCCCACTTTAGGGACGCTGTACTTAGCTAACGCCGCGGCAGAATCAGAATGGGTTCGTCGGCCTCTTCCTGAGGCCCGGCGCTTGACGCTGCCTCCAGGACTGGAGCCCGAACCCACGCAACAAAGCCAACAGCCAACCTCTACGACCGTCGCGTGGAGGTACCTCTGGCCTCCCTCAACCTCTTTAAGGGAGCCTCAATCTCCTCCTTATCCGAAGACGATTCCAGTAGCGAACAACTTTCCTCCTCGTCCCCTCCGGATGGTGGGGGAATGGCGACTTCCCCGGGATCCTTTTTGGCAGGACCGGCGAAACGCCAGCCTGACGAAGGCCCCCACTTAGTGGCCTCAAATGTAATGGATGTCAAAAAGTAGCCCTGGATGGAGAACTTCGCCATCTGGGATTCAATGGCGGCGACTAACTTCGTGGCTTCCTTGGCATCATCCGTCGACACTTTCTCGTGGAAGAACTCTAAAATTGGGCCCAATTCACGCGAAAGCTTCGAGTCAGGGGGCTCCTGCAAGAAGAAGAATCGGCTCTTCCAGTTCTTTACCGAGTCAGGTTTGGTCTCTCGTAAGTGGAAGCCGGTCTTCGGCGACATGGAGATCCAGTCTTCCGACTCCGAGAAGCCAAAGATCAACCTAGCCGCCTTGGCGTCGAAAGAGCAACCTTGAAGGCTAGCGAAGATACACAGCGAGACTAGATAACGAAGGGCGTTAGGGTGAAGCCTTACCACAGGAACATCCAATGCCTCCACTAGCGCATACAGAGTGTAGGCACTGAATCGTTGCAGCGTCAGAAAGGCCTGCTCAGATGCCTGGGGAAGGCGCGAGCCCAGAAGACGACAAGTGTTGGAGCATCTCGAGGGAAACCGGCGGACCGCGGATTGGACCTAAGGGACATGCCAGGCCACGACCACTGGTCAGCCCAGGCATGGGGGGCTAGTGTTGGGTCCAATGCTAAAACCCAACAAGATACGGAGCCTAACCCAACTACACGGGATGCCTACGTGGTAGCCCACCATCAGCGGCCAACGAGCGCCCCCTACAGCTCATTAATGCGGCTGCCAAAAAATAGCAAAAGAGTAGGAGAAGCCAGCCAATGGAGAAACAGTCAACGCTGCCAGCTGCGATTCAGGCGGCCGCCCAAGGGAGAGACCAAGCGTGGCTGGCAACACTCGGTAGTCTGCCTGCCATCACAAAACGACGGCCGACATGTCGGTAATCATCGACAGCGATCAGCGGCCAATGAACCCTAGCGACAGGAGTTCTCGCGCCCAAAAGCCCCTCATCAGGGGACCTATAAAATCCCTCTTCTTCAACGAAGAGAAGGGGGATGGGATCCGAGATAATCGACTCAGTGTTCCAAGCCTTAAGCTTACCAACTATCCTCCGGATCCAAACTTGTGAGCCTACTCAGGCGACAGGAAGTCAACCACCCACAGCGGTGCACCTAGGGAGCCAAGCCTCCCACCACCCGCTCATTACTCGCTCTCACATAAACAAGCACACACCATCCACACATTTACAGCATACTTCCGCGCACCTCTTAGCGTGCGCCTCATTTTCGTTCATTGCGGGAATTTGCTGATTTGAACGTCGGAGTGGCCTTGATGGGAAAAATCCCGCCGGACCTCTGACCTCTTGTTCGTTGATTGTGTTGTGCAGGCCTCAGGTTAATAAAGACGGTGACCAGACCTTTCCACGAATACTTCAGAACAGTTAGAAATCCGAAGGCTCCCTAATCCGTATGACAATCAAGAACCCGGGACGCAACATTGGGTCTCTCATATTTTGTGAAGAATGTGATGATATTGCACACGGTGCTAAAATTGTGTGTATCTAATCTTCGCTGTATTTCAAGATATGGGAGCACACTTGCATACACATTCACATTATTCTAGCCTTGTAATTTTTGGCACTTCGTTGTGATTTGAGATGCCAACGATAGTTACGATGGCCTTAGGAAGGGTAAGACCACAAGTTTCGGTCCCACGGTGCCCTAAGAAGTGGCCCTTTTTGATGGGTTTTTTGATTTGAAATTGCCCATTTTATCAAAGTTCGGAACCATTAGCGATGATGTTGCACACTTAGCCACAACACATTCAAATTATTCTAGTTTTACTTGTAAATTCAGTGCCCTCTATGTGATATGTGGACATCACTTGTTGGGCATGTGGCTCTTTCCTTCACTTAGCTTCTCTTTAATTTTAATAAAATATTAAACACAATATGAAGATGATTAAATCCAGTAAGAAGATAAGAACTCAAGATAGTTATCTCTCTTTTGACTTGGTAAGATAATTTGAAATAATATTGAAATGAAAATAGACGGAATTCTAAGGTTTCTCCTTTGGGCCAATGCTTTTATACATATCTCTTCCTGTTGATCCATGCTATGCTGTATTCTCGTAAGATAATACATACTAGCTAAGTGTATGCCTGGTGTCATATATTATTAGCTTTTTTTTTTTAATTTTTTGGGTTAGTGTGATCACTACATTTAATAAGAAATAATTTAAAAATTATTTAATCTTATACGTATAGAGTTACCTCTTTACTCGATTAATATGACGTAATTATTACTGCGGTAATGTGTGCTTGTTGATGTCGCATTTGGAAAACTTTTTCCCCTTTATACCCCCAAGTAAGGAATAATATTTTATTGTTTTGTTGAGTCTATAAGATAGTGGTTGCCTTATGAGTCATCTTTTGAGTTTATTATAACATTATTGTCTAAATAAACTTTTTAAAAAATATAAAATTAAATATTCAATAAAAATTTTCTTAAAATTATACTAAGATTTGTATAAGTTAGCCAAAAAAGACACCTATCATATCTGAAAAAAATATTAATAAAATGGATATTGATTGGATTGTACAACGGAACCCAGTGAAGATCAAAAAAGTTGGTAGATTTCTAATATTATTACTTTGCTCGAGTTAATGTTGACTATTGTGTCGAAGGCATTTTCTCTTTAATAATACTTTGCCGCTATTTACTTTATTGTTTATGATGTCATAGATTAAATTTGTCACATTCAGACTAAAATCTTAAATTGAATTGATGCGTTCTTAGATCTAAATTATTTTACGAATTAAAGAGCTAAGAATTGTCCAATTAGTCTGATGCAGGTTCAGTTTCTGTATACACTTAATTTGGATCCTGTATAACATAATAAAGTACGGTTAAATGATTAATGGGATTCACTTTTCGGTATATTTTTGAATCTCAAGTCAATATTTTTCTTTGAGGAAAAAAATGGAGAATGTAAGTGTAAATACTTGTAAAAATAATTTTTGTTTGTGGTGTAATATTTTTTAAAAAACGTCTTAATGATAGAGAAAAAAAGTGTGCGCTTGAAACATTTTAAGTTTGCCTTTAATTAGCTCTTGTTTATTTGGTTGAGTGTCGTCATCTTTTCCTATTGGGAAAGAGAGGTTTATATAGAAATTACGGGACGGTTAACTTTTCCTGCCAACTGCTTAAGAAACCGTCCAGATAAATGATAAGATGCCGTTCAATTGGCGGTTATAAATTGGCAACCGAGACTGCTGAGTCAGATAAGAAAAGGAAACCGTTTTGATTGGTTAAAGTTGATTTTGTCTTCCTTTAAGGAATAAACCGCTTGGTTAGGACCAACGGGATTGTCCATCAATTTTGAACCATATGGGCGATTGGGTCTCTGTTCTATTATAGGCCAAATCTTTCAATTGGCTTTTTCTCTTGAGTCAGCAACTATAATTATCAAAAATAATTACTATTTAAGGTATACTCTAATTCAGGAATGCATCATTGGTAGTGACACAAATATCCAACTCATTTTTAATCTTTCCATTTTTTGTCATTTTCCCTTTCATTTCATTTTGATTTTTTTTTTCTTGCAATTTTTTAATTGGACCGAATTGCAGTCTCATTTTTAATTTTTTGGTAAATAATTTATATATTGAGATAAAAAAATTTAAATTTTTCATTTTTTGGGGGCAAAATAGAAGTGTATTTCTTTTGATTTTTTAAAGAAAAATTGTTCATAATTCATATTATTTAGTTGCATCATCTATATTTATAAATATTACAACATTAAATTTACTGTTAGCTCTTTTAATATATATTATTGCATTTTATGAATTCAGGTTGTTCTATAAATTAGAGGGCCGTAAATCGGATCTTCGTATTGGACCGATCTAATGCGGATTCAATTTTTATAACCTCAAACCTAAACCTTGCGTAACATAACTAAAAATAAAAGGTTAGAGGACGGAGAAAGTTGATTGTACCATACATTTTCCAACGCTCAAATTAGAAATCTTTCCAAAATAATAGAAAGATATAAGGAGGATGCGTAGATGCATGTATTGGTAGATTGATCGTTTGAGTGCGCTCAATTGATGAACGGTTTAGAAGTGCACCCGCAGAGGATCGGTTTAAATGCTCTATTATAGATTGTACGGCTGTTTAAGGATCATTTGAGTACTCTAGAGAGATGGCCGATCATTTGAATAGAAAATCTCCTGGAGGCAATGCCTTTGCTTGGATGGACTCCTGAGAGGTTCTCCTGGCCTCTCGAGATGAAGGACTCGTCTCTTTAGGTGTGGCCTTCTGGACGATGTACATGGCTCTAGGAAGACTTAATGGAAAAGCTTTCTGGTAGGAAGAAATGGATGGCAAAGCCTCCTTTTGAATTCTCTTCTCTGGCTTCACTTCTTGGATCTCTCTTCTAGGTCATCTCCTTTGGGTCTTCTCACTGGATGGCCTCCTGGGATGAATGGTGATTGACCTTTTATCCATTTTTTTTCCTTTCTTTCCTCTTCAAAATGAAAGGGTATTTATAGAGATAAACGACGATTGAACAATCATCCACGAATAAGGATAAGACGAAATGATTTTTATCAATTACATGTGAAGCGTGCCGTCCTGATTTAACTGACCTGTTTTAACCGCTAGTCGTCTGGGCATATTAGACCAATTGAGACATTATTCGTTTTTTGAGCCTGCTTCTTTATTTGTTGGCTTTCTTTCTAGGTCGGGTTTACTGAACCCATCGTATATAAATATATTAGAATATTTATTTAATAATTTTTAAAATCTTTCTTTTCTACCTTCTATAAAAATCGATTATATTATCCTGATTAACTATTATTTTTATATTTAATAATAATTATTATAATTTAATAATAAAAAAAACTAATAATAATAATAATAATAGTGTCAAAAGCACGAAAGCCTAAACAGTTTAGATTTTGAAACGCGGCCCTCCTCTCGCTTTCATAATCTCTGAGAATTTGTCGATTATTTCGTAGCAAAATTTGGATGTTCAGGTTTGAAGATTGATGTCAAACGGCTAGGCAGATTTGGTATTCAAGTTTGGCGAGAGATCGCGCGCTCTCTCTTTCTCTCCGAGAAATCTGTCAATGGTTCTGCTACTGAAACTTTGAACATGCAAGTTTGAAGATTGGTAGAGGTTTGAAGCTCTTTGCTCGTCTTGAGCGCTGTCAAAAACATTTCTGCAAGGAACTGCTCTCTTAACGACTAATAAAGTTTGTCTTGGCTGGGGAAAAGGCATGGGTCGACCACCCAGCAACGGAGCGCCTGTGTTTCGATTCACCCAAACTGAGGTCGGTCTGTCTGTTTCTCTCTTCCTTCTCGAATATTAGGTGTTGGAAACATCAAATCCTATAGTTTGAATACGTTCAAATCGTACCAATTAGCACTATCGTTCGTAGATTCGATCCTTGTGGTTTATCTGATTCCTTTACTTTCCCTTTTGTCGTGTATTCTTCATCCTATCAAATTTCTTGAGGGAGTTGGTTGGATGTCAAATGGGTTTAATTATGTAGTTCTCTGGTTTGTTACTTTTTACGGGTTTCTGGCTAATTGGCGTTTTCCATGTATCTATTTTCTAACGGTTGCCCTAAGGCAATGTTTAAGATGAGATTCAAGAAAATTTTCCTTCTTCTTAAATCATAATTAGGTGAAATTACGACAAATAGTCAAATGAGAGGCAGGTTACGGTAACAATTTGAATTTAGAAATTTCTTGGCTAAAATATCGTCTTAGCCGGTGGCACTTGTTAAAACAATTCACTGATAAATCATCTAGCGTCAATCGTAAAGATTCACGGGGTTGTATCCCTTATGGAGATCCAATCCATGCACCTCTCTGTCTCAACGTCAATATGAAAATATACTGGTGTGATTTAACTATAAAATTCAAATTTATTTCCAAGTAACCAACTGTTTTTCCTATAAAACTCAAATTTGGAGTTCACATGAAAAACGGAAGCTACATAATATGAGATGTACATTTGGGAATCGGCAGGCTGCATCTACCTATTGTATATGAATTTTCTTGTTTTACTCCGCTTTTGCATGCACAGGTTGTTTCTGTAAATGTTTGTCTTCGTTTCTATAATTTTTGAAGTTACAATAGCAAAACATCAAATGATTGTTAATATTCAATAAAAAACCTACTGGTTTTGATCTGAATGTGGTTTTCTTTGATCCTGGACACAGATAGCATTCTTTTGTACTCTGTTCCTGATTTATATTTGATGATTCTGTGGGGCTGTGTTTCACTGAATACATTATTTTTGCATTAAATTATGCCAGAATGAATTTTTAAACCCAAGAATTCATGAGGAAGCTCTATTTGTTTTCTAGTTGATACTTCACGTTGCTTCATGTTGTTTGAATTTTGTTTGGTGAAAAAATTTAAACTCATTGCATATGGACTATAGTCTTTAGTAGCATGATTCTGCTTTAACATTGCCAATTCAGGAAAAGAGTTGAAAATCCTTTACTACCCATTTTTCTTTCTTATTTTCTATAAAGAAACTTCCATGGTTGGAGTGACGGGTAGGAAAAATGGAAATGGACAAGTTGCAAGATGGAAGTGCCATTTAATTTGAGAATATGGTGACCTCCCTTCTAAAAGTTTCAGATAAACACGTGTAATTGAATAAAGTTGTAAGAGTTTGATAAGTGGTAATCTTAGGCCTAAGGTGAATCTTGATTCAAATATCCTAAACCTTTATAAGAGTTATTCAAGAGAAGTGGATAGATTTGTCCATGGGATGATACTCCTGCCCGAGGCATACCAGTCATCAGAATCTGAGCTTTGCTGAAGAGTATTTGAGTGAAAATATTTATATGATTTATTTCTAAGAGTAATGTTGTGTTGTGTATGATTTCTGAATATCTACACAGTTTGATTGAGTGTGTTTGTGTTGGGGGGCAGGGAAGTGGGGAATTCTAAGTTTTTTATCTTTTGATAATGAGGATCAAAATCAAATAGGACTTGGATTAAGGGGATAAAATGATAAATTACAATACTGAAACAGCCTCAAAGCATAGAAATCTGTTGTCTCCATCCAACATTGTATAACAATGAAAATTTAAAGTTGTGTAACAATTGAACGTTGAAAAACCACTTCTAACAAACCCTTAGTAACACTAATAACAACAACAAAGCTTTATGTGCCTCTAAGTGGGGTAGATTATATGAATCTGTTTTTGTCATTCTATATTATTTAGTGTCATATCCCACAAGAGTACAAATAATTTAAGAACTCTCAGTATTTGTAAAAAAGAGTTGATTGTAGATCAGTTGTTACTCTTTTTGAATCCAATGTTTTTGTGCTTTGGTGTCTGCTTGCTTTCTCTCATTCTTCTTCGAGGTTTTTTTAAACCTTTTTCTGGATATGTCCTCTTGTGTATATCACTTCTTTAGATGGAAACAAAATTGGATGTTGACCACTAGGATAGTTCTACCTCAAAATTTCACTTCAAGTTTGGAAAAATTTTTGTGGCAGTTGTTTGTGATGTGGGCATATATAAATTGGCCAAGGGCCTTAAATTATTGAGTAGCACCTTGAAATTAAGGTCAAAGCGTTGAAGTGCTTAGTTTGGGGTTATCTACACTGCTAGTGGTCCAGGCCTTGGGAAAACTCTAAACAAAAACATAATGATTCTCATGCCTGTTTTGAAGTAATTCTGTATTTTGTTTACTTTGTTTTTCCAATATTTGGAGGGATGGGAAGGGAAAATTAGAAATGGATGAGTTGCAAGATTATAGTGCCATTCAATTTGAGAATATGCGGACTTCCCTTTTAAAAGTTTCAGATATACTTGCTGGGGCTTGGGATCAAAGGACAGTTCGTGCCCTAGAGGTACAACACTGAGCAGCATCCCGACCATGTAATTGAATAAAATTGTAAGAGTTTGATATGGGTATCTTAGGCCTACTTTGAACCTTGATTGATAACCTGACCTTTATATGAGCTGTTGATTGATAACCTAACATTAGGGTGCTCGGGAACTAATGGGTCTAGCCACAATGCGGGCCGGTCCAGTCATAACGTGGGACGATCCGACAGTTAGCCCACTAGCCTGTGAAGCCCAACATGAAGTAAGGCCTAGAAATTGTCTAACCAGCCCATCTGTTACGAACAGGCCTAGGGAAGAGCAATGATCCAGGGTTGGGGAATAGTCTCTATGGCTCAGCCAATCACAGCACAGTCTACCCTTCATCTCAATGATAGCAGTCTAGCATCGTAGAAGACGCCGGCGCAACAGGTCTTAGCTAATAGTGATGGTGGTCAACCATTGGGAACTGCTGTGCGCGCCGACCAACGGCAGCCCAGCCAACCAGTGCAAGAAGTAGCCTGGACCTTGTCGGCCACTTCTAGCCATAGTCATGTCACCATCACAAGATGACATCTGACACGATGGCTCCCATCAACGCCCCAGCGGCTGGCGAATCCTGTCGGAATACTTGTCACTATTCTTGGCCCCAACGCCTTCTCCACGAAACACTATAAATTTCCTCACCCTTCACAAGACAAGGAATCGAACAATTCTCAGTTAAGGCTACCCTCGAGAGAGATACAATAGGCCAGAAAGAACCAAGCTCTTTTTCTTGGACACAACTCTTTCTCCTCTTTACAAAGCCGCTTCCCGTCGAGTGCACATTAGTGAGCCACTCACCAAGTGCGATACATTAGAGCTCAGTCCTCCACCTCTCTAAGCCACTCCCCGTCGAGCGCATCATAGGAGCTTAGACCTTCTCTCACTTTCCCCCATACGTGCATCATTGCATTTACGCATATCCTCCTTACATCTTTCTATTTTCTTAGGAGAGATTTCTGACTTGTACATCAAAGGATAAATCAGGGAGCGAGTCCCATCAATTCTTTGATTTTTTACTTGTAATTTGTGGTGCGCAAGTTCCAAATTAATAGAGACGGAGACTGACTCCACTCCAACTCGATCCGTAGTGAAAGATCGAGTGGCCCCTTGATTCGTACCACAACTTGGATATTAAGACGCATCACGAATCAAAGGATAGTTGGTGCCCTAGAGGTACCACACTGAGCGGCATCCTGACCTTGTAAATGGATAAAGTTTTAAGAGTTTGATAAGGGTATATTACGGCTAATTTGAACCTTGATTCATAGACTAACCTTTATGTAAGTTGTTGGCACATCATTAGGAGAAGCGGATAGATGTGTCCATGGGATGATACACTTGACCAAGGCATTTTAGCCACCAGAATCTGAGCTGCTGAAGAGAATTTGAGTGAAAATATATGATATGGTTTATTTCAAAGGGTAATGTTGTTTTTCCTTTTTTGAATATTAACATGGTTTGGTTGTGTGTGTTGGGGGGAGTTTAAACGGGCTGGAGCTTCTGCACGAATCTGATCGACCTTCCGAGCATCCTAGCTTAAGAAGTCTAACTGACTTTGACGACATCCTCCTCTTAGCAACTGACATGGAGGTTGGTCTATCAAAGAACTCTGAATGTCTTAAAAAGGGCCCATAGTAGGGCCATTATCCAAGCTATGGGACCCACATCAGTCAACAGGATGTGCCAGCATCAATCAATGAGAGGCACTGTCCATTTGGCCTGCCAGTTGCTTGCAAGTCTTCCTAAAAGCCACCCTGACACTTCTGAAAAGTGAATCAGCAGGCAGCCACTTATTGTGTATCTTTATGGCACTTAGTGGTGGCCGCAGACAATCGTACCATGCCTTGGTGCCCCTAAGCCAATCAGGTCATGCTAGCACAGCATAACGACTCTCGAAAGTCTCTTTATAAATACAGGTCTTCCTTTAACATTGGAGGGATATGAAATCCCTAAGAGAATAATGCCCTTACTTTTGGGAAAGCTCGACTTACTCCACACTTGGATTGAATCACTTGGCTAGCTTCTTCCTCATCGTTGGCATTCATCCGTTCTTGGTAGAAAGCCCAAAGGAACCAACATCCTATCATGCCCCTTCCCAAAGGAACTAGCATACTAGCATCTCTCATCTCTTGATCGAGCCTCATGCACAACTTGGCGCCTTTGTAATTGCCTCCATTAACACTCTTGCAACTTGGACCTAACATGCATAACTCTCCATTCCCTCTTTTCCAGACATAAGCTTGTACTGACATAAACATCAGGGGGGTTTCCCAAACACAAACTGGGCTCCTTCACTTATTTATTTATAGTGTACAGGACCCAGGAACTATGTATTTAGATCAAACCTATCTTGGGTTGTTTTTATTCTGGATCAAACCTCAGTTCAGGTATGCATCATTGATGCTATCAATGGAAATAGTTAACATAGCCTTACCCAACCGCTAACTGTCACTTTTTGGAAGTTTCCTTCTCTCCTCTTTTCCCTTTCCCTTCTTAACCGACAGCATGGTGATCAAGCAATCCTAAGGTCATTCCATCTCCACAACACGAGAGGGACTAGTGTCTTTCGTCCCTCAAGCTGATAGCTCACTCCACCTCGGATATGGAAACCATCCTTAGAAACGTAGCCACCCGTATAAAAAGACAATCAAAATGCTCCACAACCAGCTGAAGCATCACCCTGCAGAGGCTGGCCAATCTCAGCCTTAGTCGAGAGCCCTTGTCGCTCAGCGCAGGTTGTAGCTTATCATACCAACACCAACCCAGAGACGCTGATCTGGTGCATCAACCCTATGAGGACCATCCCTAAGAGGAGGCTTCTGCCTCCAACAGAGAAGTTCTTGTGGACTTGGACCGTACTTCCTTCTCATTGGAAGCATCCTTTTGATTATTTGTATGACCATATGTTGGGGAGATCCTTTGTTAAAATTTAGTTCAATGTAACATACTTTTGAAACAAGTAGGAAATGGTTTGGAAGGATAGCACCTAGATAAGTATAAATATGTCACCTCTGTTCCGAACAATATCAGCTTTCTTGGTTGCCTCTACATCGGGAAAATTTGGATTATTTGGCTTGTCATGCAGCATATGTGAGGCTTATTTCTTTTAGAAGCCTCCTTTCAATTATTTGTATGACCATATGTTGGAGAGATCTCTGATTCCTATGCTCTCATTGTTGGTAAGATGCTGATACTAATTATGGATTTAATAAGGTACTAGCTACTATTACTGTCATTGAATTGAACTAAAAAGGGTGGCTTGGTACATAATTCTTCTTCATTGCATGATTTGGGAAGGTCCCCACTAACGTTATAAAGAGGTTATTTCTAAGTCCTCCAACTTCTTAGTCAAAGTGGCAATTCTTACTTGAACATCGTTAGACTCTCAATATGGAATACCCCACTAACCTCAGAAGTTGTCCTTAACTTGCTATTTGATGGGCGAGCAGTTTCCCATGTTTGAACATTCTCAACCAAATGTTCAAATGTTCACAAGCTTCATCAGGGCTTTAATCAAATAATATCCATTACATTTCATCTACAACTTGGCATGTCTGAGAGTTTAGTAAGTCGTAGAAAAAACTAATCAGACTTCAGATTTAAAAATCATGATTTAGGCAACCATTGAGCAAATCTTTGTTGATAGAAAGTTGCATCGGACTCTTGTGGAAAACTCATTATCTGACTCTTGAATTGATTTTGTCCTTTGTATGGTAAACTATTTTTAGGAATTTCCTTTGCATCTCATTCCATAAGGAAATAGATTGAGATTTCAAAAAGTTAAACCACATCTTTGCTTTATCTTTTAAGAAAAAATAAGTGGCGTCTTTGGTGTAATTATAGTCTATAAATGTGCCTCATACTTCTTTAAAGTTTTTAAGGCGCTGGTGGGAATTTTAATAGTTCATTTAGTAAAACTGAGGCAAGAGTTGAATCATTCAGGGCGTATATCAACATTATGTTGGTTTAATGATAGCATAGTACATGAAGGCATCTATGCATAGAAATTATGTTGGTTTAGTTATAGGACAATACACGAAGGTGGATTATGTCGTGTCGGGTGTAGATAGTCACGAAGGATGTAATAATCATCAACAGGGATGGGGTTGTGAAAATCATTAACAACTCCCCTGAAAGGATTACGATTAACACTGCCTTCTTCATTCATTTCTTGTGACATTCAACCCGAAATATTCAGAATGAAGAAAATCTAAACAAAATCTCTCTTTGTCTCAAAATGCAAACTCCCCAAATGATGCTAAGAACTTGACTGATCCTCAAATGGTTCTTATTTAACCTCACAAGTTTATGAGGTTTGGTGTAATTTTTCCAATGAGTTGGATATTGTATCCACAGGAGTTTTGAAATGTCCCACAACTTATTTTGCAACAAATATAACTCAAATGACAAAAAAATTGGAACGTTAAATTTTTTTTGTAATAAAAGTTGTTGGCACAAAGGCGGTTCAAAATTACTTAGAAAAATGAAGGAAATTAAATAGTGAAGGATTAAATTATTGAAAATTCAAATTGCTGGAAATTACAATATGGGAAATTGAATTTATGGTCTCATTATTGTCAGTAAAGAATAGAAATTATAACGCAAAGATTTAAATTGCAGGAATTTAAAGCTGCAATAAAGGTGATGGCTCAGCCAATCAACAGTCAAAAGATAAAAAGACAAGAGATAAAGTGCAAGAAATTAAAATGTAAAAATGTAAAGTTACAAGTGCAGTGATGACTCAACCAACTAATGATTAGTAATTAAAGTGCAGAAAATATAATGCATAAATATAAAATGCAAAAATTTGAAGCACTTGGAGTACTTTTATTAACTAGTCATAATATGTTGATTCCCACATCACATAAACAATATAAAATGACAATGCTTTTGTATCAACCCAAAACTAAACTAGCCTCAGTGACCATATTTGCATGGTACAAAAATTGATGAAGTTAGGTTGATTTTGAATATACTCTTATATTAAAATTTGAAGATTGAAGAAAAAGAACATGAATAAAAGAGTTTGCTTGAATAGTAAACTAAAATTTGGGACAAAAACTAACATCATAAACTTAAAACCTAGATTTTTTTTCTCTCCCTCTTTCTTGCCTCTTTCTTGCTCTGCCTAGCTGTGCCCAGCGCAGGCCTTCTCCTCCCCCTCCTCTTCTTCTTTCCCTGTCGGCCTCTCTCTCTATTTTTAAGTGGTGCATCCTTTCTTCTGTTCTCTTCTCTTTTCTTTTGTTTTTTTTTTTTTAAATTTGAATATTAATTTTCCTTTCAAATCTGCCTCATTCCTTAATTATAGGAAAAATTAGCTTCACCATGCTTTTCCTTGTTCTTTTAGTCAGCTGATTGAGTTGACAAAGTGAAGGCTCAATTCGGTCCATTTACGAACTTTTGTTAAAAAAATCTTTCTTTGGGGTTAAAATCTACACAATAAAAGTAAACAATTTAATTACAGCAAATTAAATAAAATTGCTAGACAATAAATATAAATAAGTGGGATGAATAATAAGCGGAAAATGGCCGAAGATTGTTGAACATATGTGGTTCAACTAAACTTATTAGCTAGGAAATAATTCGAGCATCCTCACTTTCTCATGTTTGAAATTCTTTTCCATCAGTAGGGGCTATAGTGGATACATCTACTTGTGCCCATAATTCCTTACTGTTAACAAATATTTTAAATTAAAACTCTCTTGTGGAATAATTCTTCCATTAAAATGAACTATGTTTCTCCCAACATCAGAGAAAAAGGGACCCGAACCTTGCTTATGGAGAATAATATCATGAAAAGTAAAGATACTTTATATGAAGAACGCGTGGATAGCAGGGCTGAACTTCTAAAATCAGTGGTTGCCCAAAGTTGAAAAACTGTTCTTGACACTGTTTGTCCAAATCACTCTCACAAAGAAAGAGAAGATATAGGAAGAGGAAGAACAGCGATGAAGTGGTGAAATTGAAGTATCTCCAGGGACACAACTGAATTAAAGATGAAAAATACTCGAAGATGAATTAATCACAACAAATCAAAGGAAGCGAAACTCACCGGAGAATATTATAACAAGGAAACCGATCTTTTCATGAAAAATGATTGCAAGGCACCGAAACATTTACACCCAGAGGATTTCAAAACCAGTTGGGTCCACTGTAAGCCACTAGTAATGAGGTAATACAAGATCCTTTCCAAGAAATTTTTGCAACAAGAAATCATCAATCTGCTGAGCCATATAATACTCAGAGAGTGCTGATGGAATCAAGGAGAATGATTCCTTTTTGATGGCATTGCTAGCAAGAACTAATATGGATGGCTACACGGATTGGGGTCAGGTGCAGCCATCCTTTGGCCACTATAGTCAGTCGCTTCCATTGAAATTATTTCCCTGATATTGTCCGGTGCTTCCTCCCATTTGTGTATTTTGACTTCCAGATTCATTCCCAATTTTGTGAGATGGTCCACTCGGCTTTTCCTCTTTATACATGTGTGTAATTGTACAAGCTCCTTGATTGGTGATGGTCTCTTTGCGTTCTATGATAAGATACTTGTTTGGATCAAAATTCGGAACTGGATTGACTTCTGTGTGGCCAAAAGGGAGTCTGACTCGATAATGATTTTGGTAAGATTCTTATCGCAGGTGGATCTACGCCCAAAGAAGATGGCTTTGATTTTCAACGAGAGGATATCTAATTCCTCTGGGTATCTTGAAAAGCTGAGCAGCCACTCCCCTTTGCTATTTCTTACCAAGCAGTCAATACTCGCTCTTCCAAGTTAGTTGTGACAAACTTTCATATTAATTTTTTACCATTGGTTCTGTGGGGCTGACCAAATTTTTGTCCACCTAGTCCTGAGGTTAGCCTGAATAAGAGAATGGTTAAGGCTTGCCAAATTAAGTTGAGCTTCAAGTGCTGCCACCTGTCTGATTGGGTATTCCTGTCTGAGTTCTTTGTCCAATGCTGCTGTGCTTCTCTAGCTCCACAAAAGTCACAAAGAAGCCATGAATAGGCAAGAGTGAATGTCAATACCTTTTTTGCAGGAGGTTCTCTTTAATCCAGGTGTTGAGATGGGTGAGATGAACGTTGGGACTGTAGCTCCATTAAAGGACCTCTTTCTAGAGGATTTGAGCTTTGATAAGGTCTCTAAGGTTGTGGGCGCTTATTGGATATGCACATTGTCTTGCACCGCTTGTACTCATTTGTGAGAAGTTTGTTTTTGCATGCAATTCATTCGAAGAACTGGTATTTCAATGAAGGAGAATGATTCTAACAGCCCAAAAGCCATGAGAAACTCTACGAAGAACCACAATTCAAAATAGAAAATCGTTAATTATTGAGTTATTGGGCTTTGATACTATGTCAGCTTTGGTTTTGATGTAAGTGCCTTTTGATGAGGATTTCTTTGTCATTAAATAGGCAAACGTTTACATGAGTCTTACCTCTTGTAATTCGTACAATTATTTAGAATATTTACTGAATAGGAAAATAATGTACACAATTATCTATATACAATCATTTACTTATTCTTGCCGTTAATTGTCAAATCAATGATATGATCAAGCCAATAATTTATGCTTGATTCACGCTGAATTCATGGGAACAAAATCGGTAGTAATATTGGCAATAATCTTCACAAACATAAAGGAGGTTAAACTGGTAATGTCTCTACCCTAAAAAAAGTAGTGGAAATATATTGCCATAATGGTATATCAACTGATATATCTCGAAATCAAAAAATGTCGTATTGGGGATCCTGATAAGAATATATTTTGACTGATACTTGAAGTTCGGCAATATTTTCATCTATGGTTAGGGTTTGTTCCTACTTAGGTTCCATTCAAGTATGGATAGAAAAAGCCTATGCAAGATGGTGGCCTTGTTGGGAAAGTAGTTCCCCATTGAATGTCAAACCAAATGCAAGTGTTATGGAATAAAATATCGGTCGATTCACAAATATAGGTATATCAGTATTAGGCTCCCGATACTGCGTCAAAATTATGATATATCACCATATTAGCAATATATTGCCTGATAATGAAAATATGGGCTAATTCACTTTGAGACTTTTTCCATATATGATATTAGCTAATATTTTTCCATAGGTTTTGATCCATAAAATAATTTTTTTCGGATACTTCCGATCTGAAACATATCACTTGTTGAAACTAACACCAATGCTACCACAAGCGATACCAATATCGATATTTTCATCCATTCTAGTAATCAGTTTCAATTTCTATGTAATAATTGGTATCTTGAAGTGATTTGCTTTTGTGAAATAATTTACTAATTTGTTTGATTAAATATTATAAGTTTTCGTACCATGGAACAAAATTGCAACTGATATTTTAAATATCAGTTGATATATGGGGGTAACAGCTTGTAGTACTTATATTTACCTATACCATACAAAATCATGGTATGTTGAGGCATCTACGATATATTGCGATTTATTAGCCGAGACTAACTGACATTTTCATCAACGTCCGAACTATTGTATGGTCTTGGGTTATGGAATTGAAATAGGAATTGGAGTGGGAGTGGTATTGGTGGTGTGGAATGGAATGGAAGTTGATTCTATAGAATTGGTTGGGAAATCACATGGTAACATCATTCCCCTCCTTTGAATCAATTGTGATTACCCTTTGGCATGGAACAACCTTTTCCAATTCCGATCCTTTTCTTAAGCTTAAATTAGGAGAACCTCATTGGAAGTATAGTTATGAGATTACTAGGTAATCTCGTTCCCCTTCCTTGAATCCGACTGTGATTATCCTTTGGAATGGAATCCCCATTCTGATTTGATTCTATTCTTAAGCCTATATTGGGAGAACCAAACAGCCTTTGTGATATTTACCTGGTATTTACCAAGCATTGACTGCATGGTGTAAACCAATTAGGAAGGTTTAATATCAGTATTGAACAGATTGGAACTCCACATTATTCACACTCTTTGAATAAGTTTATGGGAATAGCCTCTTTATAATGTAAAGATAAGGTTGCATACATCTAACCTCCTCGAACCCCACGATGTTTGAGCCTTAAGCATTGGGCCACCTTTTTTGAAAAAGATGTGTTAATCATCCATCATTTTTATATATATTTGTTGCATCTGGTGACTTCTATTGCATTCATATTATCCTAATTTTCTTGGCATCAAGCCACTGGAATTTTTTTAATAGATTTTTGGACCACACTTTTCTTTCACCGCCTTGGAAGAATAAGAAGGTTATAAAGGGGCATTTTTTTCTTCTTATTTAGGTGGCGCAAATGGAAGCTATCTTGCTAGAACACAAAAATCAGATGCCTGCTAAGGAAATTATTGATGCTCTTGCAGATAAATTCAGGTATGCCTTTCCTATGTAATGCATTCTTATATAACTCAATAAAACTATTTGTTATTGCTCTGCAGTAAATCAGCGGAGCGATCTGGAAAGATTACAGTGCAAGGGAGGCAGGTATCAGCCTTTGGTTCCTTTCTTTTTCCATGCATAGAGAAACATGCAGACAGATGCTTTTCCTCCTCACAAACAAATAAAGAATATGTTAAATTATAAAATCTGCCACTGGAACTTGTATACATATATCAGAAAAAGCCCTTTAGGACAATTGGTATGCCCTTGTCCCTCCTCCCAAAAAGCCTCACCCTGATGAAGATTGCTGAATCTGTGCCTCCACGAAGAGTTCAACTTTTTTATTTATCGCATAAAGTTACTCATCATTTACTTTCAATTGCAGGTCTGGAACTGGTTCCAAAACAAGCGATATGCTCTAAGGGCTAAACTGGTTAAGTCTCCTGGGAAGTTAACTGTTTCTCCTCTGCCTCGAGATGATGTGGTGCTAGTTAGAAATGTGCCTCAAGGTCCTCAACCTGTACCTATACCATCTGGTAGGATCAGTTTGGCTCCATGTTTAGTTTTCCTAGTGTCTTTCTTCGTAGTCCTCACTTTATACATATTTGTGCCACAATTCATGCTATTTGATTCCTTTCTTAAATCAAAGTATCAAACCTTGATTGATTTCCTAACTTGATTTGATTGATCCATGAGAATTTTATCACAGCACATTGTATGGTCTCATTTGCCAATTCAGGTTATTAGAAGTTATAACCATAATTGATAATACCATATTCTTTATTGAAAAAACCTGTCACATTAGATATCATATAAATTTGACTAGTTTTCCTACTTGCATCTTGTAGATTGTGACTATAATTTATGGGGAGTGCAGGTCATGCTTATCTTTTGCATGCAATCTGAACTCTTCAGTTCTGTACCAAGTGATTTCTTTTCATTTCAAGCACCAATTCTTTCATAATATTATCAGCCTAACTTTTGATACTGGTGTAGCTTTATGAATTGATTCTTTGCACTTCGATTATCTTATGTTTCTTTTGCAAGCGTGTAGCATCTAGCATCTGACCCATAGATTGTAAAAAGCTTGTATGGGTATTCGATGGCGGTCATATTCTCTCTTCTCTTGTGATTGACTTCCTTGGAATTGTGCAGTTTTATGGCTAGTTTAACGTACTATTAGTTGGTTAGAATTTTCTTTATCAATCTCGATTGCATTCTAGAAAAAATTCTCAAAAATCAAGAGCGTGACTGAGAAGGATACACTCCACTTTTAAATTGAACTAAATCACACACATGAATGCAATAGGTGGTTCTTAATTTCTCTAATTTTAGTGCAGTGTAACATACTTGTGAAAAGTACAAAATGATTTTGAAGGATAGCACATTGATAAGTGAAAACGTCTTACCTATGCTCCGAATGATATGTGTCTTTCCTGATTGCATCTACATCAGACAAATTTATTTTGTTTGGCTTTCTTGGTTTGCCGTTGCAGCATATTTGTTGCTTGTTTCTTTTAGAGGCCTCCTTTCAGTTACTCGTGTGACCATATATTGGAGAGATCATTCATCAAATTTTGGTTCAATATAGCATACATATAAACAAATAGGAAATGGTTTGGAAGGATTACTCCTTGGTAAGTGTAAACATATCGTCTATGTTGCAAATGATATGCTTTTTTCTTGGTTGCCTCTACATTGGGCAAATTTGGTTTTTATGGCTTTCTTGGCTTGCCATTGCAGCATGTGTTGTTTATTTCTTTTAGAAGCTTCCTTTAATTATCCGTGTGCTGGAGAGATCCTCTAGCATGTAGGAGAGATCCTCTGTTTTCTATATTCTCATTGTTGGCAAGGTGCTGATACTAAGTATGGATTTAGCAAGGTATTAGGTACTGCTACGGCCATTGAATTGAAATAAAAAGGACAGCCTAGTACATCATGCTCCCTCATTGCATGGTTCGGGGAGGGTGAAATGTTAAGGAACCTTGCGCTTGTGCTAAAAGGAAGGTTTTTGCATAATTTGAACTGTGTAACCTCTAGGTTAAAATGTAGTGATGGAATATGGATGGTCGCAGTGCCTTCCGATGGAATATGGATTTCTTAATAGGTTTTATGTGGCAGTTCTTCTGTCTAGCTTTTTGTATGTTTTATTTTTGGAACTTCTTCCATTTCTTTCTTTGATGGAGCTATGTGTATGTTCAGAATTAAGATGGTCTACATATTTCCTTTGGTTTATGTACTAAAATTGTGTTCAGTGTCATGTGGATGAGATCATGAGCAGAAAGAAGACCAGCATTTAAGCGATAGTATTATTTTTGACCTAGGTGATGGCCACAACACTATCATCTATATCCAAACACACTGCTTTTGAGCGTATTTTCCCACCTGGAGCTTGTGCAGGTGTTATTTGATACAGCTTTCCATTTTGTGCAATAAAATGCTAATGTATAGAAAATCACGTTAAATAGAAAACTTAGTTAATTTTAAATTTGAACATTTTGAATTGATCATTTAGAGAAGCTTGATAGTGGAGCTCCTACCAACAGCACCTCTATATCAGTTAGTGAAATGAAATGACTTAAATGTTTCTAAAATGCTTGTGCTGTGTGAGTCTGAGCTGAACATTCAACTAATAGATGTTATATAGGTAGATTTGAAATCTGGTTGCTTTCATTTGATCTTTTAAAAAATGTTGTTGCTACAAACATTTTATGAAGTTTTTATGCAGTTCGGTGATGTGGGCTGATTCTTGAGCTGGATCTTCCCCCTCATACTGTGCATTATCTTCATGAAGGATATATTCACCGGACCTCTGAGAAGAATGACATAATGACCCTTGCTCGGCTAAAGCAAATCCCATAGCAAAATCTAGGAAGAGTTGAAGTAACATCTGAAGCAAAATCACATCATGATCTTAAATATCATCCCAAGAACAAATATAGGAACACAAAAATACCCAGAAAAGTCCCTAAGCTCAAATAGTCGACAGTCTCTTTATTATCTATCCCAAGGCACCCTTTCTTATATATTTTGAAATCTCCTCAAAACTGAATAACCAATAATTACTGGATTGCCCCTAACAATTTAAAAAGAATTACAGGACTACTATTAATGACTCAATAAAAGAAAATAACTAAATATCCTCTTGGGCCTGCTGAATTGAAGCCTAAGTCTTCCATATTGCCCATCGAGGACTTTACAGCCCCTTCCCACACCTTATCGCAGCTCTACCACTTCTCTGTAGAGCGAAGTCCCTATCTTTCCCCTTTCTATCAAGATTATCATTGTCCTATGGGTAAAATCTGCAAGCATTTCCATTACATTTTCAATCCCAATATGTTCGTCATTACTAGGCTCCACTATCACAAACGCTTGGCATGCCTTGCATTAGTTTTCATTGCACTTGGAACACTACCCATTTCTTATTCTCTCTTGTATTTCTTCATTGGATGTGTTTTCTGCCTTGGATTTATCCCTCTAATTGCTCTCCACATCTTCAATTCCTTCCAATTAATCTCAGTTTGCGTGCTTTCCTCGGCTTGCCCCTTCTCTGCATAGTAACTTTCATCTAGGATTTCATCCATTCACATAGCCTTCAATAATTGCTGCAGTTGCATTAACCTTAGTTATTTAGCTAGCCATGGTCTGAGTACCTCGATGAATGTTCTTGTTAGCATCTCTATTTAACCCTCGACCATAGTTTATAGTCAGTGAAATTCCTCAATGTAGGTTGGACTTTACCCTCTTGGCGCACCTTAGGTAGTTGTTCATGATGGTTGACTATCGATGATGACAGTCCCAATTGAGCCAAAAATTTGCATTCAAAAATTGTCCACCCTGACATTCTTCCCTCTTTGGCATATTGTGCCTTGACCATCTCCACTAATTGTTCGTGTTGCCACTGATATAGAAACTGGCAGTCGCCACCCTTTCCTCTCTCAACATCTCATGTAGATATGACTTAACAAAAGTGATCAAGGAAAATGAAGCCCCAACGACCAAGTACTCCTATCTTAAACCCAAAATGCAAAGACCAAACAACCTCTAAGTTGTTGAGGACATGTTTGAAGAGGAGGCATGTGCCCTGCAAGTTTACTACCCTATCCACTAATGAGGAGAGAAGGCGAACAAATGCTGGCCAAGAACATTGTGGAAGTAATGATCTACATTGGCCAACCACTTATATGTGTTTTTTGAATTGAAATGAGGAAAACTCTGCCTTTGTCTTCTTGAATCCTGGGTCGTGAACTATGATATTAATTTCCTTTTATATTGTCCTGTAGGCTTTTTTTGTCATTTATATAATTTCGCATCTTGTCATAGTATAGCCTTTAGTCTTTAGGTCTTGTGTTTCCTAAAAGCTTTCATGTCACGTCCCCCAATCCTATATTCTGATTATCTTGCTTTCTTAATCATTAATTAAGTTAGATATATTTTTGTCCTTGATTAATCAAAAATTTATTTATTTATTTCATCGATCAAAACCCAAATAGTGACAAGACGTGAACCTAAAAAGTCAAATATCAACAAAAGACTCGAAATAAAAGATATCAAATCGCACGACCCAAAAATGCTACACCCAAAAATAGCCCTTGAACACTAACAAAATGGCTTTAATCATGTGTAAGGAAAAGCATCCAAAGTAAATCAGAGTAAATGGAATCATGACTCAACTATTATGCTGGACAAAACCAAAGTCAAGGTCAAATGCCAACATTATACATCATCATAAACCGAATATAACTAAATCTAAATAATTTGAACTAATATCATAACTACTGCTCTAATTTAATATAATATAAACTGATTTTTAATATCCTAAATCTAATCCTCGAATGGTCTTTCCCCAATTCGAACCACTTGCAAATAAGCCCCAACCGCTCTAATATAAAAGGTTAGTGGGAAAAACAGTAAGACTGAGCTAATTGTTCAGTAAGATATATAATTTTCATAATTAAACATATATATATATTAAAAATATGCTGCAATATGACCTGATGGATTAACCAAAAAACTATAACAATAATTTGTAAGCTTATCATGCGTAATATGAATTGATAAACAATTCAATAAACTGTGCAATATCAGAAATATGCTCATATTGCTAAAAAACTTAGGGGATTAGAGACTGGAATGACCTCATTAACAAATGGTAAATAATCAACACTCAGGTTATGATTGTTTCCACATAACTAAATGTTAGATGCTACTTTTTAAGACCCTTAGGTGGGTTGTCTATATATAATTGTATAGATGGGGTTGAATGTCACTTTTCTGACCCGTAAATGACAAGTGTGGCTTTGGATTTTATTTATAATATATTAGAACATGTTATAATATATTTCGTTAATTCTCTATAATGGTCTGTACATAATTGAATTGAAAACTCTACTCAATCTGAATATATTGTTTATATTTTCTCATATCCGTGGAAACTTATATAGAGTTTTCCTTTCTTATTTCTTCAAATATATATCATGCTTTGAGATATAGATATGTAGGAATTCAATTATGCCATTCTGAAATGTGCTAGAACTTTAATATGTTAAATTAAAAACATGCAGTAAAATATCATATAAAATTTTAGGAAATCAACAAAAATTGCATAGTTTAATCAACTTGTTTCAAATATAGACATGCAGGAACATATATCTAACAATCAAGGACATCAAAGAGCATTTAAACATGATTTAAATGCATATTTGAACATTGTTACATAAAATCATCTTTTAAACATAATGTATATGATTTGAAGGCATATATTTCATAAAAATTTCATAAAATGAGAATGAGATTGCATGCATGTAAGGTATAAATATTATATATACAAAATTATAGCATATATGAGTATTTAAAGTAACAAATGCTCAATGAGGTAAAGAAAGATTAGCAATAAATGAAAGAAGGTTTGAATATACTTGCCTTATACTTAAAATTATCGAAAGATCTCTTGAATTTCACCTTTTTCCTTCTCTTGCCTTCTTTCTCTCTTTCTTTCTCTTCTCTCCAAAATCGTGCGAAAATGACTAAAAATCGACTAAGAGGATATTGTATGGAAAACTGACATGTGCACTTGTTAGGCATGTTTCAGGTGCCAAGATATAAACCATACGGCGCATGAATGTCTCTCAGATACACATCAGGGGTCCATATTCTGACTCAAATACGTACGTGCATTACTCGGGCGCACATTATGTGTAATCAATCTGCCTAAAATATGTACAAGCGCCTCAGAGGCGCCTTTTAGGCATGACCTATTGTCTAAAATACACATTTGCGTGGGCTAGATGCTAGTTAATCATCACATGATCTGATGTAATCCGATCAGAATATTGATTTTGGGTCAGATGTTAGTTAATCGTTACTTAGTCTAATGTAATCCAATTAGAAAATTGAATTTGACCTAAAAACTTCATTTGACATTGATCTTTTCATTAATTTAAATTAATTGATCATCATCAAAAATAAAATTCGGAATCCATATCTTACATTTATCTTCATGGCCGTACCCTTCCTCCTCACGTTCTCATGGTGTCCTCCTTGGTGACTCAATGCCGTCGATGGCAACTTTGTCTGGTTTCATTTCTCAACGTTTCTTTTGCCAGGTTTGTCTCATCCACTTCTTCGGATTCTAACTTTGTCCTTTCACATGGGTTCCTTGAGTTCATCCTAAGTGGCCTCACTTTCATGTTGACTGCTGATGCCCTTGGTAATACGTAGCGGAGAAGCATTTGACCTCAATCCTCCCATTGAGTTTGCTCAAGACTCGTTTGATTATCTTCTTTTGACCACCCCCACTCCATTCTTTCCAAGCTGGCATTAAACTCCGTACTTCACCTCTTCTGTAAAGTGACTATACTGATTCACAAATACAGTCAACTGTGCCACTGGCATCAGAACCCCTTCAACATCCTTTTGAGCCTCATTTGAGTCTCTTTTAATGTTTCCTTTCTTTATTGGTGTTTGATGTGGTTCCTGAGGTGGTAGGTGCACTTCCTGTATAACATCCCAAATATTTTTTAATCATATAATGTATCTAATTGGATCCTGCTTAAACTAATTATTGTTACTGCTATATTTTTACTCTGATAAATTTAAGTGGACATATGATTTTAATAATAATAATAATAATATTATTATTATTATTATTATTATTAAAAGAAGAAGGAAGAAGAGCACAGAGACGGGGAAGAAGGAAGAAGAGAATAGAGACGGGGAAGAAGGAAAAAAGTCGTGAAATCGGTGGGGAATCGGTAGAGGATGAATTTGTGGCTTTCAAGCATGAAACCCATTTAGCTAACCTCAGATGTTTGTAGTAATGTTGTGTGAAATCATGAGAATTATGACTGAAAATGGTTATGTGGTACAAAATGGATGATTAGTGAGGATGTGTCAAAAATAGGGTCAATTATGTGGAATTCGAACAAGGAAATTGCAAGAAGTGGAATATGAGGTGGATTAAAGTCATTGGGTTATAAATACATGTTGAATTGAGCTAAAATGGCAAGAATTGGAGGCAAAAATTTGAGAAAGAGGAGGATGGGAAGGCTTCTAAAAACAGAGGAAGAAGAGATTGAATAACGAATTCAAGTAATTCTTTAATTTTCTTGGTATTATATGATCCTATACTTCTCTAGTATTTTAAATGCTCATGCTTTTGTATCAAATCTCCTCATATAGTTGTATTTAAGGGAAATTTGAAGATAGTGAAAAAGCACAGGGTTCAGGAAAATTCATGGAATTGAGGGTTGATTTACAATATTTAATATATAAATTCGATTCTAGTAGATGTATGAGGATAATATATGATGATTTCGATAAGTGGTATGTATCAAATGTTAGAGAATAAGTCAAATTTCTAGGTAGAAACATCGTGGCCAGACTCACGGGAAAAACGGAGGCTTGGCTTCTGTTAGGGTTCTTCATGGCACTGTTCATCATGCAGGTTAGCGGTCCTTCGGCGCTGTAGCTGTGAGAAATTGAGGGGAAAATATAAATTAAGAGTTTATATGCTTTATTTGAGAAAAATAGTTAATTATTTGGTGGTAGAAAAATACTTTGTTTAAATATTTGGGGTACCGAGGATATAAATAATTTTCTATGGATATATTTAGGTTTACTAAATATAATAAATTAATTTTTACTTGTTTAATTGTGACTTTACTAAATAATAATGTGTGAAGTGTTGTGATGAATATTACTTAATAAATTTAATGGACATATTAATCTTGATATTTGAAGAAAATAAACGACCTGTTACGTTATATTGTTGTTTCTATTTAATTATTCATTGGATTTAAATACGTTATACTAATATTTGTTATTATTTACGTGTCTTAATTCTCATTCAAACTCTTATTTTGAATAGCTAATTTTAGTAGGATGGGGTAAAGAGCTGCACATTAAAGTAATATGGATATTGGATACTCCATGTTATAGTTTTATGTAGTGTAATTTTTCATTCTATGTTCCATGAATAAGGTAATAGAAAAATGTAAGAATATACTATTTTATCCAAATGATATAGGCGCCAGGATAGTTTAGTGTAGTCTGCACTATCAAATAGTGAAACCATTTCGTTAATTTCGATAATATATGTATTTTTCTTGTAGATATGTGGATATTATATTATGATATGGATATATCTAATGATGGACTGACTGGCTACACTACTAACATGTGGTGAGACATTATTGGCATTGCCTAGTGAGATGATGAAGAGTAGTCTAGGTATGAGGAAGTTAACGTGACTAATAGGGGTGGAAATACATTAGTCTTAGGTTTGCAGTGGTAGACATATAATTATTACAGATATTTTCTATGAAATCTATTTTGATAAAATATATCATTACAATGCATAATATTGTTAGTTTTTTATCTTGATGTTCTCCATGATTGTTGTATTCCCGATTATGGAATTATTTATTCGGCATTCGGCTCACATATTTTTTTTCTAACCTTCCAGATTAGCAGTCAGGTAAACATATATTCTAAGGTAGTGATGGACTTTGTACTACAAGATACAAATACGGATGCTTCATATGTTATTATGATGGCTATATGAAGACAGCCTTTATAACAATGATTTGTAGTTTATAGAATGTACTATTGAATATGTAAATTTTGTTGAAATTATAAATAGATAAAAGTCTAATAAGTGTTTATTTTAAAAAATAATAATAACAATATATCATAGTAGTAAATATATATGATATAATTACAGATTGATTTCAATATCATTTATTGAACTGTTGAAAAATATAATTGGGTTATTACATCCTATCCCCATGCCTTGCTAAAAAAAAAAAAAAATCTATAATGAAATTATTATTGTTAACTTGGAGAGCGTGGCTCAAGCGCCTATTGAGCAACCTAACTTTACTAAATTCCTGCTCAAGCCCCTGTTGCTTTCCCTGGTTTAATTGCCCATCAGGCACTCCTCATATACCTGCTCACCAGCAAATCTGCAGCTTGAGCCCTTCTTGTGCGCCCCTTTTGCAGTTTGCTTTTGGAGAGTCTCTGCTCGACATCTTTCAAGTGTGGTTTGAGTGTGTTGTTGTGCACATGTTTGCCTCAGTCATTTTCTGCACCAAATCTAGAGACATCTCAACTAAATGCTCACAATGAGAGCACCAAATGATGCGGGCCCCATTCCAGGATCAGATTATCAACCAAATCCATCTTGATTCTGGCACCCAAGTTGATCAGTTACAAACAAATCAAATTAAAGAGAAAGAACCCAAGTCTAGGGTTTACACCACAATCTCTAACTTATACAGGAATAATGGACAGCACAGTCCATGAATTAAACAATAATAATAATTTGGATAGAATAATCGATAGAGGGTAGATTACATTGAACCTCTGAAGGATAATTACAAAAATAGCCCTCAGTCAACCGAAGCAATCTATTGTGAAATTTAGGAATATCTGAAGTAACCTCTAAAGTAGAATCACAGATTGATCTTGAATTAGCCCAAGCTATCTGGAGAGCAAATTCCAGGAACATCAAAGAAATCCCTGGAAGGGTCCAAACTCTAAGAGCCAACAATCTCTCAATTCTCTCTTGCTCTCTAGATACCCAAATCCCCAGTGACTAATAATGACCTAATTACAATTAAAGAAGGATTACAGGATTGCTGTTAAGGATCCAAATAGGAGAATAACTAAATAGCCTCTTGGACCTACCGAATTGCAGCCCAGGTCTGCCCCATGGCCCACTGAGGACCACACAATCTCTTCTCCTGCCTTGCTGCAGCCTTATCACTTCTGTGTGAAGTTGATTCATCATCGTCTATTTAGCAATGCTTTATATGCCTGTACTTTCTGGCCTTGTCAATCCACGATTCTTGCTAATGCCATTTTTTTCCCCTCCAAATGAAGGAAGAATTGCTCCAGAAAATTCTCCAATGGAGTTTGAAGCCAAATCTGCAAGAGACGGTGCATGGTAAGTAAATCTGGACGCTCAGTTCTTGGTTCATATTATTTAATGTTTGTGAACTTTCTTTTCTGGTAATTTGAAGCATATATGTTTATTGTCCATCATCTTGAAGATTTTTTTAGTCTATTCTTTCATCTCCTCAGGTATGATGTTCAAGCATTTCTTTCTCACAGATATCTTGACACTGGTGATCCTGTAAGCATTTATGGGGTTTTTTTCAGCTTAATATTACTTGATATCTCGAAACAATTTTTCTGATGATTCCTTTCTTTTACATTCCATATTTTTCTGTCAATACACTCATGCAAGTGCATCTCATCAACTCATGGCATAGCATTTATAAGTTTGCTAAGACATAAGTCTTATGAGCAATTCTGTCTTCCTAATCCAAAGAAAAAAGTCAATCTCCTTTCCGAGTAAAATGGTGGTTTAACACCTACCCTTCCACAATAAAGAACCATATTTGGCACCCATTGGGATGGGATTCTATTAAGAGAAGCACTATTCATATATCCACTTGTATTGATATCACTAAAAATAGGTGTGGATCTGACACTGTTTAAATTTTTACTCTATCCTGTCTCTCTCTCAACATCAAAATTGGCAATTTTTGTACAAGTGCGTGTGTGAATAATATTACCCTTCTAATAATCACACTGAAACAAAGAAAAAGAAAATTGATGCTTGCGGGGCTGGCAGTGGATCTAGAGAGAGCTCTCGGCCACTCCTGAACAAGGCGAAGACAGTAGAAAAGAGGGAAACGAGTGACAGAGGGAGAGAGAGAGAGAGAGAGAGAGTTCAGGACTGAGGGAATTTGAACTGAATTCTTACTTTGCCTTCTTCCAGTACAACCTATATCAGTAAAGAGGAAATAACCGAAAACAAGTGGAAGGAAAAGCAGGATAACAGAATAACAAATTAACAAACAAAGTATTCAGAGGCATGTGCACAGTGACCACCCAATAGTGCCTGAGCCTTAATAATAATCCCGGAATTTGGAGGGAACCTAAAACATGCGAGAACTTCGGCGTGGACTGGCTGATTGGTCTGACTGGGCTGGTTCGGCAGACGTGGAAGCTGGATGGATGGGCTCACCCTCCACCGGCTGTACTAATGGGCCAGTCGCATGTGCTAATGGGCCAGGAGTGAGAAGGCCCGCAACAAAAATCTTCCATGAACAAATTCTACGATAAATGCATTTTCTCTCATGGCAATGGATTATTAATTTTGAGCCAAGGATACAGTGCTTTAGAAACTAGTTGTTCCTAATTATATTCCTTTTATAGAAAAAATAATATAATGGTCCTAGGAAAATAGTTGGGAAAGGAACCAACCAGTCTAACCATCAGTGCATGAGGATTGATCCCCATGAGGGGCAATGTTGATCCCCATGAGGGGCAATGTTGGCCCCGTAGTAGCTTTAGGTTATGTAATTGAAACGCATTGACAAATATATGGATGCTCGTTGCTTAAGCTGGCCTTTGGTTCTATTGTACAAAGGATATATCCTCATGGAAAATGAAATATTCCCTTTGGATCTGCCTGTTTTTCAGGAAGTTTTGGTTCGATTTTCTGGTTTTGGAGCAGAAGAAGATGAGTGGGTTAATGTTCGTAAACATGTCAGACAACGATCCCTCCCCTGTGAATCATCAGAATGTGTTGCCGTTCTTCCTGGGGATCTGATCCTCTGTTTTCAGGTGCGATTGCACGTAAGTGGCACAATTTAAGGGAAAATTGGCTAAATGTTTCATATGAATTCCCTTTGATGTCCAGGAAGGTAAGGAGCAAGCTCTTTACTTTGATGCTCATGTCCTTGATGCTCAAAGACGGAGGCACGATGTGAGGGGCTGTCGTTGCAGGTTTCTGGTCCGCTATGATCATGATCAGTCTGAGGTACACACCACCTCGATGTTTCTTCAATTTTCCTTTCCAAATCTTTTGTTTTCTTTGCTATAACGTGTCTTTAGTCTATTTATTGGGATATGCAGCTCTCTCATTGATAAAAATATCCACATCGGTATCAAATATATTGAAGGAAAACATTTTTTGAAAATTGTAAGTTGACGCAATCATATTGACCGATATATCATGATATATCATTGATACGATATTATACCAATGCATGCCAGCCAATATTGAAAATATTGGCCGATATTTATGTGAGTTCTTTGCATAGTATACTGATTGGTTGATTTACCCACATTTTGAGTGGCTACAGATCTCAATTCTCTCCTGTGGGAGTTTAATATAGTGGTGTTGAAATGTTTCATAGGACAAGCTCTTTTCATTATGCTAAGTAGACAAGATGACTACATCAATAGTTGGAATCTAGAGTCTTGTAGAGCTACCCGAAGGAAACCTGATGTTGAGATAAAAAGCAGAAGAAAATTTAATTGATAGTAGCTAGTCTTGCTATAATAAGTGCTTTAATTCTTTGTGCATTTCATGAAGAAGGATAGATTCTGTACCTTGAGTTCGTTAGTTTTAATGTTGTAACTATGGCTGAAAATATCGGTATTGGTATCAGATATATTAAACAATTAGTATCGAAAATTGAACTGAAGTTGTGGATTTGGGGAGCTGTTAAGAGTCCTTTTATTCTAGAAACCTCTTATGCTCATAATAGTAAAGATTTTGTCATAACAACTTGGACGAGTAAAAGTGTAAGATGAGTTCAACACGTTTGAATATGTTGCCATAATCCTAGCCTTCCATCTAAGATGCCAATATAAAATCCTCTCCGTTTGGAATGCCATGGGATGAAAAATGTGAAGACATGTGATTTACATATCAGATGATATGTATTAGTATCGAGTTTTTGATATCACGACAATATTACGATATGTTGCTGTATCGGTAATATATTGTCATATATCGGCCGATCTAGTCCTAGTAGTTCACAATTTTTAGAATTTTTTGTTCTTTTGATATATCCAATATTGATTTGAATGGTCCAATATTTTTGATACTGTTATAACTGTAATCGATACCAATACTTATACGGATATCAACCTCCATATATGGCTGGTTATCTAATTTTCCATTCTTCTCAGGAAATTGTGCCACTAAGAAAGGTGTGCCGGAGGCCGGAGACGGATTACAGGTTACAGCAACTACACGCAGCAAATGAGTCAGCATCAGCTGATCCTCAGAAGGCCATCACTGATCCTACTTCAGGCAGCAATCCGAGGGTCGCCAATTCGAATGAAGACGTGCCGATGCATCCTAAAGCGACTGCAAATCCAAGCACCATTTCTCCGACAGCTGCACCTGCACAGGCAAATATGGGCATCAGTCCTGAACTTGTGGATTTGGGATCGAAAAAGATCGAAGATGCTTCTCAGGATGTTGCTGGTTTCAGCACCACGGCTACTTCGCCCAAGACTTCGAAGGATTGAAATGGTTAAATCCATCACTTTCGACCTTCAATTGTTCCTTCTTCCTAAATGTTTTGTTTCATTAACTCATTCTCTGTGTTTTGCTCTCTCTAGCTTCATGTTCTCCGATGATTCTGAAATCTGATGGCTGGGGTGAAACCATTTTAAGAGACGACAGGCAATCAAATTATGGTGAGTGATGGAGCAAGAAACAGATGCCCTTGAATGCTAGTATATGAAACAATGAAACCTTGATATAGAACTAATGCGTTACCTTAAGTTAAGAGATGGCCGGGAAACAAACGATGAGCGATGAAGCAAGAACCAGATGCCTCTTTAGCGCAGGTGAACACGGATAGTAAAAATTACTTTAGCCATTATGGTCGAATTCATAATTATAAGTTCGATTTCTTCCACTGTAAATCTGAATTAAGAGATGACTGGAAAACGAACGATGAGTTATGGTTAAAGAAACAGATGCCCTTCAGTATAAGCCAGCGCGGTTAGTAAGAATTACCTAAGTCATTACGGTTGCATCCATGGTTATTCGAATCTTGCTACTGTACATTTGAATGTACGATGTATTTTTTCGGGTAGCAAAAGAGACAATGAAACCTTGATACAGAAATGGAGCACGTTAAAACACTTCTTCTATTTGATGGGCCCCATTAAGCTGGGGCTAGACCCGGATAGAGAAAATCAAAAACTTAGGTAGAAAAATTGAGAATCCAAAGAGGTTAACTGATGAAAGAATGTGGGCCCTAGGTTCGGCCTAATAAAAATTATTATCTTTTATTAGATATATTTTATTATTACATATGTAAAAATAATTATTTTCATAGCTATTATTATTTTATTTTCTGAGAATAACTATTTTATTTCTACTTTATTTCATTCTAATAACTAAACGTATCGTAAGTGTATTTCCTACAGATGAGAAAGAATATGCAAATGATGTTGAATTGGAAGAATAAAATATTTTGGTGCCACGAAAATGATGAGAAAGAATTAACTTGTGTATTGTCGACGATAAATAGCCGATGATGGCAAATTTTATGTGTTTCATTAGTTGATGATTATGCTTTTGGCTGATGAAGATAATTAGTAATAAAAGGTTGATTTTATCACTTCATGTTTAAATCTTGAATCTTAGGCAGAAGGCAGTGTTTTCTGATAGGCATTGTTTATGTTTAAATCATTTTATTACTTTTTTCAGACATTCTTTCACTATGCAATAGATGTAATTGATGAAATTTGTTATAAGTTATAATTGATGAAATTATTAATGATCAAGAATGACCTGCAAGCACCCGGTTTATTGAGTGGGATGATCATGGGTAATCATTTTAGCCTCGTAAATCAAGCCTCGATTAGCCCAGCTCGATAATGCAAAGAAAGTTTTCTTGTATGGTTGGGATCGTGTCCAACTTGAGCCCGATTTTGATTAGATTTGTATCGATAATGGTTTAGGTTTTATTTTTTATGCGGTCACTTAGTTTGTTTTTTGGATATACAGTTGATATTTCGAATTTTATTACTCTTGATTATTGGATGTTACATCCTCATAGTAGGTTGATATAAGCATGTATATGTTATATTGTTGATTAAATGACTTATTGGATATTTGACTCACTCTTAAATATTTTATTAGAGTCTATCAATTTAGTTACAGGTTCTCGAAGATATGAATATGGATTGGCGAGGCCACCTTAAATATTATGCAAGAAGATTCAATATAGATTGAAATGACATTATTTATACATTTTGTATTATTTTATAAGTTTATTCAATATGTTGTAAGATTAATGTCCGATTGATATAAGTTTTTAGGATATGATTTTTATGATTTTTTGCATCATGATTTGAAAGTTGAGTCTTGTTGTGACACATAGTAAAACGATTTTCTTAAACCCTAAAAATTTCTCTTTACGATTCTTTTTTCGTTTCTACAATTTAAAGCTTTAATTTGACATCAATTTAATCAATAATGCACCAAATTTACGTCTTTTTTTTTAAGTTTGTAGAAGTGAAACTCTTATACTTTTCAAGTTATCTCATAAATTATTAACATATGACACAATATGATTTTGACTTATCAAGTAAAATCACACTACATTTTAATATACTTACAAAATATAATATACATTGTTTGAGGTCAACCAATGTTGTTCAATAATCTCTAAAATTTAAATAATTTGATCTTTTTTTTTTTGGTTAGTGATAAGATTATTGCTATGCAGTTCACTTTTGGATAATCAGTCACCATTGGACAATGGCCCACTTATATTTAATGATCTTAACATGACAATGACAATCAAACTGACCGAAAGAATGACCTAAACATATCAATTGAGTAAACTAACGACTTATCTTTAAGAATTCTGTCCATAGCTAAGGCTTGGCCTTACTGCCCTGATGACGTACGGTGTTCCTCTTTCACCATATGCTTTTGTCTTGGGTTTTTTTTTCGGCATTTAAAGAAGTTGTATTTGGTTTGAACATCTATAACATCATTTCATGACTTTATATATATATATATATATATATGTAGAAATAAAATATAAGAAATTTGAATGAAAAGATATAATGAAAGAACATAAGGGAAAAGGATGCCTTTGGATTAATGCACCAATAGGGATGAGAGGATAGAAGTTAAGTCAAGCCAATGATTGATAAGCTAGCCAGGGAAGAAAAGTAAGAAGTTGAGTTTAGCAGAGGAAGAGCTAGTATGATAAAAAAGAAGATTTTTTGTCAATTAATGAAAGGTAATTTAATATAGTCTAATAAAATGTTTGATTCAGTGTTCAATAGATTTATATATATATATATATGTATAGATATCTTTTCCAATCAATATTATTAAACTGTTACACTATAGTTTCTTATATGAAAACATTTGTTTTATTATTTTACCCATAGTAAGCGATTAAATAAATTTTACTAATCAGTCAATTGACGATATAAAAAATGGAATTTTCGTAAGTTGATGAAAGGCAACCTAACACAATCTAATAAAATGTTTGATTTAGTGTCCAATAGATTCTCAAATACATATATAGATATCTCTCCCAACCAATATTATTGAACTATTATACTATAATTTCTTAAATAGAAACCTTAATTTTATTATTTTATCCGTAATTTTTTATTAAAGTCAATATTAAAATTAGCCAATTTAGAGATAACAAGGCTGCGATTAATTATTAGACAACAATATGTTAAACAATCCAACACACCCAAAGTGCCATATTCTCCTTAAAACTCTAGAAAATACCATCTTTTAGGTGAAGTCAAATTTGCTTATTCTTATGGGTTGGGCTACGATTGTCATTTCCAAACAATCCTATATAAACCCATTAAAAGAGTCATAAAGTAAAGTATTTTTCAGAAAGAAGGTCAGGGCTAAGATAAAATAAAGTATATTGATTAATAATTTAGGTAATATGTTTTTCACTGAATTAAAGAAGCACAAGATAAACTCGAAGTAAGTAATAAGTAAGGGATGATCGAACGATTTGAACATTGTATTAACTCAAAGAAATAAAGGCTTCTGAGTATGTAATAAATTTCTTCTTAGGAAAGAAAAAATAAGACACACATGATACGTTTGGTTATTGTAATTAAATAAGGTGAAAATAGAATAGTTATCTTTAGGAATAGAATAGGATTAGAATAGAGTTAGAATTATTATTCCCATATTTGATTATTAGAATAAAATAATATAAAAATTAATATTTTATTATTTAGTTTATAGAATAGATATAAATATAAGATAAGAATAGTGATAATAATAATAATAATAATAATAATAATAATAATAATAATAATAATAATAATAATAAATGAGATGGATTAATTATTTTCACATTTGTGGGAATAAATATTTTCACCGAAATATTTTTTTTTTGATTAAATTATAATCAAATGAAGGAATATCTATTCCCAAGGAATAAGGAGAAAATAAAATTTTTATTCCCTCCAATCAAATGTAAGGTAAGAGTTTAATTTATCTTTTGAATTTAAAAACTATATTATGATTTGGATTTATTATATTTTATGTAAAAATTTAAATCTGACTTACTATATTTTAAATTGTATATTATAATGAAATGATTGAGGCATTTTCTAAGATAAAAATCAAATTAATATTAAGATAAGGGTTGAGAATAAAATTTAAAAAAATAATAAAAATGAAGAATTAAATTACAATAAAAACTTTGATTATTTTCTCTTATCTTTAATTATTAAGTTCATGTGAGCTCATGGGACTAGAAACTAACGGTCCACTTCCATTTCCAAAACCTCCATTGCAGTAACACGGTATAAATACCTAGCTGTGCGGCCAATACCTCGCACACGTCTCTCTCTCTCTCTCTCTTCCCCCCTCCAAATTCCCTAGCGATTCTCCACATGGATCTCTCCCTTCTCTTTCCATCTCTCATCCCTCTAGCCGCTCGCGTGCAGGGAACGCTGATGTTTCGAAGGAAGCTCTGAAATTGCCTGCTCCAACTTGTCTCAGAATGCGGTGCTTGAAATTGAGTCGCTCAGCAAACCAAGTCGTTGATTTTAATTCAAGAAACTTAATTTTTTCGTCATTGAACAAGCTAGGGTTCAGGAGTTTAGTGACGAGTTGCAGAGCTGTGGTTTTGCCGCGCTTCGGTGGACCTGAGGTTCTTGAAATTCGTGAAGATGCCCAAGTTCCTGCTCTGAAGCCCAACGAAGTTCTCGTTCGCTCTCGCGCGGTCTCGGTCAATCCACTGGATCTTCGAGTAAGTGCAAAGTTCTGGTGTATTTTCGCATTAAAATTGGTCTGATATTGGAGTTGAATTTATCAAAATTGAGCAGAAATAAACTGAAATGAACTGGAAGGTCTTGTTTGAATGTTTTGGTTTGGTTCTTGTTTTGTTCTTTACTTTGTGATATGGAATTCTTACATGGATTTGCACTTTCTGGTTTACTTATTTGATGATGGATTCCATCTTTCTGGATTGTTGTTTTAATATGCAGCTTTCTGTTTGCTTCCCAAGAATATCAGGAGGACAGTAAAAAGAATACAATGAAGCGAAGAAAATATAAAATTATATTCTTGCTGGGTATTGAGAAAAGATAAGAAAGAAGGCACGCCGGGGAAAAAAATTCTGCATAAACAAGTCCAAGAAAACACAGGCAATTCAAATGTGGAAGGCTTTCACCAATCATACGATCAATCTTGCAAGAATACAATTATTAATCAATCTCACCACTAACAAACTCAAAATTTCAGAACAACCGAGAGTATCCACTCTCAGCATTTTTTCCTGACTACTACAAACTCTCATTTATACAAAACCTCTCACAAAACATCTAATTATTGACCCTCCTAAACCTAGTTTAATACAAACTACGAAACTTACAATTCTAATCCTAAATAAACTAGTAACATGATGCCAAAATCTTTGCATCTCCAACCAGTACGTCTTTGCTGCCTGATTAGACCTCTTAGGAAAACCAATGAGATCGCCTTCGAAGGGGCCCACTGCCACGTGACTATTTTTCCATAAATGATAAAAAAATTAAACATCATAATCTCATATAGATGTAACTGAACAAGGTCGGAGGGGTCTAATTGTTGACATGATGTTGTCCATGTAACTGATAGGTCACATAATTCTTAGAATTTTCCGTCAATCATTTGCTGTGCACTTCTTTGGAATTTTGAAAAGATGATAGAGTTGAATATATGGAATGAAATTGAATGTGTTTAGAATTATATAGTTCCTGTTGGGTATGACCCAAAATAAGCCAGTCCAATCTGAATCTAAAGTAGGGCCCAAGCATCAACAGTTCAAACATGGGAGCACTAACCAATTGGGTCATCCAAATAACAGCTCTACAAGGCATTAAATGGGGCATTCATTTTTTACGAACTTTTACTGTTAATTGAAGGATAATAACGCACTAGTAAATGACCTGATCCAGAAACGGTCAAAACGGTTCCCATATTAACAGCCAAACGGTTTTTTAATTAATTCAAAGGGAGATTACATTTTAAAAGTGATGCTTTTCTCCGGTTGTCATGAAACACCTTTCAGCACAGTAAGAGTTTCAAGGGCTAACCAATTGGTTAGGAATCCAACTATAAATTCAACTCCACCCAAATCAAGGAGGAGGAGAGATCAAGAGAAGACACTCAAACAAAGAGTGCACTCAAGCAGAGCTATGTCCTCCTAATTCACACTCATCCCTGTCCTCTTTTAATTCAAGCTTTCCTTTCTTTCCATATCTTTCTGTTTTCATAAGAAAAATCACTAACTTGAGTATCGGATAATATATCTGAGAATGAGTCCTACATACCTCTTACCTCTTGTTTGATTTGTTGTGGTGCGCAGGATAATAATTTACAATCATAAAAATTGGACCTACTACCAATCAAATCAACTAAGTAATCAACCGAACTCCCTAATTCGTGTGACAATTCAGGTCCTTAAGACACATTAATTCCTTTATGGGTAGTTGAGAAGACAGGCAATTGAAAAAAAAGTTCAGAACAAAGTTTTCAAATGAAATGAGAAGTTCTGTTTGATGCTCAATCAGTGGTGTTTTATGTCATATTTGTAGATGACATAGCCCTAAAATACATGTTGAACTTGTAATCCGTGATGATTGTTCTGAAATTGTGGACAATAAAATGTTGATCTGCTTGGATTTAAAATTGCTGTGAAAATTATGGAACAGAAATTGTGGACAATAAAATGTTGATCTGCTTGGATTTAAAATTGCTGTGAAAATTATGGAACAGAATAGATACAATTTCAGATTACATATTGCAAAGATCAAACTTGATTCAAAAAATTTCCTCTTATTTTTTTGTCAATAGTTGTACAATTATTTGATAGATGATTTATGTAGTTATCAGGTCATAAGGGTATTATTATTTAACACCCTACTGTAATTTGTGTTGTACACACTAATAATTCAAAACTGTCTGTGGGGAGTTATCCATATTCTATACGGTATCAGAACCAGTATAAGGCTTTTTTTCTTTCGTCACTTTTCTTCTTATTATTATTTTTTTTACGTTCTCCAACTGTCTTCTTCTTCCTTGAGTTTTTCTTGGGTTTCTTAATTCTCTTTAAGTTATTCATCAATGGCCGAAACAGAGGAAACTTCTGTCACCTCTTCCTCTGCCTTATATTCTACTTCTCATCTTGTGTTATGATTTCCAATATCAAAAATAATATTCCCTCTCTTCTTGGCTTCACAAAATATTTTGCTTGGAAGTAGCTATTTGCAATTGCTTTGTGGGCCAAGATGTCTATGATTAGTAGATGAGACCTCTTCTTGCCCAGATGCATGAATCCTCAATACAAACTATGGTGCCAAGTTACTCAGTTGGATTCATGCTACTCTTTTTGCCTAATATTGTCTTGGCAATCATCCTATCTGGTACTCAAGTCATGGGACACCAAGCATAACTGAAATTGAAGATTCCATTACTGCACCTTGCAACACAGGAAAAGGAAAAAATATACCTTACAACCTCACATACGGGTGATCTTTCCTTACTCTGCTTATTTACCGAACTAAAGACAATTGCAGAATCACTCACTTCTGTCAGCTTTCCAGTTGGTAATGCTGATTAGATCTTTATTTTTTTCTTTTTGAGGTGTCAGAGGTACAAATGACGCATGCTAGTTTGCAATGGTGTAACTATGAATTCACCATGTGCTGCAGGTTGTTTTACGAGTTAAACAGAAAAAATTGAACTATATATTGCTTAAGCTATTTCAGAACCACAAATGTGATGTTGAAGGAGCAGTTGTTGAAAGGAGAACAATGGCATGTATACTAACCTAACATACATAAATATAAATAAATATATATCTTCACTTTGATCTATTGTAGCTTGCTGGTTTTTTTACATGTAGGTGTCAGAACAAATATAATCCTCTATTAGGGATGAATGTTGACTGCCTTGGACAAAGTTTGTTTTGGGTTAGGTTTCTCTGCATTATGTTTCTCTATTTATATCATGAATTACTTACCAATGCAATTATTTGCCGCTGGCATAGTATTGTCAGTGTTTGTAGATTAAGGATGAAAATATTGGCCGATATATACTGATGTTGGGCCCCCAATGCTAATAATTTTAGATGATATTGTAAAATAATGAAATGTTACTGTGGCGACGATATATCAGCCGATATCTGTCTGTTAGTTTACAATTCTAAGAATTTTTTTTTAGCAATACATATTGTCCAAATAAATTCAAAACTGATTTGGCCATGACCATTACTGATATAGTTATTTTCATCCATGATGTAGAATAGATCCAATGTGATAACTCTATGCCCTCTTTGAACTATGGGTTGAGTTATGTAGTAAAAAATATGGTTCAATACATATTTGTTACCAGGTGGGAGTAATTATTTTTGTATTACACATTCCGGATTGCCCTAGATGATAGAAATCATACGGTTTATGAGTTGCACTATCATTGGTGGTGGGGTGTTTTGCAAGAAAGTTGCTAGTTAAGAAGCATGATTACTCTCTCGAGACTAATGTGCTAGTGTCCGACACACATTGAAAATTTTAAATGTATCTGCTTTTTTCAATTTTGAAGTTTGACGGGATCGGACATGTTTGGAACACGTCAATTGATTTTATGATTTATAAACAGTGGATTTCATAATATAAGTTTCAATGTCAGCTGCTTTCTAATTTTAAAACCTTTGAAATAGCCCCTTCATGTTTTGTTTTCTATTGAGAGACCTTGAGAGAGATGTGAAAGGTGACAGTAAAGGCAAGACAAGGTGCTGCTGCAAAAGTGTGTGTGTGTGTGTGAGAGAGAGAGAGAGAGAGAGAGAAGAATCTCGCAGCTTGGGGTCAGCTGTTCTCGAGGAGCAAGGCAACTACAATCTCATTTACAACTCTCAAATACTGGCTGATTTAGTGCGCCCTACCAAAGAATGTGATATCTTGTCACACTTTTTTTTTCTATACATTTATGGATTTGGTTTTTCTTTTTTTTTCCCCTTATTTTTCATGTCTTACTGGCTTACTATTATAAAACCCTAATGATTTCTTCATCTTCTTTTGCTCTGATTTCTTTTTCATATTTTATTCCTTTTCATCTTACTGAAAAATCATGAATATGAGTTCTGTTTTCATTTTCTGTGATTTTTTCAATAATAATTTTGTGTCTTTTGCAGTGCATGGAAATTTCATGTGGGTATGCACAAGCAAGGCTGTGATGAGTCAATCGACTTAGGTGGTAGAAATTTCTTCTTTTAATGAAATATCAAATGCTCTTTGCTAGAGATGAGTTAGTCGACTTAGGTGTGCATAAGCACATCTATCATTGGATGACCTGGAGTTAGAGTTTATTATTTTCACCAATGGCGATGGTAATAGAGATAATGAAGAAAATGAAGTTGATGTTGAAATTTGAAAGAGACATACTTTTGTATTTGGTTGTCATTGATATTTGATACTTCTCTTTTGTATAGGAGTTTTTGTTTATATTATATATCTTTTGACAATTATAAACATAAAGCGGTAAAATCAAAATATAGATATTTATTGGTATATAAAAATATTTTTTGCTATTATTGATCTTTGCATTAGTTTGTTAGGTTATATTATTATTATTATTCTACTATAATAGTTTGTTAAAAATTTTATAGTATAACTTATTTATGCTGATGTAATTGTATACTGCTTCTTTATATGTATTTTTCTAGTGAGTAAATAAGAAAGATACATTTTTATTGCTCATTGAATATAAAGTAATATTATTCATTAATTAGAAAAATAATATACAATGATTTTAGTTAACGTCTACCTAATGTCTTGTGTTCCTCATTTTTTGAAAAATAGCTTGTCAACATGTTGGTGTCATGTGTTGTCCATTTTCTATGTTGGTGTCTGTGCTTCTTAACATCTTTCATGGTACAGGTTTCAGCTTCGTGCATGCTACATTGTCCTTAAATCATGCATCAAGATCAAATTAAGTAAATGTTCCCAATGTTTATATTTTCAGATTCGATCAGGCTATGGGCGTTCCATACTCGAACCACTTCTTCCCCTCATTTTGGGCCGCGATATTAGTGGTGAAGTTGCAGCCGTTGGAGATTCTGTGAAATCACTGCATGTTGGCCAAGAAGTTTTCGGAGCACTTCATCCTACTGCCATAAGGGGTACTTATGCAGACTATGCCATTCTTTCAGTAGAACAAGTTGCATCAAAACCTGCATCAATAAGCCATGTGGTATGTCACAATGAGCTGAGAATAAGTCTGTCAAGTTCTGACTGCTCTTCTAATCTAGTTTTTTATTTTTTCTTGCTTTTCCATTTATTTGATTTTCTTGTCCTTTCTGATTGGCCAAGTTCACCTAAGGCCTCTTTTAGTTCATGAAATTGGGCTAAATTGGGCCTTGAAATTTAGAATTGGAATTCCAGATATAATTCGAATTATGTTGTTTAGCATCAAGAAGAATTGGAATTTTAGTTCCACATTCCAATTCCTTGGAATTGAACGTAATGTCAAATAGTTCTTTGTAGATTTTATGGGTAGAATAAAGAATTTTAATTTTGAGGTTGAAAATCAGCTATCAATTAAATATGACAAAATCGAATAAAGGGAGACCCATTGGATAAAATATATTCGGTTGTTAGGGCCATGTAGAGGTGGATCGACTATGGTTTTATTTTTAATTTATATTTTAAAAAATTATATAAAAATATTATTTAAAAACTTAAAAATCAATATTAGTAAAGAGTGTTGTGTAAAAATATCTTAAAACAATATACATCAATAAAATATTATCTATTTTCAACAATGAGATTTTTTCTTTAAAAAAATTGCATTATATTAAATTTCACATATTAAAAAATTTAGAATTTATTATAAGTTTCCTATTTTTTTATTTTTTATATATAGATTAAAAATTAATTATACTTCAACTTCAATTTTCTGTCAAAATTGTAATTCTTTATATAATCTAAACAATCGAAATTTGAATTCTACCCAATTTCAATTTCAATAGAATTGAAATTAGGCTTATATTTAAATCCCAGATCCAATTTCACAATCCAAAAGTACCCTTACTGACTTTAGTTATTCACCTTTTCCCACTTTCATGGACCATTTATTATCAGTTGATCTATGAATGAACCATGTACTGAACCTTGTACACATTAGTGTGTTAAATTTCCTTGCAAAAGTGAATTGCTTATTTTGTCATTGCCATACATCTCTTTTTATTGTATCATTGATTTTGGCAAGATGTTTCTTTTATGAAGTTTGATTAAACTTTGCAGGATGCGAGTGCCATTCCTTTCGCTGCGCTTACCGCATGGCGTGCCCTAAAATGTACTGCTAGAATAACTTCGGGGTATGGCATCTGGGTTTTGGCTTCACTATTTTTTATTGTAAAGAAATATAAATTACCCAATTCTTCAGGAAAATTGGTTGATTGAATAACTCTGATAAATATTAGTTTTGGTTATAAACAATTTCTGTACGCCTTGCACATCTAACTTCACTCATTCAGTCTCTATTTTCTTGTTTCATTTGTCTACTGTGACAGTCATAATAGGTAATATGCAGTTTCTTTGCCATAATAAATGGATGACATGCTGAATGACATGCTGATTTGTCATGCAATTGATCTTGAATGTTGACACAATCAGATCATTTATTAGGACACCCTAAATCCTAAACCGAGAGTTTTGGGAGACATTTAAATGCTAGGCTATCGTTGGAAGCTGTCACAAAGGATGCATGGATTCCTAAAATAACATAAGCGCCATTGTATATTGTTTACAAGAAACTTATTGTCCTGAAGGCAAAACTAAAGCCCTGGAATCAGAATGTTTTGTCACAAGAACTGAAATTGCTCTAGTTGGAATTTTCCTATTCAATGAAGCCGGGTTTTTCAGTCAGGCAATGGTGTGCAATAAAAATATGATGTATCATTAAATGGTGGATGCTATGTGGAAAAGAAATCGTTGCCTTTTCTATGACTCTAAGAGTTGGAGATACAGCTTGGGAATTGTTATATTTCCTTTAATCACAATAAGCATCAAACTTTCTGTCTTCTGGTTTCTAAAGCCTGTCATATATCTCAGATTAATTAAAGAAAATGAACTATTACTCCATCTAAAGATATGAGTCCTTGATATGAGCAGCTGATTACTAAGAAATATGGACACTCTTCCGTGGTTAAAATGTTAGTGTCTGACACTGATCAAACACTAAAACTCTCCCGATACTCCCAACATGTGTCCGACATGCTCGAACACATTTTAAACACGTCAGGATATGTTTTGAACATGCTTAGAACACGATTGAACTTATTTTGGACACATTTGGTACATTCTTTTGTTTGGAGCCTTTGCTTATATTTGGTATTTTTGCCAATGACAAAGTGCAGAGTGGTAATGATGAATGTTAGATATTAATCGATATATAAAATATTAGTGTGCTAAATTTTGTCCTCGTTTGTCAAGTTGTACAATTATTATTATTATTATTCTATTAGAATAGCTTGCTAAAGATTTATGGTATAACTCATTCTTATTAGTTTAATTGCTAATATCTTTGGGAAATTTTTGGGGTGAAGAAATCAGAAATATATATTTATTACTAATTTAGTATAAAATAATATTATTCGTCAATTAAAAGAATAATATAACTATGATTTTAGTTAACGGTCCCAACGAGTCGGGTGCTTATTTAGACAAAAATAACATGGTGTCATGTTATGTCTATGTCCTGTGTTAGTGCCCTGCTTTTTAGATTGATTATCCAGATTAGAGGGGGTTAGCTCCGTCAAACTGAGCTAGTTTGGTTCATATTAAGGAATATTTGTATTTTGTCTCTCTAAACTTGCCCACCAAAATCATCTGCACAGGCAAAGGGTTTTAGTAATTGGTGGAGGAGGAGCTGTTGGTTTTTCTGCAATTCAACTGTCGGTAGCTGCAGGATGCTTTGTGTCAACTACATGCGAGCGTGAGAGTATTGATCGAGTTCTGGCAGCTGGCGCCGATCAGGCTATTGATTATACTACCGAGGTAACAATATAGTTTGCTGTTTTTCTGTTTATTTTGCAGGACTTGTTTAATTTGAACTTACCTTGTGACCTTAGTGTATACTATAAGAAGCATGGATATCGACAAGGGATATGAATACAACACAACAATGACTTGTCAACACACTATTTTTCTAGAAACGAGAACATGACACGGTGAAAACATGTTAACTAAAATTATAGCTTATTGTTTTTATAATTAATCAACAACACTATTTATGCTAAATTAGTCATAAATATATGTATTTCTTATCTTCTTACTGAAAAAATCATAGTAAAGTATATAATTAAACCAATATAAATGGGTTATATAGTAGAACAAAAATATTAATAATGATATAACTTAACAAGTTAAGGTAAAATTTAATATGATATATTAGTTAATATCTACATTTTGATTTTATCACTTCATATTTTATAATTGCCAAAAGATGCCAAATATATGCAAAAATTTCAAATGAAAACGTGTCCTAAACTTGTTCAAAACATATCTGAATATGTCAAAATTTTTAAAAAACTTAAAAAAATTAGAGTGTGTCACCATCCAACATGTTAGAAATCGACACTTTAGTATCGAAAAAGTATTTGTGTCTCTTAATGTATATTTGAATTGTAAAAAAAAAAAAATCAAAACTGGAGTTGCATGTAATTGGACACTTTTTTTTTTTCTTTGGAAACAAATTTGACCCTTGAGTCATCCTTATATTTGCCATCATTTATCTGTCAACTGCAGGATTTTGAATTAGCAATAGAAGGGCACTTTGATGCGGTCTTGGACACAATTGGAGGCACCGATACAGAACGGATAGGTATAAATGTTCTGAAGCATGGTGGACATTATATGACCCTGCAGGTAGCATGTCGAAGAAGCTTCTTATTATACTCTCACTGCCACTTCAACCTACCCTTTTCTCGGCTTATTTTTTAAGGTTTATTTGGATTCAGAAAATTTTGAAGTAAAGGAAATGAAAATTAAAAAAAATAATACCTTTCTATGCTCAAATTGCATGGCAAATCACATGGGAAAAAAATGCTAAAAAAATATGTATTAACATATTCATATTTGTGGATAGTGACTTTCCTTTCGTTTTCTTTTATTTTTATTTTTTTCTCATTAATTTTTTTCCTTTAATTTTTTTTTTTTTAATCCAAACAAACTTTTATATTTTAAAACTTAAGCATTAAAAGTTTTGCTTCTTGGTGATACAAGGGGGAAGCAGCACCGATGTCTGATAGATATGGTTTGGCTATTGGGCTTCCCTTGTCTACAGCGCTTTTACTGAAGAAACAAATTCAATATCGATTCTCCCATGGAATAGGTATGTGAATTGGTGATTCAACTTTTGTATTATAGATCATTTCTATTAGTTGTGCGCATTAATGCAAATGTTGGCTAATATTGTAAATATTTGCTGATATGTATTAGTATCATGATCCTCCGATATCAATATTTTCCTATATCGCAACAATATTGCGATCTATTGTATATCGTAATATATAGTAATATAGCGACCAATATTCAAAATATGATATTTTCATTAATGTTTGTGAGCTTTCATTTGTTCATCAGAAATTTTGTTATTGACTAGCACAATGCTTTTTGGTGGTTAATTATGCTCTAATATCTTACACTTCGCCAAATTTAAGGCCATCAATGTGTATTTTGGGCATTGTTTACGTATGTGGCATGGATGGAAATATTGGTATTGATTGTGGTTATATTAATATTAAATAATAAATATCAGTATTGAATATATTGAATGGAAAAGATATTCTGAAAATTGTAAGCTAATAGAATCGTATTGGTTGATATATTAATCAAATATTAGCTTTGATATTTTGAATATCTATCAACATATTAGTAGTATCAACCAATACGGGATTATATCGTGATTGTTAGTGATATTGAAAAATATCGGTATTTGAGGCTCAATACTGATACATATCGGTTGATATGTACTATATAGGCCAATATTTGTATCAATGATATATGGGCAAGTGCACCCCCTCCCCCAAAAAAAAGGAAAGGAAAAGGGGCGCCCTCCCTTTTTAATTTCTACATTGCTATACATATGTACGGATAGTTTAAAAATGCTGGTTTTTCTCCTGAAAAACAAATCTGAATGGTTACTTAGTCATGCTCAGTAGGTTTTAAATTGCAAAAATGGATTCACATAACCAATTCACTGTGTAGACTAAGGCTTTGTTGTGGTCGTGGGTGGGGGGTTGATACTTGGGTTCATTGTGGCCTTTTGGTGCATGGAATTGGGGAGAAATGTTGTTGATGCTTGCAGCTAATTCGAACATTCTACTTCTATTTATCACCATCACCATGGAGAGCAAACTGGAATTGGGTGTTTAACATATATGCAAATATCTTCCCATGTGTATTGGTATATGAGCCTCCCAATACCTATATTTTTCTATACTATAACAATATTGCAATAAGATAGCCAATAGGTTGCCAATACAGCCCATATATCGGCCAATACAACTCTGTCAATTTATAATTTTTAGAATATTTTTTTTTTAATATATCCGATACTAATTCATACTCTTCAATATGTCCGATACTAATATCGATGTTTTCATGCACGGTGCCAAAGTATCGATCTAAACCAGGAATGATCTGTTTTTGTGTGATTCAGAATACTGGTGGACATACATGAGGCCTGATCCCGAAGGTATAGATGCGATACGCCGGCTTTCTGAACTGGGTAAGTTGAAGGTACCAGTACAAAAGACATATCCAATCACGCAAGTTAAAGAAGCCCATGAGGCGAAAGAGAAAAGGCTTGTTCCCGGGAAAGTAGTGCTTGAATTCGACTGACTCACACCCGCTCTGAATGTCCCGAGAGTGACCCTCTGCCCCGACTTCCTTCAGAGTTAGATCGCACTGAGCCCATTTGATCGAGTCCTGTAAGTTTGCTTTCCTATTCTTCACCTTCGGCTGAGCGGGGCAACGTAAATTTTCAATTCTTCCTTGTTCAAATTATGCAATTTGTTGTTAAGATCAACGAAAATAAGATCACCTGCTCCTATCTTTGGATTTTGTATCTTTCGAACCATTTTGTGAATAAAATTTTCAATTCTACGCTTCTTTGACTGTTTTTATCATTATTATTATTATTATTATTATTATTATTGTATACGACTTATGATAACAACAATTGCTCGCTGCTATCTGTTATCTGTATAAAAATCTCTTTTAATTATTTCTCTCTGTGAATTCTTTTTCAATTATTTCTAAATCAGGCTTAGCCAATAATAATTTGCAAACGGTTAGGATTATATATATATATATATATATATATATATATGCAATATAGGATTCCCGGATTTCACAATATTAGAGTCCTATAAGCTAGTTTACTGCCGATTAGGGGGTAGATATTTCTTCGTTGAATAAAAATTCAATGGTTGAGATTCTAATGCATATACAAATTATATATACTTCTTTTTGGGTGTGAAGCAATGTCAAACCAAAATACCCAACAAGCATTAGCTCTCCCTGAAAAAGAGGTGATCTAGCCGCACCTTCCAGTACGGCTACCTTGTTACGACTTCACTCTAGTCATTAGCCCTACTTTTGGCATCCCTCGTACATCATATCAACATTCATTGAATATTTAACCTAATAGTACTTTTTTTATAAAAAAAAAATAGCCATTTAGATAATTTTTTTAAGAGCTTTTGAATCTTATCCATTGAATTTTTCTCATTTAATTCCAAATCTATTCGTTGCCTATTTTTTCAGTGTAAGAAATGATAAGAATGTATTTATCCAATCATTTTTAGGCTCCATGATAAATAAGGCTTATGTATTGGGTTCTTCCCCGTTAATGTTGATGTTCCATTTACTTTTGGACTAAGTAGCTTCTAGTAAGTAACCATGATCTCTTGGTAGGAGGATCGTCGTTCCTCTCCTTTCTAACTCTACCGAGCACTAGATCAATATTGGTAGGCACAGGTATATCAGTTATGTTATATTATTGAATAACAAGCCTTCGATTTTTTGTTATAAATAATTCATATAGTCGAGTGATTCGGTAAGAAAATTAAGATTTTGTCGATACTGTAATTTTAGATTGGTGAAAGTGAAAGCCACTGAGATCATTTCTGTAACCGGATATTAGTACTGAAAATCGTTTGTATATTTAATGGCTTAGTGTTTTAATGGCCTCTATTTTATCAGCCGACTCATTATTCAATAATAAAGAAACATTTTCTTTGTTAAGTTTGATTAAAGTAAGACATAAGCTCATAAATATATCTTTGATAGTATATTAAATAGAATTTCATTGTGTAATATCACCACCTCTGCGGCCGACACCGCGGCCACCATCACCCTACCCCTCTCCTCGCAACAGCACCCCACGTTCCCTTCCGTGATGCCACCATGGCTCAACCTCCGACATAATTGTTTCCCCCTCTTATCCTCTCCATCCCACCGGCCTAACCTTATGCGGTGAGGACATCTCGAATTAAGCTGCATTGGATTCATATCAAAGAATATCACATTTCTACTTGACAAACTTTTCTCAATCCGATCATAGAAACCAAATTCCTTATGACCATAATAATTAAAAAAAAAAAAAGACACTAATGAGTCTTGGCTTATAAGTTGGACTAAAGCATAGACCTAAAATTTTGAGCACATCAAGTTCTTGGTCCTTTGTTCTTAAGGCAATGTGTCATCAAACAATTATCAATGAGATTAATGAAATAAGATGCAAAGGCCTAATGGAACTGCCTTAATTGGCCCACAAATGCCAAAATGTACAAGTTCTAGAGGATTTGATGCTCATGAGGGAGGATTGGAAGGGAACAAAACTCATTTTATTTTTCTGCTGTCTTAATACTGAAAAGAATATTCTTTTTTTCTAAGCAATCAAGTCCACACTGACTCATATGAATAAGCCTTTTATTATATAATCCAGATGAATTATTATTTTTATCTGCACTTACATTGTCTATGGTGACGAAAATTTCCACTAACCTTTCAAAACCTTTTATCAAAAAATATTCAAGCTAACATTAGATTTAGATCAACATTTGGCACACGCTGAAGATCTGACAAAGTCGACTTCACTCCCTTGTTCATCTATAAATAAACATAATGCTTTTTAGGATCATATTTAGTTAAAATGAAATGATGAGTTTTTTACATTTGCAATGTTTTGCATGAAAATCAATTAGTGAGTTCATGCAATCTTTACACTATTAAGGTTTGAACGAAATTATTGAGAGATTTAATTGGTTTTCACTTATTTTTCAACACGTCTATAAATTTATAGGACTTTATACCAAATATAAGAAACCCTTGAGATAGGAGATAGGGGCACACGATGATCGTGTCCAGAGACAAACTATATGTGGTCTACAAGATAATGGCTTAAGTTATGGAATTTCAAATTTGGACGTAAGTTGTCCATGCATCAAACGCATAAGCAAAGTGTCTAATACCTTCATGTGAGGTTTATGTTTTTCAACACATGTCTACAAACTCACAGGACTCTATATCAAACATAAGAAGCCCTTGAGATGGGGGCTCACGATGACCGTGTTCAAAGACAAACTGTATGTGGTCTGCAAGATAATGGCTTAAGTTATGAAATTTCAAATTCATACCATAAGTTATTCATGCATTGAAAGCATAAGCGAAGTGTCTAATACCTTCTCCACCACATTTTCAAATGACCAAATATAACCTTGATAAAATGAGGGGTGAAAGATAGTGAATGTGAGTGGAACAAGAGAAAACCTTCATTCAGCATCTAAGAGAGAATTTGAGAGTAAAAATTTAGAGAGCCATGCCTTCCTTTAGTGTTTTGTTACCTTAAGATCTCTTACTTGATCTAAAACTAAAGCCTTAAATTTATAAGCATGCAATTTACATAATTTTAATATGTGATTCGTATGTAAATTTAAAATGTGCATTGGTTGAAAAAGTTTAATTAATCGAAAATTCACTCGAAGATAAAAGAAAAAGTCTAAATAGTTATGGAGTTACAAATTTAAGAAAAATCTTAGATAGTCACATATCCAATGTTAGTCAGTTAGAGTATTTAGCGTATTTTTTTTATTAATCTATAAGTGGACTCTTTTAATATATTAGATTTTTAGTTGGCAACTTATAATTTTAAGGGTTTTTTTGTGGTCAAGTTGCTCAAGAATTTTTTTCTTGTGTTATTTTGATTTTTGTATTTTATTATATGAAAATGACAATAATTTATTTTAAACATCTAAATAAGTAATTGCTTTTCGTTCATTAAAATTACAAATTGTTGATTTATATTTTCGTGAAGAAAAACTCAAACGCTCTTCTTTTAGGTATTCGGGGGTATAAATGCCAAATTTTCAATTATTATATATCTTTACCTTATTTAACAAAAATCACTTTATCAAATTTAGCATCAACTTACTAAAAAATAGATTAAATTTCATTAGTATGATATACTATTAGAAATTAAACGTACCAAATTATCGTTTTTTGATATAAATTATAAGTTCGAGATGTATTGGCTTTATGATATATGATAGGACCCGGCAAAATTAATAGAGGGTCGGGATGAGAAACGGGCCATGACCTTTTGCTCCGTGTTAAAAGAAACTAACCCGGCAAGGGTTGGGCGACTAGGCTGGGTACCAATCCCTACAAGCCATATGTTACAAAGTCTCATAGAACAGCCCTCCAAGCTAACCTAGAAAGTCAGACAACTCCCACCAAATAACTGGACTTTTGCACCAGTGAACTTGGGATGCATGACTACAATTAATAGATTGTTTTTGTGGTTATTTTACCCTCTCACTCACCAAACCTAGAGCCTAGATCAGGGATTCAGGATTTATTACAGTTCTCAAGCAGGATTATTGTTAATTTATTACCCGAGGTGAACTCTAGACATGCACGTGCATATCTAGGACAAAATGGTATTGCCTGAATAACGTTTGAGGGGTACTCATGTGCGGTGCAATTAAACCTTTATGGCAATGGTCATTTAACGTTTGGATATTTAGATTTTGCTCTTTAGTTTATATATTCGGATGCTACTGCTTGATTGAGTTTGCAATATTTTCTTTTGAGCCGTTGGTATTTGGACCTCTTATCCATTTGAATATAAGGCTAGCCCATTTCTGGCTATACCCATCAATGGATACTTGCGTGGGGTGCAATTATACCTCAAAGTCTTATCTGTGTATAGCTCACGCTCATGCGCCTTTTCTATAAATAGATTTATTAACTGATTTTAAATTATTTTTGTTAAATATTTAAGAGAAGAGAGAGAGAAATGAGGACAAAAGAGAGACAAAGAGAGAGAAAGGAGAGGATGAGTAAATTAAGATGAAATCAAGAGATTTTTCAATAAAATAAAGTAAATATAAGTATATTTAAATTATTTTTTTATTTATTACTATTTATTTTTAATCTCTTTATTTATTTCTTATTCTAAATATTTATATATATATTATTTTTATTTCTAAAGTGATTATATTTTGTATATATGTGATTCTATTTTATTTCATGAACTTTATAAAATATATGTTTTAAATTCATTAAAAAAATATATTTTAGTGTTGAATTGCTAAAATATTGTTCTTGTATGCCTTCAAATTCTATTTAATATTCTTACATATGTTCAAATTTTAAATATATATTTGTATATTTTTTGAATTACTACATAATTATTCATACAAGTTTATAATTGAGAAAAATTATATAAACTATCTTTATTTTTAAAATCTTAATTTTAATATTTTTATATGTTTTTTATTTGTAAGAAAGTATAGAAAAATTATATAAATTATATTATATTCCTATAATTTTTGTGCTATGATTTCTACATAACTTTAAAAAATACATTGAATTTTCTATATGTTTTGAAATTACATATTAAAGCCGCTGCATCTGCATGTTTATAATTTTTTTTATATGTCATATATTTGTAAGAAATATAAAAAAATTATGCATAATTCTTTATAAGGGAAATATTTTCATCGATATGAAAAAATTAAAAAATATTTATATTTGAGTAAAAATTTTAAGTTGATTAAGTATGAACTATTATATATAATTGATAAAATATATTTAAATATATTTTAGTATATTATTTATAAATTAAAATTTAAAATTATCATCTGTGAGGAAAAAAAGTGATATTTGGTCCCAACTAAAAAGATTATATATAGTTGACCTGCTCACCCACCGTGAATAGTAACATATGACTTATAACTATGTGAAAATAATTATATCCTAAATTTCACTATTTGACTACTTGTTAATGATGTTATCAACATTTTTTTTTATCCTTTCTTTTATATATCAGTATTGATGCGCACCTGGATCCGACTTTGAACAGATTCGGATTCTTCGGGATGGTTTGAACCGGCTCCGTTCACCGAGTGCGAATCCTGCACACCACTAAAACGAACAAGAGGTCAGCGTTAACAGCGGGATGTAATCCCACCGAAAACACTCCGACGCTCAAGTCAGTAAACCAGCCTTCAATGGAAGGAACTGAAAGAGAGTGAAAGTAATGGGAGAGGAGAATGGAGTGTCCTGTCCTGTTCCAAATGTCAGAAAGGCGCAAGTCCTTTCTCGTATCTGAATGGTGGGAAGGCAGAGAACGTGTGTAAAGACCCGTTCGTTGCCTTGGAGTTGGATTGTGTTTGAGAGTTTGGCTGTTGGGAACCAGAGCTTGTTTCTCAGAGCACGTAGGGTTTTCTGTATCAGTCTAAGCTTGAAGAAAGAGTCTGAAAGTCTGTTTGAAAGTGTGTCAGAGTACTCAAGAAAGTCTCAATGAAAGCATCCAAGAAAGCGTGCCCTGGATGGTGGATCCAGGGCTTCTTTTATGGCAAAGGTGACGATCTTCCTTCTTTGGAAGGGAGGATCGCTCCTGGGATCTGCGGCCAGCCTTCCTTCTGGAGACTGACGCTTGTTGCCCAATTGTGGAGGATTGTTTCCTTCTGAGGCGGTCAACCACTTTTCAAGTTAGCTTCCTTCCTTACCGTTGAGGTTCATTGGCTGGCAAGGAGTTGGAAGGATCTGGCGCCTTCCTTTTTTGAAGGACGCCAATCTTGCTGATATTCCCTTTGAGATCGTGGAATATCCTTGGAGGATCGTGGCTGGCCTTTTTATGACTGATGGGCCTAAACGGGTCAGGCCCGTTATTGTTGGAAGGCTTTTTGGGGCCCAATATGCAGAGCGCGGACGGTCAACGCCTGAGTTGACCGTCTGCGTGCGTGTTGGCCGCCCTCATGAAAAGCGTCCGTCGTTGGCCTCTATTTGGGCTATGAGCCTGAGTGAGTCAGGCCCATTACTATAGAAGGGCCTTACTTGGGCCCAACTTGTGGGGAGCAGACGATCAACGTCTGAGTTGACCGTCAGCTTGTTGGCCGCCTTCGTGGAGAACGAAAAGAGAGCTGCGGGCGATCAACTGATGGGCTGTGGGCCAGAATGGAAGAGGCCCATCACTATTGCAAAGCCTCTAAAGGCCCAACAAACTGGTCAACACCGAGTTGACCGTTTGTGAGCAAGTTGGTCGCCTGGACGGTCAACGCCAACGTTGACCGTCCTTGGGCCTTTTAGTTCCTGGGCCCATCTTCTTATTGGGCCGTTAGAAACGTTGACTGGCCTTTCTGGGCTTTTGTTGACCTTTTTTTGGGCCAGCCCATTATTGGTGTATGTATCAAGTATGATTTTAATATTGTTTATTATTTGTACAGTTTTGACGGATTTGATCATATGTGTATAAATTTTGGTATGATTTGTATACATGTACAAATTTTGGCCAAAATAATCATTAATATTGACTTTTTAAAATTTTAATCATGTCATAATTCTAGCAAGCTTTTTTCACTATATATCCATATATGAAAAAATATATAATCTTATTAAGTGTTAAACTTATTTTTATTTTTATTTTTACTAACTATCCAAATTAGCGGGTTTGGACTATCTTTTGGAAGTTTGGGATTGAGAGAATTGTTGTTTGGAAGTTGGCTTTTAGAATATTGGAATGATTTAGTATTTTAATATAATTCAATGATTCAAGATACTAACTTTTAATTTTTAGTTATTTAAATTAATATTTATATTTAGCTAATGATTATGATGAACATGTGTACATTTCGCCATTATTTCTAAAAATGATGAATCCAGTAATACAATGGGTCAATTCAATCCCAAGCCCAACCATCAACGCACAAAAAGAGAGAGTGAAGGCCCAACGAATAATGACCAAAGTCTCAGAAAGGAAACCGATCCATTTCAACCGAATTGAGGCCTGGTAATAGCTGTAGCAACCACGTTGGGGGCCCAGAGAACGATAGGCCAAGAAGACAAATAACAACGGCCCAGTCAGCAATACGGATGAATAAACCAATCGGGAAGCTTTTTGTCAAGGTAGTCGATAGAGCAGTAAGAGCACACTTATACAGGTGCCACCTGCAGCTGTCGCCGCAACAATTTGACAAATATGCTGAGGGGATTGCTCACAGTCACATCACTATCACAAGGCAACAGTTGATGTGGTAGCCACAATCGTCGCCAGGATAGATCGGCTAATTCTAACTAGACACTTGTCACAAGCTTTGGCATCAAAGCATTCTTTACGAAGCTTAACAAATACCCCTCATAATTGTAGGGAGAAGGGGGGAGAACCATGGAACAAAAAGAGAAAAAAGGAGGCCGAAGAAGGGGAGAGAACTCTCAATTACACAAAGGATCGATCAATCCTCATTTGAAGCAATCCCCGGTGAGACATAAAGGCTTAGAAGGAACTAACTTCTCTCTTTTTCAAATATAGCTCTTTTTCTTCATCCTTAAAATCGCTTGCCTCCGAGTGCATTTTTAGTGAGTCACTCACCAAAAATATACCTGGTGAGTCATTTCAATCGAGTGCCCTTCTCCTCTCAAGCCACTCCCCGTCGTGTGCCCCTTAGTGAGCGATTCACCGAGTACATTCCTAATGAATCACTCCAATCGAGTGCCCTTTTTCTCTCAAGCTGCTTGCCTTTGAATACATCTTTAGTGAGTTACTCACTGAATTCATCCCTCATAAACTATTTACCAAGTTCATTTCTAGCGAACCACTCCAGTCGAATACCATTCTTTTCTCAAGTCGCTCCCCATCGAGTGCCCCTTAGTGAGTCACTCACTGAATGCAACACATTGGAACCCAATCTTCCATATTTTCTAGTCACTCCACGACAAGCGTATTATCAAAATCTAGTCCTCCTCTCACATCCTCCATATATGTGCAACTTTACATTCTCTAACATCCTCTCATATTTTTATTTTTCGAGAAATATTTTTTGATTTGAGTATCGAAAAAAAAAACGGGGAATGAGTCCCGCAAATCCTCTAATTTATTGTCTATTATTTGTGGTGCGTAGGTTTTCGATTTATAGAGATGAAAATTAAGCCTGCTCCAATTTAACCCGTAATGAAAGATCAAGTGGCATCCTAATTCATTCCACAACCAGAATCTTGGGATGCATAAAAAAATATTTCAACTTTAGACTTTAAAAGTTTAATTTGATACTTTGATTTCACTTGATATATATCTTTCTTCCATATAATTCAATGCCGTTTAGTTGTCAATATTTAGGGCTACTTTTGATTATAACTTTTAAACCCTATGATTAGATGATTATTGTATTATTAATCAAACTATTTATTGGTACTTAATATAGGTTCGTGTCCCAATATTAGTTTGAGTTTTAATCAATGTAATAAGGGATTAATTTTTAGGTTTAAATCTAAAATCAAATTAAGATAATTACGAATTATAGAGTAAGTTGATTTTGACTTTGAAACTAAGAACGTGACAAATATACACACTTTATTTTTACTTGTGCATTCTATTTGAGTAGTGCATTACTAATTTGAGCATGGAAGAAGGCTTTGAGAAGATATCTCAATGATACGACATCTTTTCGATATCTTTGGCGCATAGAATTTATAATTCATTAATCCAAAATTTATCCTATAATTTATCGGATCGAATCTATATTCTATTATAAAAATAAAATTAACTTAAAATAAAAATAACTCAATAAAAAATAAAATAATAATTCTACCTTTTAAAAAAAAGTCTTTAGCCTTCTAAAATGAGTTGGGGTTTTTTTTTTAAATTATTATTTCTCAATTTCTGCGGCCTCTTCGGTTTCCGCGGAAGTCCGCCTTCTGAAAAGAAGTTTTCGCTTCAAAACACGATCCGTGTGACCATATCTAAAATTGATTACCACCGTCGATAACACAAAAGAACTAACGGTTCAGATCTCCTCTATTACTCTCTAGAATTTCAAAACCTCCCTATAAATAGCGTTCCTTCATCCCGCCTTCCGGCTATCCCGCTCAATTCTTTCAAATCCATCGCGCTTCCCTCGTCTCTTCGAGCATCGATCGCAATGGCCCGTACAAAGCAGACGGCGAGGAAATCGACCGGGGGTAAGGCCCCTAGGAAGCAACTGGCTACCAAGGCCGCTCGTAAGTCGGCCCCAGCTACCGGTGGTGTGAAAAAGCCTCACAGATTCCGCCCTGGTACGGTGGCGCTCCGTGAAATCAGGAAGTACCAGAAAAGCACTGAGCTGCTCATCAGAAAACTTCCGTTCCAGAGGTTGGTGCGGGAGATTGCGCAGGATTTCAAGACGGATCTGAGGTTCCAGAGCTCTGCGGTGGCTGCTCTTCAGGAGGCAGCGGAGGCGTACCTGGTCGGTCTGTTTGAGGATACCAATTTGTGCGCTATTCATGCTAAGAGGGTTACCATTATGCCCAAGGATATCCAACTTGCCCGGAGAATCAGAGGCGAGAGAGCTTAAATTAGTCGTCATGCTATGTGCTTCTTGTTGTGTTTCTCCTTTCACCTTAAGGGTTGGTTAGTTATAGTGGGATTAGGGTTTCTCATTTATTTTCTTTACGGTAATTAATCAAGTCTGGTGGTTTTCCATTGCACGTCTGTTTAGTGGAAATGATAATCTAGTTTTCATCACGGCTATAGGGATTCACTTTACTATTTGTCTGTTCATGGATGAGGTTGATTTACACGAAGTTCTGCAATTATGGTAATGTGTGTTTACTATTCGCTAAACTTCACTATTCAATAACCATTCAAAGTAAGCTGCTACTTAGACGGAACAATTATTCAATTTGGTATCAATTTTATGTGAGTTACTATTCAAATTAGTTAACTACTCGGTGTAAGACACTACCCATATTGATATCTCAAGTATAGATGGGGCATTTATACCTTGATCAACTAATTTTGGGTGTGTTTGGTTATAAATTTTTCATTTTAATAAAGGTTTTTTAGCTTTTTGAATATGATTTTGATATAATGTAATGTCTTTTTATAATTTTAAGCCGATAATTACTTTGATGGTGATTGTGGAATTAATGGGATCTTCTTGAGTAGCTTGTCATAGGATAACCTTTTAAACAGTGATTTTGGTCATTAGTAACATTGCATGCCATCGAGCTTTGGCCTCTTTAACTACAACAATTTAGGTCACTTTGGTATTTGGTTTGAATTTGGAGTACTGGTGTCCTAATAGATCTAATTTTCTAAGAGGTCTATGAAATCACCTATCTTTACAGACTTCAACCTCCAACTACCAAGTCTATGCATGCCCCGCATTATATTCTTTCACGAGCTCAGGGCCCAGTGCCATGGTACAGGGCCCGTGTTATAATTGTAATTGTTTGATTATAAATTTAATAATCAGATAATTTTTTTTTTATTTTTAAATAAAAACAGTTATAAAGCTGTCTGATTATTAGATTTACCGCTGAACAGTCACAATTACAATAAAGGCTTTGTGTGGCAACACAAGGCACCTTGGCTCCTTCACAGGCTTCGGTTAGGGTCAATTTCGTAATTTTAATTAAAATAGTGATAAAGACAAGCGATTAATTCCGGCTATAAGCCTAATCTTAATGGATAATAACTTATAAAAAATTTAAAAGTGTGTATCCTCTTTGGTGACAAAAGTAACCCTATTTTACATGAATGTAATAAAAGTAATTCAAATTAATGAAAAAAATATAAAATTAACTCGACCTGAAAAAAAAAAAAAAACCCCATAAAGATTATATCCAAGGATCAGCCATTTGACAACCCAAAATACGACGGTACATAGAAGAACATAGGACAGCAATTGCACAGATTATATCAATCAATTAACACTGATTTGCAACACCGGCAGCCCGATTCACTAAACTATCAGTTTGGTCCGACGACACCAAGTGTGTGCTTATCGGGTTTAATCCGATCACCCAAAAAATATAGTTAGCGTGTGCCCACCACCCCAACAGAATACCTCATCACACCTCGTAGTCATCACCTTCTGATTGTTCATGGACCTTCGTCGACGACTTTCACCAGCTCATACTCTACCATCGAGAGGTTGTTATCTTCTTTGACCGTGAATTTAGCTGGCTCGGTGACCTCAATGCGTCCCCATTTGTCAACCGCCAGTCTCATGGTCCCCTTGAACATGTCAATTTTCGCGTTACGGAGTATCACGGTTGTGCCGGCCTTCATTATGTCCACTGGGCAAGAAAGAGGAAGACAATGGCACATAAACAGCAAGACACCAACACAAGCAACAACAATTTTGAACAAAATGATCGTAGCACGGATTGTCCACATGACCATAATAAACCTTCACTAGCAATATAAAGCCCGTAATTACAATCATTGATATATCAACTGATATAATATATATAAGTTGATACTATCAGCATCAAGGCCTCCACAATGCCGATATTTTTCGATACCACGATAGTTCTATCAACTTACGATTTTTAAAAATTTTCTTTTGCCTGATATATCCAATATTAATATATATTATCTAATATGTCGGATGTAAAAATAACCCTAACTGATACTGATATCTTCATCCATGATTATGATTAATAGTCTAAGCCCATGCAAAAGATCTCAGATCTTCTCTTTTATACCAATCCACAAAAGCACACAATTGTAAGCATTTCACTAGCAACTCAGATACCATATGTATCCAATTTATTTTAAGAGAATTTCCTTTAGATAGTCATATTATTGTTATATTAATGTGTTATTCTTATATTAAATAGAGAAATATACTATTGTGTTGTGAAGCTGAAGGAAAATGTCCAAATACATGTCTTATTCTTTTTAAGAATTCATACTTGTAACAATGAAATGTTATTTTTCCTTTCACAATTGAAAAATATTGAAAAAAATATCTACCATATATTTTCTCTATAAGGGACCAATAACACCTTATTCATGCTTGCATGGACGACAGGCAGGAGTTTCATACCGGGTCCTCAAATTCTTTTATGGACTACTGTCACCTACTGAAATGGAAAGAACTAGGCCGGGATCGTCTAACGGATTAATTCAGATAAAAGTTGTACTAGCATGGATGAAAATCGGTATCGGTATTAGATGTTGTCATATCAATATCGGACATATTGTACATATCAGACAATACGTATCAAGTACTCGGATACTGGGCGGAAAAAACAATTCTAAAAATCGACTCTTATCAAATCTATCAAATAGGCTGTGTTAGTCGACACAGAAACATATTATGACATTGTCGTGGCGGAATCAGGAAATATCGATATCGAAGGACCCTAATATTGATACATATAGTTCGATATTTGCATCCATAGATGCTAGATTTGTATTCTTAGTACTCTTTTTCTTCCCCTTCAGCTTTTTCTTTTGATTTTTTTGGTGGTAGGAGGGGAGTTGAGCAAGGGATGTTTCACTCAAATGCTGGTTATTTATTGTAAGATGACGACAACAAAAAGGCATAAAAACTAGAGAAAAATATTGAGACAAGAAGCTATGAACCTCGTACAAGCACCTAGCAACACCAAGAACTTCCCTCTGCTGAGGGATGCTTTATGACAATAGTTAAATTAATGAATATTATGACAATAATTAAATTAACTGCTACTAGTACTCACACAGTGAACATGTCTTCTGGTGTTGTCCTCGTGAAAGACATAGCCCATTGGGTCATAAGTGATCAAGTGATTAAAAAACAAGCCGATCGGTTAACTTCACTTCAGGCACGATTTTGTAAAGTGCATGTGACAATGTGCACAAAAGATATCAAGAATTCTCCAATTCATTTCATTTTTAACAGCATATCACATTAGGTTAAAACTGATCATGTGGTTGAAAAATAGGCCAATCAATTAACTTCACTTCAGGCATCATTTTGCAAAGTGCAAGTGAGAATGTGCACAAAAGATATCCAAGGTTCTTAGATTCACATGATCTACTAAAATAAGAGTGCCAACAATAACTCAAAATATTCTGTTGAGCAAATGAAATCGTCATGTCATTATTAACGTCAAACACCAATCGTCCACTACAAACGCAACACAGATTTGTGACACCAAGTACAATTATTTCAGTTCCAAGATGATCTTCGATATGATACGAATATGGTGACCACGATGATGCTCCCCATTTGGTTTCTTCCCATCTGGTAAAAAAGATATCTATTCAAGACACCAATTGATGCCCAGGTAACTAGTCAAGACACCGACAAATGCCTAGGCAACTAATTCCTAAAATTTCCTATCTCTAAGGTCATGTGAATAAGACTCCATTTCTTCAGTGGTAAATTTAGAAACATTAATCACAAAAAAAGTTAGAAACATGGTATTCCTGAAATGGGGCATAAACGGGAGGACAAGTTTATCAGGCTATTCGTAATTAAATATCTTTGCTCTGAAAACAAATGTAACACAACTAGATTTCTATTGATTACGCTTGCTAAAGCATCTATTGTAAAACCAAAAAACGACATCAGCATTTGCAAAACTAGCCCAATTCACCAACCTGACCCTATCTCCTTGACCACTTAGGGTAAGACTATCTTTTCAACCCATACGGATATGGGTTAGCACGGTTGGCAAAGATGACTTGGAATTTAGTGGTTGGATTTGTGGTATTGAGTTTGATTTCTACTGCCATGCTCCTATACTTACCCTGTGCATAGCCTTTGCAAGTAAAGGCATGCACCTGAAATTCGGTCCAAGCCCACAAAAACAGGGGGTGGGGATTCTAAGTAACCAAAAAAAACCAGTCTTTCCAATTGAACACAAAATAAACTCAATTTGTGAACGGCTAGATTTGGTTAAAGTGGCTCCGTGGGTATAGCGTCAAGAAAATCATGTTTTTAGTCTACTTTTACCAGCTGAGGAGATATGAATCAGGATCTGAACCTCACAGGCTCACAGATATAGATTTCTAGCATTTTGCAATCAAAGTCAAATCATGCAGAAGTGGTGTTTGATAAGGCCTAACTAGGGTGGCCTATTGGGTCAGCATCAAGATATACTAGATGAGGTTAGAAGAATTTTATGTTTGATAAATTGTTTCAGGTTGGTACCGATTGCCCACAGGGTCAGCATCCAGAAGATCAATTGATTTGAACATCTATTTTTCCCAGCAGAGATTAAAAGCAGCATGACCTTAGGGGGCTCAGAATGGTAGCTACTTTTTAAAAGGGGCACTCCTAGTGGCTACCTCTCTACTTAATCTTCTTCTGCATGCCATTGCTAAGGACAGACACCACTGCTCCATCTCCTCACAAATGGAAAAACAAAAAAGAAGTAGCGTAAGAAATCGCTCTCACCGCCTGCACGCTCTACAGTGTGCTCACATCATGGGCACTAATGTAATTTAACTGAATATCTATAATGCATATAATAATCCTTGATAACGTGAAATTGGATTCTTCAAACAATATAGTAATCATCACTAATAGACTCTTCTCAATAAGAAGAGTCGAATAATGAATCAACTAGCCAACAAATGAGATGTGTTAAGTGAAGACGCAACAATGATTTTGGGCTACTGACCAAAAATCAATGATTTCAGACACATGAAAAATTGTCAGGTAGTTGATAGTTAGATGAGCGAAAGAAAACAGCTTCAAAGTTCACGGTAAAATGCTTAATCCTAGGTACAATCCGCACAAATCTTGAGAGAGAATTAGATTAGGTTAGATAATGTGTGGTTGGTAAATAAAAATGGGTTTTTCGGCAAGGTACGGAATGTATCGTCGAATAAGGATGTATTTGGTATTTGGATATTTTTTGTATCCATGATTTGCCAATCATGAATGATTATGTGAATGATTGACTATGAGCCCATTGAAATTTGAAATAGGGTGACCCTGGTGACCTATTTATACAAAATTTCACTTTAATGTTAATATTACCAAGGGGATCACATACAACCAAAAACTTGTCTGAAACTATTGAGAAATATTGGTATGAAATTGAGTCTTCTAGATGATTTGCTGGGAACCCCGGTAAAAAGAGAGAGAGATGCTGGGAAGCATTTATATGTTGAATGCAACTTGTATGCAAAAGGCAATCAAAAGACAATCTATGATGTAATTAAGTATGTTAAAAGTGCAAACTGGATTTGGAGATACAGACATCTGCCATCAGCAATCATATCTCACTGAAAAGGACATCACAAAACACACCAAGAAGTAGCATATGTAATGAGTGCAAGTTTGTAGCATCACGGGGTTCCCTAAGATAATATAAAAAAAAAGGATTATATATGATCCTACTGACATTTTGGAATTATTCATCCATTGCTGTCCACAACATATGACCACTTTACCTCCATTTTCAGTTAGTTTCCATAGATACAATAACATGGTATCAATTAAACAACTCACCACTTTTTGAAATGGACAAGTAGTAGTTAAACAAGTTGTGATATAATTAGTAGAACTGGGGCTAATAATCTGAATTCTTAGATTTTGAGCAAAGAATGATAGAATGAGATGAGAAATCAGAAGAAATCGGATCGGGAAGACAAGAATGAGAGGAGAATCAGACTTAACATTAATTTCCAATATCCTCTACAAACTTCAGATTCAATACAAATACCAGATGTGATTCCTTCTGTTACAGCTACCCTTCCAATTCCTGGCAATACTACCTGAATATGAAATCTGATAGGTTGTTAGCTAATACCACAGATGGAGCATTAGGATAGATGATATGTAAGATATAAGATCTTTACCTATTCTAGCTAACTGATTAACACAGGACCGTTGATAAGCTTCATCTTGTTCTTCTGGTATGACAGAAGTTGGATCGCTGAACTATGAACCCTGCCTCCGCTTGATCCTTGCCCGATACTCTCGTCGAGCAGACCACCGCTGCAGCAGCTGCTTCATGACAATACCCCTTCCTCCAAATCTTCCTTGTCCTCAAGGAAGAATTCAGTGAACTGGGCCTTCATGAAATCTTAATCTTCCCAAGTTGCATCTTCTATGGGCAGATTACTCCACTGAGTCAGCACCTGCCTTACCAGAATGCCCTTTCTCTGGATTGTAAGACTTGGAAGGGACCCATAAACGTTCCTAAATTGTCATTTACTACGGGTAAGGATGGTTGCACTGCATTTGTTCTGCCCGCCTTTTTTTCCAAGAATGACACATGGAATGCAGGATAGATCTTTGAATCCATCGGTAGCTCCAGTTTATAGGATACTTCTCCCACCTTGGAAATTACTCTGAATGGCCTATAATACTTGGCTGTCAACTTCAAAATCTTCCTCAAGGTGACTGTAGTCTGTCTGTAGGGTTGCAATTTCAGGTATACTGCATCTCCTACCACAAAGTGCCTCATAGTATGCTTGGTATCTGCATACAACTACATTCTATTTTATGTATGAGCTAGCTGTTCCTTTAAGAATTGGATCATTGCTCTCCTTTTCTGCAATAGCTTGGCCACTGATGCCACCTTGGGTTCATCGCTACAGAATCACAATTACGGAGGTGGAAACCGTACAAGGCCTGAAATGGGGACATCTTGGTTGTTTAGTGATAAGTTTGTACCACCATGCAGTTAGTGATAGCCATTTGATCCAATGTCCCCGCTTCTTTGACAACATGCACCTCAGATACGATCTAAGCATTGGTTCACTCTCTCACTTTGGCCATCAGTTTAAAGGAAATAAGAAGTGTTCAAGTGTATTGTAGTTCCCATGAGGATTTCCAAAAAAGACCTGTAATACTTTACCTCTGTCTGAAACAATACTAGCAAGCACTCCATATAGCTTGATGATACGGTCTAGGAACAACTGTGCCACTTTTATTGCAGTAAAAGGGTGAGCAAGTGCCAAAAAGTGTGAGTACTTGGTGAATCGATCCACAACCACCAAAATAGTATCTTTATCCTCTGGTTTTTGGCAACCTTTAATTACATCCTTGGTAATATGGCTCCATGAGTACAATGGAATGGGCAACTGCTGCAGGAGTCCTGGATAAGCCTCTCTCATTCTTATTCTTTTGACAAACTTCACAAGACAACACTAATGATTCAAATAGCTTCAATAGATTGGGCCAGTGGAAGAATTGTTGTGCACTTCTGTTGGTTGCTACAACACCAGAGTGGTCCAGTCACTTAACTCATGGGCAATTAAAAGTAGTTTCTGTCTCAATGCTGTAGCAGCACCGACACAAATCCTGCCCTTATACTTGAGTATCCTCTCGTTGTACTTGAAAACGGTTGAGTCTGGCTGCACTAAGAGGCTAGCTATAATCTCCCTGACCCATAAATCTTCATCAAACTTTGCACCGCTTCTTGTATCCACGTGGGGACAATTAAGGTGACAGCAGCACAGTGAACTTCTTCAACATTAAATCTTCTGGCCAAGGCATCTGCTACTATGTTCACCCTTCCCTTCTTATACTTAGATCACATAATCTAACCCCCACAAATTGGTTAGACTTTTTTTCTGTAGAAAGGAAATCACCTTTTGTTCTAAAATGTGCTTAAGATTCTCATGATCAGTTTTGAGAATGAATTGCTGATCCTATATATAGTGCTTCCACTTAGAAACTGTCATTAGGATGACCATCAGCTCTCTCATGAATGGATAGTCCCATGTTCTTCAACCCAAAACCCTTGCTCAGATAAGCAATCGGTTTGCCCTGCTGCAAGAGACGCACCCCCATGCCCCTTGAAGAAGAATGTCTTAATTACTAATGGCAAGGAAAAATTATGCAAAGCCAGCACTGCAGCTTCAACTATCGCGGTTTTAAGAGCCTGGAAAGCCTCTTCAGTTGCTGAATTCCTGTAAATGCATTCTTCTTGAGCAATTCTGTTAATGGTTTGCTGAGAATACCATATTGGCAAATGAACTTCCTGAAATAACCTGTCAGCCTCGGAAATCCTCTCAAGGATTTAATGTTGTTTGGAACCAGCCATAACTTCATGGCTTCAATCATATCTACATTTCATTCTCTCAGCAAAGAAAGAATGAAAACTAAGTTTTCAATGAGAGGAATACTAGTCTTAAGTTTTCAAGATGGGTTTTCAAAGAAGGGATATGGACTAGTACAACATCAAAGAAAACTAAGACAGACTTCTTTAAGTATGGCTGGAAAATTTGGTTCATAAGGGACTAAAAGGAGGCTGGAGCATTAGTAAGGCCAAATGGCATTACTTTAAATTCATAATGCCCCTCATATGTTCTGAAAACAATTTTGTGTATATCAAACTCAAACATCCAAATTTTGATGCTATTCCGATCTTAGATCTAGTTTGGAGAAGATAGAAGACCCGTGCAACTTATCCAACAAATCATCTATGATGGGAATGGAAAATTTATTCTTAATGGTAATCGAATTAAGTTGTGTATATGCATAACCTGCATGTGCTATCCTTTTTTTACTAGCAATACACGAGAAGCAAAAGGGCTAGGGCTTGGTCGAGTAATTGACGATCATATCATCTCAAAAATTTGGTGTTCTATCTCTGATGGGTCCAGTTGTGCAATGGGGCAATCCAATCTTAGGGCCCAACTGTCAGCACACGAAGAAGGGCAATGGCCCAACAAATAACGGCCAAAGCCCTAGGAAAAAGATCGATCCAGCCTAACCCAGCCCAGCCCAGTCACAACTACAGCAACTAAGATGAGACCCAGAGAATGACGGGCCAAGGCAACAAGGATCAACAGCCTAACCGGAAACACAGACGGACAAACCAATAAGAAAACCTTTCAACTAGAGTGGTCAGAACACGCACATGCAGCGGTCAGAGCATACGTATGCAAGCGCCGCCTGCAACCGTTGTCACAACAATCTGACGAATGCACTAAGGGTATCGCTCACGGCCGTGTCACTGTCGCAAAGCAACAACTGACAACAGCAGCTCCCGTCAACAACCTAACAGTCGACGAATTTTGATAGGACACTTGTTACATGCCTTGACGCCAAAGTCTTCTCCACGAAACATTACAAATACTCCTCATCGTCGCAGAAGGAAGAGGAACGGGGGGAGAGAAGGAGAACTCTCGTACGCACAAAGGATCCCCGACTGAACAAACCCTCTTGCGAGATACAAGAGTTAAGAAATGACCAAGCTCCCCTTCCCTCTCACAGTTCTTCCTCTCCATCCCCAAAAGCAGCTCCGCATCTAGTACCCTCCGGTGAGCCACTCACCGAATGCACCTCTAGTGAGCCACTCCACTCGAGTGTCTTTCTTCATCTCTTAGCCGCTCCCCGAAGAGCAACTTCTAGTGAACCACTCACTGAGTGCCACATATCAGAGCTCCGTCCTCCATCTCTCTAAACAACTTTCTGTTGAGCGCATACAGGAGCCCAGTCCTCCTCTCACATCTCCCACATAAATGCAACTCTATATTTTCTCACATCCTCATTGTATGTTTCTATTTTCCGAAAAATATTTTTAATTTGAACGTCGGAGGACAAATCAAAAAGTAAATCCTACCATTTCTCTGACCTCTCGTTCATTGTTTGTAGTGTGTAGGTTCCAGGTGAATAGAGACGAAGACCGGACCCACTTTAATTCGACTCGTAATGAAAAATCAAGTGACTCCCTAATCTATACCACAACCCGGATTTTGAGATGCATCAATCTCATTTTTTTTGGAAGTGATTATATTTATAAGGTCTCAAATTGATTGGCTTAGAGTTTGGTTGTAATGGAATTTTGTGGTCATGGTTACTTTTTTGAGGTAATTGACTTGGCTCCTCAAAAATGTCCTGAAATTCAGAAAGCAAATCTCTAATGAGGGGATGAGGCAATACTAAGCCTTCAGCAGCAGATATAGCATAGAATCGGCCAACAAACCCTTCACCAGTACTTATCCACCTAGAGACCCTCTGGGTTTTCTCAGCAGCACTTCCTAACCCAACCTCCATTGAAGATGGGAGACTCCACCATTGGGAATGGAAATTGAAGTGGTCTTGCTAAACAGTCATCAGTATGAATGGAAATTCCTGTGGCCTTGGAATTCAAGGCATTAAGTTTGATAAGGACAGGGATACTGGATTGCCTAGAGTTATGATCTCTTGTAAACTGGAGCCAGGTGGTGAGGGAAGAATACATTTAGAATCTAATGGATAGCTCTCAGCCTGCTTCCCACAAGTCTCTACATCATGATCTACTACCTTGGATTGTAAGACTCCTTTTATCTCATCCAAGAACTGAGAAAGTTTGTTGTCCAATTTCTGTTCTAAAGACTACTTGTGTTCTTTGATTCATGATGCTGCGGCATCCCATTATACAGACAATTGCTGCTGTACTTCTCCTCTAGGTTGTTGCAAAATACTTTCCTGAAACTCCTGTTGCCATTGCTGAAGCTGTTCCTCATTTTAATCTTCTTGTTTGTCGTGATTATCTGTGAATGTCTCCAGATTACTCGAATCCATGGGATTGAACTGGAGCTTTGACACCGGATGTGATGTAATGAGTATAATTGGGGTGAATAATCTGAATTCTCAAATTTGGGGTAGAGAATGAGAGATTTGAGATAAGGAAGAGAGGAGAATTAGACTTGACATTACTTTTCAATATCCGCTACAAGCTTCAGTTTCAATTCAAATACCAGATGTGATTCCTTCAGTTACAGCTACCTCCCAATTCCCACCAATACTACCTGAATATAAAATCTGATTGGCTGTTAGCTAATATTATAGATGGAGCACTAGGATAGATGACATTTAGGATATAAGACCCTTAAGTATTCCAACTAACTGATTAACACAGGACTGTTGATAGGCTTCATCTTGTTCTTCTAGTATGACAGTAGTTGGATTGTTGAACTATGAACCCCGCCTTTGCTTGATACTCGCCTGATACTCTGCTCAACCAAACCAATGCTGCAGAAGCTGCTCCATGGCACAAGTCTCATGTTTCTTATTAAGTGCAATCTACCTTCAATTTCAGAAATGCGACAAACACTAGTGAAGTCATATGTTCAATACAAAAAAAAAAAAAAGGTATTTCCCTCCATGTAATGCTACTGGTTTAACAATTTTACATAACACATTTGCTGATTCACTGGGCAAACTAAGGAGATATAATTTATCACACACTGCACAAAGATTGGGCATCATACGAAACACCCACCAATTCAGTACAGGAGATATAGGTTACAAAGTGCTTCAGTTTATGAAGAGAGGAAACATGTGCAAATTATCCACAGACAAGATGACAAGAACATGAAGGGCGAAATATATATGCGAATTAAGAATCCAGATAAATTAACCACTAAAAACTAACAAAAACCAATAAAGCTTTTGTCAAAGAAGTATAGCTAGCTATGTAACCAAGATAGATGCTGCACACCAAATTTGCTTTAAGATAAAACATAGTCAAACCAAAAATGCAAAATGAGCATATAAATATCACTTGCATATAATCCATAATGCTCCCATTTTTTTTCTTTTTGGTGGAATGACTTTCAATTTCAGCAGGCCAATTCAAGTTACTTCTCTAATATCATTTTAAAAAAATTGAGATACATAAACAGCAAAAATTATTAAAAAGCATCCCTATTCTCACATGACACTTCAGAGAGCCATAAAAGGGGAATTTTGTGGAACACTCGTGGAAGATTATACAAATCTTGTACTAAATTGATCTTGAAGAAAATTCACCATATTGCTTTCATCATGGATGATCACTTTATTGCAACTCATCCACAATAACAAAAGTTCTATCGTTATTGTGGTTTATTTGTAAATTATTGTCCAGATAGATATCGTAATCAAATACGGTTTTATCACCTATATTTGGAAGAAACGACTGGAAAGATCCCTTCCTTTCTTTTGCCATAAACCAATAAAATGAAAGAAAAGCAATGCCAAAATTCTTTCTTTCCTATCCCATTTCATTTTATTCCGCTAACCCTTTTATAGCCATCTGAGTGTTAATCACACAGCGTGTGAAGATTAGGGTTACAGGAGTTCCGAAACGTACTCTCCGAAAAACCAAACATAAACAAAGGAAAAAAGAAACACAAAGATCCAGTCTTAACTGTTTCCAATAAACTAAATAACGTAAAAAAAAAAGCTTAACAAAACTAGACTGATATACCTTGATCATTACGAGCAGTGAAAATGATAGCGCCGGTCTCGTCGCCTATGAGGCACTCGGCGATGCGAGTGTTGCGAAGGCTCTGAGACACCGGTCGGCCTCTCTTCAACTCCGCGTTCGCACTCAAGACCTTCGCAACCAAGGTGTGACCGCTCGTGCCGGGCTTCAACTGATCGACCTTCGTGAAAACCGGCTTCCTCAGCGCAGGCTTCACGGCATTGTTCTGCTGCCGCTTCTGCTGTCCGTTGCTCCCCGTCGCCGACATCGTCTCTCCTCGCCGATTGAAAATCCCTAAACCTCTCTCCCTCTGGAAATGGAATCTCAAGAACAATCGTGAATTAGTCTCTCTCTCTCCCTCTCTCCGACGACGCGCTCTTCTGTCCCTCTTAAAACGTGCACGGCACTCGCGCTTCTTTCACAGCTATTTTTGGAATTTTTTGTTTTTATTAGTAGCCCTTGCTTGGCTTGATTTCGCAAAATGTAAAAATATTATTTACACTTTTTAAATTAAATTATTTATTTTTTATTTTACAAGATTTTATTAATTATTAATTAATATCAAATTAAATATTATATTACACCAAGTTGATCAAAATTAATATTTTTTATTATTATGATATCTATTTATGAATTTAATATGTCACATTTTTAATTTTTTGTCAATTAAAAAATATAAAAAAATCATTAATAAAAGTGACTTAATTCCATAAATACCGAACCCTATTGATTCCAGTTAAGAACAGATAAAACTAACACATAAAAATATTTAATTTTACTGGCACGAATACACCAGATTTAAGATAGCCCATTCGACCTTCAACTTTTTAGTGTTACAGCTAAAATTTTCTTAAACGATCTACTAATTTTAATTCTCTTTTAGATCAACTCATCAACGATGGTAATTTCAGTGGGATTAACGAAATTCAATTACAATTAGAGAGGTTTACAACCACAAAAGGCCTAAAAATGAGTCATTGTATAGTGATATGGTAGGCGGTGTTATGCCGCCGTTCTGCTAATGATAGCCATTGGCTTTGGTTAGAAGGTGTTAGCGAAGCATACACTTTAAATAAGCTTTTAAGCATTGATTTATTTTCTGTGTTAGTTTTTGAGTTTTAGAATGATAAGTCGTGCTCATATACAATTGAATGCCTAAACTTTTCAATAGCTTTTGTCAAAAATAACTGGATAAACACATTATTCCTATCAATCTTGTTGCGGATCTGGTCCGGAGTTGGATGGAGACGATTTTTGCTGCTCCGTCTTTTTAACTCAAGACATATACAACATAAAAAAAACCAGATGGTCGGAAAAGCGTAGATTAAATAAAAAAAAAGCCTCTCAGAAATATTTCAAGTCGTCGTGCGCTTTTTGAATAATAAAAAGGGAAAGATGTATTTTGTTTCAGATAGTAATTTTCAGAGAGAAAGAGTTTCAGGGCTCCCTTTTCTTTATATATGGCCTCCTTTCAATCTTGTAACTTCTCCGAAAAAGTATAACTTCTCCGGATAAGTATACTTAGTTATTTTAACTCCTGTCGGTTTTATAACTTCTCCGGTTTCAACGTCCGGTTGGTTATGGTACGTTTCTTTCAAAAACGAACCGTAGAGGTTATCAGGAGTTTCTATAATTTATCCCATTGGTGGTTACCAGTTATTCGGGTAATAATACCCATCAAATCTCAACACAAAGGAGGGCGTGTAGCTTTATTATGTTATCTAGAAAAATGAAATAGGCACTTTACGAGCTAAAAAAATGTGTGATAGAGTTACGAATATGAATATTTGGTCATCAGATCCATCATTACCAGTACAGTATCATTCCCTCCTAATTTGGAAAGTCTTTCAATAAAATACAGGGTAATATGTAGGCAAGGCTTTGTTTCTAAAACCGTAGGCTTTGCTTAGGAAAGCCAACGGTCTACCTTTATGTATCAGTATAACTCTTATACCTGCATTTGAGGCATTTAGTTCGGCGACAAATGACAAACAAGAGGTCTAGAAGCGCTAGTTTTTGTACCAAAACTAAACTCTTTAGGGGTGATATAATGTAGATGATCTTTAGTTAATTTTTAGATATTTACTGATAATATGATATTTTATCTATTAATTTATACTAATAGACTATTTATAAAAATAAATAGATGAATATTACTATATCTGATTAATATTGGGTTTGAATTAGATTTGACCTAGCTTTATGAAAAAGTTTATAAATTCTTAGTCAGATAAAATAAAAAATGACCCATTCATTTGGGTAAAAACATATATTTGTCTATAATCTTAACTTAGTCTATCCATGCATATTTTTAATTATTTACATAAAAAATACATAAAAATATGAAATATTTTAAAAGTTATAATGTTTTAGATTAAATTATTACCTAAGTATATATCTAAATAAAAAATATTTACATGAAAAATTTTTTATTATACAAAAATATAGTATATTAAAATAAATTTTAAACTTAATATTTATTTAGAGTAAAAAAATATATTTATCAAAAAAATTATAATATAAGCCAGATGAAGTCAAACCGATTACTTTCACTTATATTTATGCACATCATAAAAATTAGTCGAGCCTAATCTTTTTATTATACTCATCCATAATACTGATATACCTTAATCAAATTTTATAAATTTTTAATTTAATTGAATAGAGTTAATTAAATAGTCTAATTTTTTGTCAGATAAAGATATTACGTATGTCAAATATATTTATAAATAATTTTAAAAATTAACTCTAAAATATTTGTCTCATAACTTTCCTAGTTTAATTATATAATAAACATGGTCATAAGCCTATGACTATAAAATAAATTAATTGAGTCTATTAGAAAATTAGAAAATTACCAAAATATTTCAATTTTTACTTCTCAATTTAAATTTTTATTTTTTCTATTTTATTTTTGAATTTTACTAATTTTGTTCAGTAAAATTTGCCAAAATTATCTTATAAAACTCCAAAGTCAATATTATCTTAATTTTTGCAGTTTAAATTCTTTTGATATAATATATCATAATATTTTAATTATTATCAATTTCACTTAATTTTTAAATAAATAAAATTATTACTGAAATAAAAATTTCGAAATAAAATTTTAAAAATAAATTGAAAATTCATGTTTTGTTTTATATATCAAGGGGTTGGGTTGCCCCTAGCATCCGTACGAAATAATTAGTTTGGGCTGACACGTGTCGACATAAGTAACAAGATGTCCGTACAAGTTGGCATTTTTTAGGCAGGTTGATCCACCAAATTTGAAAATGGCACTAATTAAATTGCTTAACATGCAAATCAATTGAATAATTAATGGTGAAGTTTATATAAAGCCTATTAATAAATAAAATAATCTATTTTTTAAAATTTAAAATATTAATTTTTAAAAAAATAATTATAATTTAATTATTTTTTAAAATATAAAAAATTAATTAAAATTAATTATTAAATTATATAATTTATTTTAAAATAAATGACTAAGATATAAAGAAAAATAACCATCATCTCTTAAATAGATGGAACCACTTCCAACCCATTAATAAATAGTAAAATCATTGATACCTTAACTCATAGCATAATGTTTAAATATTGGTTAAGATGAAAGCTGATGGGTCTAGTAGTGTTGTGGGCCGGCACAATTTAAAACTCAACCGACAGCATGACAAGGGGCCCAGCAAGCATTGGGCTAAATCTCAACAAAGAGATCAATCCAACCAAATCCATAGCGGCGATTAGAGTGAGGCTCAGGGAGTAATGAGCGAAAAGGGACAAATGTTAGCTGCCCAACTGACACTGCAACCAGACGGACTAATTCGGGAGACCCTCAGGTAGGTAGCCAGTAGAGTAGTTAGAGCACATGCGTGCAGAGCTTGCCTAACGCTACTTGACGGCTAGATCGGGGGACCACTTGTGGCCTCCTCTCCATAGTAAGGCGACGTCAAACAAATGCGGTCCTCGTCATTGCCCTAGCGGCCAGCGAACCTAGAAGTGACACCTGTCGTAAGCATTAGCGGCAAACCTTCACCTACGAAACATTACAAATACTTCTCACTACCCTCAGTCGAAAAGGAGGGGAGAAAAGAGAGGAGATCCGAAGAAGAGAGGTCCAAGATCCTTGGAAGGCATCATACGAGACCCCTGCATACCTCTAATGAATCGCCCCACAAGTGTATCCTTAGCAAGCCATTTATCAAGTGTGCCACTTAGTGAGCTACCGACCGTGTGCAATCAACCCAGAGCTTAGTCCTCCACCTAGTGAGCTTCCCTTTAGTCGGGCGCATATCGAAGCTCAGTCATTCACCTAGTGAGCCGTCTCTCAATCAGACGCATACCGAAGCTCAACCCTCCATCTAATTAGCTGCACCTCAGTTGGGCACACAATAGGAATCAGGCCTCCTCTCACATCCCCTCATTTACATGTAATTTTACATTCTCTTACATCCTTTTTATATCTTCCTATCTCTTGGGAAAGATTTTTAATTTAAGTATCGGAGGATAAATCGAGAAGTGAGTCCCGTCAATCCTTTGACCTCCTATTTATAATTTATGGTGTGTAGGTTTCAAGTTAACAACGAAGGAGATCGGATTTACACTAACTCGACCCGCAGTGGAGAATTAAGCGGCCTCCTAATCCGTACCACAACCCAAAATCTAAGGACGCATCAAAAGTACATGGAAGTATTTATTTTTAGTTTTTTATAAATTAAGAAAACATTTTATTACATCTACTGTACAGGTTGATTCACATACATAAGAATTTGATTTTGATTCAAGAAATTTTTAATCGGACTCCTGAATCTTTTTATCCGAGTTCTATAGATTACGAAGTAGAATGAGAGTTTCAAAGAAATTGAGAATTACTGCCCGGATTAAGATTTCCAAGCATGCTAGGTTCAAAAGAGTTAACATTACTGAGCCAGAGGGATGTGTTAAAGGTTGTCATGTTGATTTGCGAATCAGATGATCGACTTTATACACCTAATCAGTATTTTGTGCTCTAGTTAATTACCTCTTGATTGGACAGGATTGGAAGATCAACGTCCCCCACAATTCAAAACATGCGAGTCTGTAACTCCTAGAACTGGCCTATATATCCTGGAATTGGCCAATAACTTTACAACGAAGGAACTATCACATATTCTTAAACCGCTATAAATATCAACCTCTTCTTCACAAGGGGGATGAAATATTTCGATACTTAAGGAATGATAATTATTTACAAACTTGGCCTCAGAGTATTCTAATCTCTAACAAATCAACTCAACTTCAGTGACTTTGTCTCGCAACACTTTGTTGGCACGTAAAGAGGTCAAGACTTTGTCCTCAAAACACCAAACCCTTTCATAGAATGTAGAGCCTAGTCATCCATACCTGACTCACTCTTGCCCCCACACTATCTCTTCCAAACTCAAATTATTGGATTAAAAAATTAACATAAGCGTCAGAGAATAATCTGTAGAGTGAGTCTCAATTTTTTTGAAGCACACATTCTAATTTGTGGTGTGTAAAATTCAGATTAAAAAATATAGAAGTCTGATTTAAAATCTCTTAGATAAAATTTAGATTTTCACATATGCATCACAAGTAATTGAAGACAAATAAAGTACATATTATGATGATAACTTTTTATTATATTCAATCAAAAACTATGAGTTGATTTAAACTAGATAAAATATTAGGTCGATAAATCTAGCATCTACTATAGTGTTAGTTTAACTACAAGTCATAGTGCATTAGTTAGAAAAAGAAAAACATATGAATTACATTGATCTACACATTTCAATATGTCAAAGTTCTATAGGTTAAATTGAAGATGACTAGAACATTACACAAATTAGCTCAATATGTGTATTAAAGAGATTAGAGCAAGTTAATGGTTTTTCGATGTGGGAAACAATGCCCAAACAATGTATAAGTGGGCACTTATGTATAGAACAAATGTATCCTTCAATTGATGCATAGAACAAACGATGCATAGAACAAACAATGCCTAAAGCAGCATCGCTCAAAGTAGAGAAACACGTTCAATTGCCCAAGGAAATCCTTCCACGTGGCGACGCTCAGAAACATCGTGCCTTTTCAAAAAAGGCAGTTCTGATGCGACAACCCCTGGGTTTCCAACGCAATAAATGTGCTTACGCCTGTGATTGATGTGACAACCGTCTGCAGCATCTAGCCTCCTAAGGCGGAGCAGGCCCACGGCTAGTCCCCTTCGGGTCCTCCCGTCGATGGTCCCTATTTGGACTCGAGGGATGGACACTAGCCGAGGCAATCAAAGGTCACCTAACTCTCAGAATGAGCAAGCACTCGAGTATGGATGGCAGCGAGAGGGTCTTACGGCCCTTGAGTTATACCGTACAAAAGAGAAAAGAGAAAGCTCAGTGACACAAAAAAAATGAAGGCAAAAACTGGTGTTTTTATTCATTGAAATTTTCTTTACATAATACAAAACTCGCGCTTGCATGAGCGCTGGAAAAATAAAAAAACAGTGAAATACAAGAGGCAGACGAAGAACTCAGCTCGTCGGGAGGGTTCAACCCCGAGCATGGATGCACATCACCATGCTTCAAAGGCATCTTCCCCGGTGTCGACTCTCCCGCCTTGTGGGGTGAATTGGGTACAAATCCCTTGCTGCTGAGAGGACAAGACCGCAGCAAGGGACCAGCATCCATCAAGTGTCCACCGGGATCGCCGCACGGAACCCAATGGAACACCGAGGATCGCCTCAACTCCTAATCACCCAGGAGGGCCACTAGCCACCAACGAAACTCGAAGCTAGCACACGATCGAGGGAACGGAATCCTCGACCCTGAGTGCTTGCCAACCACGGCTTCGCCCGGCGACTGAAAACCCTAAACGACCGAAGAGGAGGCACATGACAATAGTAGAATGGCTGAATCACCCTTGTTAGAACTAGGAAGCGCCCATGTAAGGAGTATGACAACAAACTTCAAGGACCACTATGAGTCTCCTGCAAATCCATCCGATTCCCGTCCGGAACTCCGTGGGACATGGTGCATCCGGTAGACTCCCCATTGTTTCACCAGTTAAGGGATGATCTTGGATCTTCGTAGCGTGGGAACTCCTTAATTTATAGCAGCCCAAAGAAGCCCTAAGGCTCCCGAATGGGCTCGCCCTCCGATAGCCGTCGATCAAGGAACAGGAAAGCCATCAACGCGGAGCTCATTCCAAGGACGCGAGTCCTTCCCAATAAGGCTCCGAATCCTTGCGACCACTAAAAAGGCTGCATGTTTGCGTGGGGAAGGAGCAACTCCCCTGAAGATCGAAATCCAACGTATCTCAAAGAAAGACACACCATTTAGCAGTGGGACCCACATTTAACATGACAGGCCCAAGAAATGGGCCGTCCCAGGTATAGGGGGCTAGTGTTGGGTCCAACATGTAATTGGGCTGAGATTTGCTAGGCCCAGCTAGGAGGACACCTAATTACGAGGGCCAATCTGGGCACGAAGTGACAAAGCATGCAGAGTGCCAAGTAACGAGACCAGTCAGTTTCGTCTGCGCCCTTGCCACAACCCTCGCAGTCTGCCAGCTCAGGGGACGCCAGCGGAGGAATTGCCAGCCAATGGGAAGCAAGGTCAACATTGACCAGCCGTAACGTGCGCCCCCGGACAGCCTCCCATCCAATCTAAGTAATGTCAAACGGACCCATGCCAGCCACGTTTGGCAACAGTTTTCGTGCCACTGCAAGACGACAAATGACACCACTTGCCACCACCAACGGTCAGTGGTCGGCGAATCTCGGCTTGCCACATGTCGGAGATTCTTGAGCCCAAGGTCCTCTACCATGTAGCCTACAAATATCTCTTCCTTCGACAGGAAATGGATTTGAAGTCCAATCTCAAGTCCAATCCCTGATCAATCGAACGCCATTGATCTAAAAGTTTCTATTGAGTATCCTTAGTGAGCCACTCCTTACAGTATAATCTAAGGAGCCCAGCCGCCCACAATTGCTCAACATATCTTGCATCCTCTCATTCCCCACCGCAATTTTACGTTCACTCCTACATCTTTCCGTTCCTAGGAAAAAATTTCTTATTTGAACGTTAGAGTGTTTTTGGTGAAAGAATATCATGCCGACCTCTGACCGCTTGTTTGTAAATTGTGTTGTGCAGGACCCAAGTTGAGGTGAGCGAAGATTGTACCTGTTTGAGATTCGACCCAGGTGTAAAATTCAAAGGCTCTCTAATCCGCCAGAGAACCTAGACTGAGGGATACAGCAAAAGAGAAATCTAATTCCATTCAGATGGCTATTTGAATTCAAAATATGCATCATATATATAAAAAAATGTAAATATAAAAATAAAATCATCACTTAAAATAAATTTATATATATATTTTTAAAATTTTTCTTTATTTTCATTTTTTTAAAATTTTGATTTGAAATTTAAGAAATTTTTAAATTGGAAAAAAGGTAAATCCTTTTAAATATGATTTTAAAATAATATTTAGAATATAATTTATGAAAAAAATATAAATGGCTAAGCTGATTTACAAAGATGGTATACAAAGGAGTCTTGAACTATATATTTGGAAAACTTATTTTTTTTAAAAAAAAAAATTGGATATATTTAACTTTTTATAATAATCGTTTAATATTAGTTAAATGATATGTTATTTTTAAAAAAAATTAATTAATTTTTTAAAATTAATCTTATTTAATTAATATTAATTAAATATTTTTAATTAAGAAAAATTAAAGTAACCTATCTTTTACAAGGATATAAATCCTAAATTTATTAAACTATTGATATGTTAAAAAAAATAATCTAAACTCTCATACTTTAATGACGCCATTGAAAATAAATAAATCAGGTTATTTTCATAAAATACGTATTAAATTAATTAATATGTCATTAAATAGATAAATATTACAAATTTTTAATAATTAAACAATATTATGAAAATGACGTGTTAGTTTTAAATTGTTTTATCGTTCGCCACGTATGTGGATCGCCGCGTGCCACGTTAGTGTGCTGTCTGGCTGGCAGCATCGGAGAAAGTGGCCGAAAGCCGAGGCGGCGGCAATTATTCATTCCACCGCGCTCCCCTTTAGCTGGGCGGGCGGCTGCGTTTTCTGCGGTCGAAACTTCTGGTTGACCGACCCGAAAAATTAGCCTTTTTCCGGACAGTTTCTCGAATTCTAATGCCCACCTTCCTCACTGGCGCGTGCATTTTAAGCGTCGCTTCCCTTCGCTAAACTAGGGTGAAGGGGTGGGTGGGGGTGATGAGTTTGGGACATACGGCTAGGTAAAAAGGCGTGGTAAATATATTACTTGTTTTGATTAATAAATAAAAATTTAATAATTAAAATTTTAAGTTATAAAAAATTATATAGAATATTTTTTTATATTAAATTATTTATAAAATATTTAATTTAATAAAAATTTGAAAATAATTTTTAGATAATTTTTTTAATTTTAAATCTCATTTATTAAGTTTTTTTTATCCAATAAATATGTTTCTAAATCTGAATTTGATAGTACATCTCTCGATCATCTGTTAAATGTTCTTATTCAACAGATGAATTTTAAAATTTTAAAAAAAATTATTAAAATAATTTTGATACGTCCCTGAATTTAATTATTGTATGGATTAGAAAATTATCAGTCGAATCTTTGTATTGGGTTAATCTGAAGCGAATTCAACCTCCGTTGCCTTGAACCTCGATCCTACACAATATAATGAATAAATAAGATTTCAGAGAATTGGTGAAATTTACTCATTGATATATCCTCCGATATTTAAATTAAAAATTTTTGTGTAAGAAAAGAAAGATGAATGATGTAAGATGATGTGAGAGAATACACTAATGAGAGGATTGAGTGTTGAGTTGGAGGTCAGAGGGTCATTGAGATGCTCGACGAAGGCGATAAAATTGCTATTAGAGCTTGATTGCACTGAAACTTTTGGTTGTCTGTTCAGGCGTGTCCCCTTCTACTGGGAAGAATAGGTATTTATAGCATAGGCGGTCAGTGTAAGTTTCCTTAGCTGGTGATAGCTGGCCACTGAGCTATCCAAATATTATGGAGACCGAATAAGGCAATAGCGGTTGGCTGGCAGATTCCTTCCTCATTTGACGCGATGGGGCACTTGTTATGGCAGTTGTATTTGAAAAGAGGTCCACCTCGGCTGTTGTTATTTTAGAGACGTTCGTGTAAACGTGGGCGAATATTCCTAAAATATCTATCAAGCTGTGTCGTCCGGTTATAACTAGTAACTCCAACGTGTAGAAAGAGGATCATAAGCTACTTTAACTAAGTCGACAAAGTCAACTTGGCCGACTGGACTATAGCTTGGATCCCGTGCTTTCAGAGATATATTGTAGGCCGACTACCTCTTAGGTCTCTTCCTTCCACTAGTGGGTCTTCTCATGGGCTGGCCCCTAGTTGGACCCATTAGATTCTTTTTTTAAAAAAATTTATTATTTTATTAAATATTCAATAAATTATTATAAAAATTTAAAATATAACTATTTTATTATTTTTTATTTTTAAATCATAAACACTATAAAAGAACAGTAGGTGTCACTTTTTCCTTAAGAGAAGCAACATCCCTGATTCCTTTAATGAATCTTAAAGAAAGATTTTAAAGGCTGAGGAGACCTTCTATGAAAAAATACGTGAAGGAAAAACAATGGAGGGCTTATTTGTAAGACCAATAACTCTTGGTCATTTTACAATAAAACATTGATGTAAGAGGTGATGGGTTTGGCAATAAGATAGATAGTACTAATCCATTCCTAAAGACAAAATGTTAAAATTTTGAGTATTGAGGTGCTTGAATATCAAGATGTTATCAAAAGATTTGAGTTTATTTCGAATCTGGTTTTGAATTAGTCCAGGTTTTGATGTCTACGGAAACCTTTTCTAAAAAGATAACAAAGGCAAAAAGTTGAAAAGCTAGATCGTAATACCAATAACACTTACGGGTAGTGTACATGAAACTATGATATAAGAATTCATGGATCTGATAATAAGATTGGCAGTATAGATCCTTCAAAAAACGAGAAGATCCAATTCTGAATATTGATATGCTCGAATATCGAGATGCCCAAGTACCAAGATATCAAATGGTAAGGCAAATGTTATAAAAAGACATATTATAACATTTAAGGAGTTAACTTGTTGTTTTATTGCATATGGAGGTGTATACAGACTCACACATCCAAAGACACGATGAGGTAAGTTTGGGAGAGCCAAGAAAATAATCTCTTTGTGAGGGGCCTAGGATGGTGTTCGAAAATCAATAGTATTGGAGGGTATATAATTAATTTAGTCAATTATAAATGTCTGAACTTTTTCCTAATCGGATAATGACATATAAGCTTCTATCAATAAAGCTAGAATAATCTCTAACAAGTGTTATTTTTCCTTTCATCCACCTCATTCTACTAGGATGCGTTGAAACATGTAGCTTCATACAAACCTTCTTTGTGCTTCCAAATATTTTTAAAGCTTGTAACTTAAATATTCGCTTTCATTATCACTACAGAGGCATGACCCCCCGACATCGATGCCATATTGAGATATCAGATTTCTTCTTTCCCCTTCAGAGCAATCTACTATCAAAGCCTGATATAACTTGTTTGAACTTTTTGACACCAAGTCCGAGCAATATAAACTCGTGGTATAATGCCTTACCACAATCACTTGTTATTTTTGCCGGTGACAAGGCCTTTCAAGCAACATCATCTTTGTCCTTATTTTGACAACTACAACTATGGATATCTATTTGGAACTACTCTTCCATTTATCATGGTTAAGATATTACCATTTTGGATGTTCCGTAAGCTTGAAGCAACGAGTTTTGATATGGCAAGTTTGATTGCATTTATTGGTAGATTTGTTAGCACTACTAGCAGTCTTATAATGGTAAACTTACTTTATTTGGTCCACATGGTCCACATGATTTTTCTACAAAAAATCAGCCATCTATGGTTGTTTGATGACTAAGATAGAGGGATCTCTTAGGCTTCTACTAGGTGACGTAGGAAGTACCTATTGAATGTAATAGCTAAATCTACCCCTTATAGTTACTATTTATTTTATCTGAATTGCCATAACAGATTTAGTAATGGCAACATTAACAAGCACCATCGTAAACATTCAATTCAGCTCATTTGATACTTCCTTGGTAACCCAAAAATATCAAGATTTTCTTCGTCATGAAATGGTATGTCATGAACCATTGGGCACAATTATTTTTGGAATATCATTTTTTGCTTTTAGGTTTCACTATTCTTGTGTTAGACTTCTTAGGTGTGTTTATAGTAATGGGATTGATAGGTACGGCTAAAAACGGGTCAACCCAATACACAATTAGAGAAAATATCTAAATGTCAATGATCTAATAAAAGATATCACAAAACCCATCAAGTAAATAGTGCACGAACACATAAACTAAGGGGTGCAACCTAAATAACCAGTTATTAAAAGATTATAATGAGTTACTTAATGGTTGGATATATAGGGTAACTAAGTTGATTCTAAAGCTGGTAGCCAAGTAGTTCAGCTATTGAATTGAAGTGATCGTTACACATATACGTAATGCCTCTCACCTGAAGCGGCATCGTGTTCACGCAATGATTCTATGTGCCCATTAATCAAATGGTACCTTTTATTATAACTAAATCTTCTTCCTCAAGAAAGAGGGGATGGAAAAAAGAAGAAAAAAAAGTCAATTAGCTAGACGAGTGCTCACAAATACAAAATACATTCAATCAAACGAGTGGATAAAAAGGAGTGTTATCCTCCATAAACGCATACACTCATCCCTAAAATTCTTGTATTCATTTTCTTTTATATTTCATATCTAAGTAGAAAGATCATTAATTTCAACGTTAAAAAACATATCGAGGAGCGAGTCCCATATATCTCTTACCTCTTATTTATTTTGTTGTGGGGCGTAGGATTTAAATTCAGAGTTATAAAAATCGAACCCATTATTATTCAATTGTTCAAAAGTGACGAGGCGACTTCCTAACTCATACATCAATTCAAATTCTCGAAACGTATCACGCATCATTAGTCTTGTTACATGATATGACTAGGCTAATAAATATCTAACCATAAGCTAATGGCTCTTTGACAAGATGAAAAATTTACATTTAATTTCATACTGTATATTTTTTTCCATAGCTACCAATCGTCAAAAATATAAACACTGTAACTAATTGTTCGAAACTTCTCATATAAGACACCTGTAACTCCTTTTTCGATCATTTTGTCATGGCTCATGCCTACTAAATCAAAGCGAATGTCAATTTTTTTTTTAAGATATTAATCATATATTATACAGGAGGTTAATTTTTATTATTGGAAGTTAATTATTTTCCACCATGTAACAAGAAACTAGTCCCACAAATTCAATTAATATTTTTCACTTAAGAAATTGTCCTTTTCAATGGATATAATTAATATTCACCGTCCGATCTAATTTCTCCACGAATAATAAAACAAAGAGAAATTTAAATGTCCACATAATTTGTTTTGACTGCACTTAAATCACCTCACCTTGTAATTAAAAACAACAATTCAATAAAATCCTAAAGCACGCACTCTCCGAAATGGGCGCGTGGAGTACGCGCGTCAACCCTTTATATATAGAGCACCGTCGCCTCCTCTGCTGTACGGCATACATCACTCTTTCTCTCTCTCTCGTGCGAGTGCGTTCTCTCTTCTCTCTCTGAAACGGAAATGGCTCCGCGAGGTGCAAACCAAATGGCCGCAGCCAACGCCGACAACCGGCACAAAGAGATACGGTACAGAGGGGTTAGGAAGCGCCCGTGGGGAAGATACGCCGCCGAAATCAGAGATCCGACGAAGAAGACGCGCGTTTGGCTTGGCACCTTCGACACCGCCGAAGAGGCGGCGCGTGCGTACGATGATGCGGCGAGAAAGTTCCGCGGCGCAAAGGCTAAGACTAACTTCAGCCATCCGATCGTGACCGACAGCAACCGGAGCCCCAGCCAGACGAGCACCGTCGAGTCCTCCACCCCCGTCGTCGCTTCCGCCGCCGTCTCTCCTCCGCCGCTCGATCTCACTCTCTCCTCCGGAAGCGGCCTCTTCTGCCGCGCTCCTTTCCCTGCTCCCGCGCGTCCTTACGCTTTGTACAGCGCTCTGTCGGAGAAGGTGAACGCTGTCCGCGAGTCGTACAGATGCGCTCCGCCGGCAACTGGTGGCGCCCACAGTGACTCGGATTCGTCGTCGGTCGTCGTCGATAACGGCGGCGAGAGTAAGCGATTGTTTGATCTTGATCTGAATCTCCCTCCACCGGCTGAGATAGCCTGATCCGGACTCTGATCGACGCTCGCGATCATCCCGTTCCCTCGCCGCCTTAATTTTCCGTTAACCACAGAGATTCAACCGTAAAGAGGAAAAAAAAAAATTTGTTTTTAAATTGTAGGGCGAAATGAAGAACGAAGCCTAATTTTGTATTCATCGTGAGCCCTTTCTCTGTTTTTTTTTTTCTTTTTTTATTTTCTTTTTTTGGGTAATTACTTTTTTTTAATTTTCTTCAGTCTGTCCATTTTTGTATGTACAGTAACCGACCTCACCCTTTCTTCGGTGGACTAATTAATTAATGAGAAGTCTATTTTATTTTTGATAATTAATTTGTTTAAACAGCAGTAATTATCGGGATTTATTAATTCATAAATCTATAATAATAATAATAATAATTTTAACCCAATAAATAAATAAATAAAATATGTAAATTATTTTAACAAATTTAATGATATTATGGGGGTAAATTATTACGTTGTTTAAGTAAAGTGATAAATAGTCTATTTAAAAATATCATTTTTGGATTAAAATAAATAAGCCCAAGTTCAAAATTTTATAAAAGAGTATATTAATATACATATATTAATGATATATAGTCATTTAAAATTTATTAATTATATTATTTTATGATTTGTAATGATATTATCTTATCATATTTTAGTTAAATACAAAATGATTGCCATGATTTTGGGTTCATATATTTTTAAAAATAATTTTAGAGTAATTTTAATCTTTGTTAATAGGTAAAAATTTAATGGGGGTAGACTAAAAGATATAAAAAAAGACAATATTATATTTTTTTAATAATATTAAATCTATTATTATTAATTTTGCTGCGTTCTGGATTCGCGGGGTCCAGTCGGATTCGTATTTTTTAGGCAACACAAGTGTTTGAGGTGTTGGACACGAGAGGAAGATCAAGATCGGATCTTTTACGTGGAAAACCTCCTCTTGAATGGGGAAGAAAAACCAAGAGGCTCAGGGCCTTAGAAATGCTTCACTATTTAGGTAGAAGTCTTTACAAAGTACAAGTGTTAGGGTTAATTTCTTCCTTGTCTCTTGGTTTGTATCTCTTTTCTAGGGGAGATCGCTCACTAAAAGGCTTTATCACTCTTTCTTGTTCCGTTTCACTGGGAGAGAGAGATTCAGTGGCCGAGAGGAAGTGGGCTTTTTCCTTCTTTCTGGAGCAAATTTGGGGGAAGAGAATCCGATTCTTTTGAATGAGACTCTATTGGGTATTTATAGGAAAGATCATGCCATTGGGGAGGAGGCACGTGGCAGTCATCGGACGACCCAGAAGCTATGCAGTGTTCCACCGGCTTTATTTAATGCTACTGACGTGCGCAGATGGCACGCGGCTGGCGCCGCTGGTGGGCCTAGGTGTGTCAGGCATGTGAGGCCTAGGCGTCAGTCTTGATTGATTTAGACGCCTCTATTTAGCGCGCGACCGGCGGTGGTTGCAGGTTTTCTTAAGAATCGGCGAAATTGCTTAACTGGCATCCTTGGCCGAGCGTAGGGTAGTCCTCTTTCTTGGGTGGAGCTCCTTGTGAGTACGCGGTCCCACAAAGGGAGGCAGCTCTCGGAAGGTCTTCCGTGAAAGCCCCGAGTTTCTTCTCGACTTCCTGACCAGTTCGAGACTCGGCGGGACTTCAGGGTTCTCGATCTTTTATCAAGTCCCAGTGTATTCGGATATCGTTGGCGATATCCTCAAACTTCTTTACGAGCGGACGAGACCTCTTGGACATCTGCGGTGGTCTTAGTCCTTGGGCCGCCGGCCTCTGCTTTGGGCCTTTCAAGTGTTTATTTTTTTCTCGTAGTGAGCCTCTCGTTTGGGCCATTCTCCAAGGGCATGACTTTTTATTTGCCCTTTTATTGGGGCCCAACAAATTTGATAATAAAAAAGTTAAATAATACTTATTTAAATAATTTCTTTAAAATTTTGACTATATTGCCTTGAAGTTTTGTCTAACAAATAAAAATAAAATATCCAATAGCAATTTTCAATAATTTTAATTTCAAAAAAAATAAAAAAGACATAGAGGGGGCGGGGGGGCAGGCCAGAGTCGTCGAATTTTCCTTTGGCGTTCTACGAACCGTCGGATTGAAAGGCTGCGTCGTGACGGTGAGGGTGCTTGTTTTTATCCGACAGATCCTGAGGAGGGGTGGGGATCGGACGGCACAGAGTGCGTGAGCAGTAGATAGATGAGGTGGGGACTCCCGCAATTAATTACAATTTCTCGAGTTTTTAATTAGCGTCGGCCGGCAGCGGCGAAAAGCTATTGGTCAAAATATTGTGGGGCCCGGCCGTCGGTGGGGCCCAGCGGGAGCGAATTTTCCGTGTCGACGACGGACATGTCGGGATTCTATTCCACACTCGTCTTCCCATTCACTTTTACGCAATTTCTTTTTTCTTTTTTTTTAATTTTTAAATATTCCAATCATAATTTTTCCTTTTATTTTAATATTAACTTTATTTTATATTTTTAAAATGAGATTAAATTAATCGCAGCATGCGTCACATGTTACTATCTAAATAATGCTGAAAATTTTAATATTATTAAAAGTTTAAAAATATTTTCATTTATTTAAATTAAAATAATATCATATAATTAGATTGTTTGACTTTTCCGTTAGCTCCCACCACCGCAGAGATCTTCCTACGGCCATAGATTCTACACTTGTGGGACCAACTTTAATCTAACGGTTTAGTATAAGATTATTTATTAAAAAAAGAAAAAAATGTAATAATTTCTAAAAGGATTCTGACAAGATTTTTCCTTTTAATATATATATATTTATTTATTTATTTATATTTATTTATTTGTTTATTTTTGATAAGTAAAATTTTTCCATTTTAATCTCAGGATATCAGATTATTTGGGACAAGAAGTCTAGAGCCTGAGTTGCTGCCATTTTAAAATAATTATAATTTAGGATTATGTTTTTTTCAATTTATTAAAGTGCTGAATATAACAACAATTAATTTAACACAATAAATTTATAAATTGGTACAAAAATATAAAAATATGGGGCATCCTATTATCCTAGAGCTTAAATAATGGAGATCATTCTTAGCTCATTTTAATCAGAATAAATCAAAATTAGAAGGGTCATCAAGTGGCAAAATAACTGAATGATTCTTGGATAGATTGGACCGTAGGCTCGAATAGCTGGATATTTGAATGTCTAATCGAATGATTAATTCAGCCGAATAATTAATCTAACCAGACGGTCAACTCAATTAATCAGTTAATCCGGTTGAGTGGTTTGTATACTTTGAAACATTTTCACACTCTATTCGGCTTCCAAACTCTAAAAGATACTGTGATATCATCTATTTTTTTTAACTTTAAAGAGAGATACACAAATTTGGTTATACAAATTAAGATTGAATTTTATTGGAACTCTTTAGGATCTAGTTGATCAGTTTTTATACCATTTCACCTCTAGCCAGAGGGGAAAAAAAACCCTGATATTTGGTCAGGAAAGGCAGCTCTTGATGAGAACATGAAGCATTTTCTAACTTGATTCTAAGCTGAGGCCAAGGATATATCAAAACTCATTAATAATGTGAAGCTAAAGGCTTAAATATTGACAATTTAACCGAATAGTTTTTTTTAAGATACCGCTTCAACATTATCTAAAGATATTCTTAGAAATTGAAGCGATCAATTAGACCTACGTCACAACAGAGGAGGAGAACGACGTTGAAAAGCATGAATGCTCAAACTATTAGCATTCAACACATTTTGGGGGTGAAAAAAGAGAAATGCCAACAATCAACCCGCTTGGGACCATGACTAACAATAAAGAATCGAGTCGGGATTTCGTCAAGAGTTTAAACCGCTACATCTCTCACCGATGCCCAAACGAACATTCTAATACAAATTCAAAATAAAAACTTCAAAATAATCCAAACCAATTGAGAACTTGGAGTGAGGAAACTAGTCAAAGTACCACCTATACCACTAATATCTGAGAATATAATGTTAATAGACATTAACAAAATATATCTAAAAGATAGTTTCTAATTTCTATTGATCGACTAATTGGTAAATTTGATATTTAGACACCAGTAATTATGTTTCATGGATACTTAGTCAAGGTGTAATCAAATTCAAATGAATCCCAGAGATAAAGAAATTACCACATTCATAATAGACCAGAAAACATGTTATTATAAAGTAATACCGTTTGATTTGAAGAATATTGGCGCCATATATCAAAAGTTAGTAAACAAAATATTCAAACGATTAATCAAGAAAAATATGGAGATATATATTAACGATATGTTCATCAAAAGTGTACTTGTCAATTACCATGTTAAAGAAAATTTATAGCAATGTTGCCAATGATATTATAAAAAAAAGAAAGCGAGGTCATTGTAGCACATATTTGGATGAAAATTTGACGTTAAGTGCCATGAATAGCTTGCCACACAAATATCCCTAGCCGAGATTATCTTCTTGGAGGCCTCCTCCCCTTAGATCAACCCTGAGTTGATCTTGAAAACTCAGGATTAACTCTGACTTGGGCACTATGGAATTTCTTCCTCTTTATTAGCAGTGTTACGAAAAAAGAATAATAATTTTGCATGTGGTAGCATACATTTAGATATAATAAATAAAAAAAAAACTTTAAATGTACATTTTGATCATACCCTAATTTTCATACAACTAGGCATATCTGGTCGTAGACCAAATAGCTCTTCATATCCTCCTTTGGTGCAGTATAGTGAAAAGAACAGGTAACATACCGTTTTACTTATAGACCTGCAAAACACGCACCGAGAGGAGAAGTAAAATAATCTCAACATGTTCAAGATCACAATACGATCTTTGATGACCATGCATGTGATGAACACATAAATAAGGTGAAAGCCGGGGGCTTAGACCAGGAAGGTTTGGCCCGCTTTTGGATCACCTTAATGAAACATCCTCCGGGATAACTTGACCAAGAAAAACGCTATTGGCGTCTGGGTCATATTCAGATCGAGAAAAGCAGCGTGTGGTCTTTGGTATTTTTATAAATTTGAAAAAAACCCAAATTTTACTCAGATCCCTTTAAAAATATATTTTACACCAAAGGCATATATACACGATATTTTTAATATATATGATAATTTTTTTAAAAAAAAATTTATAAACCCAAATTATATATGAAAATATATTCTTTTTATCGTGCCCTGCTTGTGTGCTAAGGCGCGGCGACAGCTTTTGAGCGGTCCCCACGCTTTGGTGTCCCTCGAAATCTAAAAGTTTGAAATTCGAGTATCGCGACAGTCACCCGCAAGTCTCACGCTTCAGTACGACGATGCCGACGTCGGAGCAACCACAAGACGACACGTGTGGCTGTCACATGGGCAGCAATCACTGACGTCTTGCGTGAGGGAAACAAGAGGACAAGGCAGAGCCCTCGCGTCGGCGGCGGGTGCGCGTGGTGGGGCCCAGCCAGTGACGCGGAGGACGCGTCTTTAGTCGCCACGTAATAACTGAGGGGCATTTTAGTAATTACGCCCGTTCGGTGGGGGCGGCTGTAGCTGGGCATTTAAAAGCGCCGCCTGTTGTCCCGTCAGGTAACTGGGCCCACTTTTGCTGTTTGGCTCAACGTAACGCAATAGCGGATTGCTAGGACGACGGCCTTGTTATTTACGGGCAAAATTATTGATTTTGTTTTTATGTTTTTAATTGTGTATAATTAATTAATTTTAAAATTATTTTATATTTTTAAATTTGATACGACTTTAAATTTAAATTATTATATAGATTATGGAATCATCTGATCTTTTATATCGGGTTAAACTGAGATGGGTCCGGTCACCATCTTCGATAATTTGGACTCTACGCAATACAGTGAATAAATAAGATGTCAGAGTATTGGTGAAACTCACTTCCTAATTTATTCTTCGACGTTCAAGATAGAAATATTTTCCAATAAATAAAAATATACGATGATATAAGAAAATGTGTGTATGTACTTATGTGAGAGAGTGAGTAATATTAGAGGGTTTGGCTTTGGTGAGTGTGTTTACGAGGAGTAGCTTTCGAAGGATGCCGAAAGGTTTGGTTCTGGTGGTACGCTCGCTTGGAAGCGGCTTTAGAGTGGTTCCGAAAGGCTTGGTTTCGGTAGTATGCTCAGTGGGGAGCGGCTCTGAAAAAATAGGAGAGACAGGAATGCTCTCTATTTGGGATCGTATCTTGCATTCTCTCTAAATTGTCTTATATTCTTCTCTTTGGGTTTTCGCCTTTCTCCAGCAATGGGGAAGAGATACTTGTAGACGACGACCCAACATGGCTTTGGTGCCAAAGGTTGGACAGCTATCGTACCGGGATTAATAGGTCACGGGTTGTTGACCGAACCCACCAGTGCTAACAGTCATTTTACGGTAGTGGTGCGACTGATGGTCCTTGTTAGCATTTTCCAATCCATTCCGACCAGTGATTCGTTGAACAACGCTAGTGGCGGTAGTGGCTTGGTAGTAGCAGCGTCATTTCTGCTACATGCAGGTGAGCATGGCCGTCCTCTCTGATCGTCCGATCTTCGTCCACTTGATGGTGCGGCCCTATTGGCGACTTGATCTTCTGGCGGTTCGACTCACGGCGACTCACCTCGACATTTGGTCTGGACGCTGCCACTTAAACCTGCCTCAAGATGCGCGGGGTCAGGCATCGTCGTTCCGTGATATAGGAAAATGAAGCCTCAGGGCATTGGTAGTTGAGCGGTGTTGTCGTCGTGTCAATCGAGGCGTTAGAGCGCATTGATTGCGGTGGGTCGTATCACGTCAGATGCCATAATGGCTCTGATGAAAGGACACGTCGCTTCGTTTCCTTCAAATGATGTCATTGCTGGTGGGGGAGTTGGCTATTTAAGTGTTGGCCGCTGACCGTTTCCTTAATTGCTTGTCGCTTGCTAGCATTTCAGCCCCTGGGTTTGCCACTTTTTCACCTCATTGGTTTCTGCTCTGGTCCATAAATGGCTAACGGGGGTTTCATTTACATCTCTGATCTGCTTGCATGGCCAGCAGGATTGTCATTATCCTCTGAACCAGAGTCCTCGTCTAAGGAGGAAAGCTCCAACAAGGAGACGACGGTTAGAGTTGGAGCAGAGGGTTCAGTGGGCACAATGACCATTAAGGAGGGGCATCATTCAAAGGCCTCGGTTCTTGGAACCCTAGGGTTTTTGGAGGTGGCTCCTAGTTTCAAACCTATTGGACATTCCTGCCAGGTATTTTGTCTCTCGAGGGTAGCATAAATTTTTGCATGCATTTTTTTGTTGATGTAGTCTCTGGCTAACCACCATTTTTTGTTTGGCAGCCTTGGAGGGTGCCTTGTACGAAGGAGGAGACTACCCATGCGTAGCTGGATGAGTTAGAGCGCCAGATTGAGGCTGTCACTGGGGAGGCACAGAAGGCTTGGAGCGTGCGAATTGTCTCACCTGAGCTCTATCAGAATCCGAGGCGTGATTGCAAGGGCTGGTCAAGGCTCACATCCGGGACTTAGATCGAATTGCCTCACTCGAGGACGAGATTTAGAGGACTCAGAGGGAGCTTGTCGTTCGTTGGCGTGAGAATACCTGACTTAGAGGTGGACCCTGGTCGTAGGTAGGAATAGGATCTTCTTTTTTTCTTCTTGTATTTTTGAGGCCGATAGTTACCTTCAAATGTGAATCCCAAATTTTTCAATAAAACATGCTAAATCGCTTTGATTGTTGCCACATGTTGTCTGTGATTCGGATGTTTGAGCGTTCTTCTCTACAGCTTTTCGACCATAAAATTGGGTCGTGTGGACCCTTGGTGGCCTGATCTTTTAGTAATCTAGACTTGCGGCCGTTTGTTTTTAGCATTGCGTCAGGACGGGGTCCAGTTAGATTTGCCTCAGGCCTGCAAAGGTCGTGCACTGTCAATTTGCCACTTTAGGAAACGGTAGTGCTAGGGTGTTAGAAATAGCAAATTTCTCCGCGGGTTGGCCGTCTTGAGTCTGTTAGACTATCATTATTCATGTCGTTTGATTGATCCACCATAGCCCCTCTAGGGTGTGGCACATGCCGTAGTTGTTATGGGCCATACCCCTTCGACTTCTCCATACGACATCGTTTTGGTTTAGGCGAGGGTTTATTTAAACCCTGGGCCTTTGCCATTTTCATACCATTTCTCTTCAATTCAAACTGCTTTGCCTTCATGATCTCTTCTTACTTCTTCATCCATGGTTCTTAGGGAAGTTGATAGGATTCGGTTTGTTGTCACCGTCCGAGATGTTGAGTCCCTATTTGCACAGTTTAAGATCCCCAGTACCATGGAGTCATGGCTACCTAGCACCAGTGATAGATGTTGTGTGAGATCCCAAAATCAAAAAGGCTTAAAATAGGAATAAAATATTGCTACTTAAAATTGGAGTGACCTTATACTATTAGAAGGTCAAACCACTTCATGGAAGTGCAAGAGGCCGAAGTGAATAATAAGAGAAATTTAACCGGGTTTAGAAATATTGACCGGTCTTTGACCGGCCTGAGGGAAAGTTAACCGGCCTTGAATAAAAGAAATGAAATGTTGGTTGGCTTTGAGGAAAATTGTACATCGGACTTAAGGAAGTTGACCGAATTTTGAAGATATTGACCGAATTTTGAAAAAGTTGACCGGTTTTAAGTAAAAGTTGACAGGTAAGGAGTGAAACGTTGGCAAAAAAATGGTTTAATAAGGAGCAGTTGGCCTGAATAAACTAATGGTAACTAAAGACAAAAGCAAACTTTATTATTTAGTTAAAATCCAACTGGGCGACGACCAAATGGAGTAAGTAAGCTAACCTAATTACTCCCACTTACCCTCTAAAAAGAAGTACCGAACAAGTGACTTACCCTCACTTACTCCACCTACTCCCTCCTTTTTATATACCAGGCTCCAGTTGATGAATGAGTGTGAGTTTTTGGCACAATGGAAGAATAAAGAGCGAAAAAGGAGGTAAAAACTTTAAGGCAGCTAGAGTGGGCAGTCAGGCAAGTTACTTCGGATACTAACCTTTTTAAGTTTCGTTTTGTATCCAATTTTAAAGTTCATACTTTAAGAATATTGCAAGTATACTTCACCCTTTTCAAGTCAAGATCATTAAGTATTCTTCCGTTTTCAATGTCCAGTTTTAAGAAAAACTGCTAGTGTTTCTCCTTCCGATTCAAAATACTTACCATTTTAAAGTTACTGCTTAAGTTGTATTTACGGTATGATGAATTTCATGGTTAGTTTATATTCTCTGTTCTCTACCTTCTGTTTCCTACTTAAATCGCAATTGTATAAAACCCGGACTAAAAATGAAATCGGCATTGTAAGCATCATTGCATGATAAAATCAGAATCGGCCTGCTTGCACAATCTGAACTGGCTTACCCTTGTGAAAATTAGATTCGGCCTACTTGCATGCTAAATTTGAATCGGCTTATCCTTGATAAAATCGAAATCGGCCCCTTTGCATGTTAAAATCGAAATCGGCCCCTTGCATGATAAAATCGAAATCGGCCTTTGCATGTTAAAATCGAAATCGGCATTTGCATGTTAAAAATCGAAATCGGCCTTTGCATGTTTAAAATCGAAATCGGCTCCTTTGCATGTTAAAATCGAAATCGGCCCATTGCATGATAAAATCGAAATCGGCTTTTGCATGTTAAAATCGAAATCGGCCTTTGCATGTTTAGAATCGAAATCGGTCCCTTTTGCATGATAACAACGAAATCGGTCCCTTTGCATGAAAAATCAAGTTCAGCCTTTGCATGAAAAATCAAGTTCAACCTTTGCATGAAATTAAGTTCGGTCTTGCATGTTGAAAACAAGTTCGGCCTCCCTTGAATGATAAAACAAGTTCGGCCTCCCTTGAATGACAAATCAAGTCCGACCCTCCCCTTTGCATGAAATCAAGTTCGGCCTCCCTTGAATGAGAAGTCAAGTTCGGTTTTGCATGATAAAATCAAGTCCGGCCCTCCTCTTTGCATGATGAATCAAGTCCGGCCCGTTTTGCATAATGAAATCAAGTTCGGCCATGTGTTCCTTGTATTTGGAACCGGCCTCAAGGAGAAACCCAACTCGGTCTTAACATGAAATCACAACTGGCCAACTTTATATTATGAAAATGAAATCGGCTCCCTTGATGTGAAAAGAGCTCCGGTCCTTTCTTGATGAAAATCTAAACCGGCCACTTCAAGCATGAAAATCTAAACCGGCCACTTTAAGCATGGAATCTAAACCGGCTTTCCTTTGTAAGAAAATGTAACCGGCCTTGTATCGTATTTTGAAACCGACTTAAAGTATATAATTTTTAAACTAAGTTCTGTGATTTGAAACTGACTTGAAGTATACGATTTTTGAACCGGCTTTAAGATATCTATACACAATCTCTGAAGGGTTAATAGTGATGTTTCTGACTGATACTGAAAATGGCTTTCAGTAAACGATAAGAAGAAAATGTTTCTGTTATGTTATTATGGATCCAGGACTGATATGCAGTTAGGTTAGGTTCTCCGACATGCCTTAGAACGTTAAGGTGGTAATCGAGGATAACTCTGTCCATGGAATTATATGTGGTTCGCCCCTCCTCAGGGCGTTATAATAGGAGGGTAGCTTCTGTTCCGTTTTGGCCTGCGCCCCCTTGGATTGGGAAATGATCTTGTGAGGTGGGATAATCTATTCTGTTCTGTCTATTGCCGTTGATTGTGGAGAGATGTATACAATCTATCTTCGATTATTCGCCCCCTCCGCTAGTAGGGTCTACTAGTAGGGTCCTTTACTGATAAAAGATAAGTTTTCTATAAATTATGAAAGTAAGACCGATTTCTGCTTTCTGAAATATGAGCACATTGATTTCTGATTTTCAAAGACCGTTTCTATTTTCTGACAGTTCTGTATATGTCAGCATCATATTTCTATTATAAATCACTTCCTATGGCATTTGTAACTTCATGTGCAATAGTATCTATTTTGCCGAGTTATGTTCCCCATACAAGTTTTACTATATACCTGTATGTACTTTATTAGTCCTCGACTCACTGTTTTCTATTTTTCCCATTCCAGATGAGACTATAGAATTCGTGCCTGATGAGAGGAGTGACTAGAGCTCAATTTAAGAGATTTTAAGGATTCCAAATCATACTTTTGAAGTTACCACGGAAGAAGCAGCTGATGTAATGATCTAAATAGATGTATTTTTAAAATTGGATCCTTGTGCCTATGTGCGCATGAATGAATTTTATGGGAATTAGTTTAAATGCTTCGACAGGTTATTAGATTTACTTCCGCTACATGTTTTATGGATAATGTATGTGGATCCCAGATGACATCTGTGATCCTGTGTTTACATATTGTGATGTAGCTAGACTAGCTGTGTGCATGTACTGAGTTACGGTACAGGCTATTTAGTCCTGTTTTGACTGACGGATTTAAAAAAAAAAAAATCTGTTCCGTCACAGGTTGTTCCCTGCTGGAGGGATATATTATGATCTACAAGTCCCACCTGAAGGGGAGACTTCATTTTCCAATCACACAAGAGCTATATGAGATTTTGTTAGGTCTGGGCATCCTGATCGTGAGACTATAGCCCAACGCTGTCTGGTACTTGGTCTTTATGTGTGTCTTTGCCCACCATTACAACTGTAAGTTTAGTCTCAGGTTGGTGAAAGTGATCTTCCATTTCAACTTAAGCACCCGCGGCTTCTCTCTTTGCCATTTTTCAGCAAATTTGTGAGAGAGGAGAGATAGAGCTTGGAGAAGAGAGAGAAGGAGGAGATCGAGACTCTCGGGTTTGTTTCTGGCTTAAAATTAGTTGAAGAAGTTACAGATCAGGTCGAGGTAAGTGTACCTATATACTTTTCTTTCTCTCGTTGTTCTTTTTGTTCCGCTCTCTTCAGGAATTTTTGTTTCGATATCCGTCTAAGTTTATATTTTATAAAACCCATGTATTGAGTATGTATATATGTTGATTTCATATCCGATTTCTAAATTTTATATGGTATTTTGCACATAAAAACCCTAACTCCGCGCCTAGATGCTTTTACCTGTTTATTTTGAGATTTTTACATAAGAAAATCATCCATTTATTCTTGAGATTCAACATCAAGGTTTTCTTATTCTATATTTTTTTATGATTCTCCATTATTGTACACATCTATTCCAGCCTGAGGATATTCGTTAAGATGTAGATGGTGTAAAAATTAGAATCCAATGGTTTGAGAAGATTTTACAACTTGTAAAATAAGATCGATAAGAAGACTGAAAAATGTCAGGTTCTACTACTAGAATTAAATCTAAGGAATTTTTTTAGTAGAGGTTGCAAGTAAAGACAAAGTTAGATAAGGTTTGGTGCATTTTTACAACTCGAATTATAAGTTGACTTTTTTAGTACATTACTTTTAGCGATTATAGAAGATCAGAAGGTCTGAGTAGAAGATTGTAAAGTTTTATTTAATAATTATGGTTATCGAGATTTTTTTTATTACCATAAATCTCATATTATTATTATTATTTGTATCTATTATTTACTGTACATATTTATTCGTTCTAGATCTAGATCTAAATACATTTTACTTATATTATATATTTTGTTATATTTTATTTTCATAATTTTAAAAAAAAGTTGAAATGGGTTGAGATTAAGGACCTCCTATTTATTTTTTATTTTTTAAATTGAATTGCATAAAATTCTCTGTTTCCCCATCATTCTTCTTCTTTTTTTGTCCATTCGAGCAATTATCTTCTAGCATGTTTTATCTTTTGAAAAATACTAGTCACTACTGCAACAGATATAGTGCCGTGGTATTGTTGACATTATTTTGTAATCGGCCAATTTATAATAAAAATAGTGAACTATTTACGTGGGAGCCAACAAGAGCAAAATCATTGCAGGAGTTGAACTACTGCACCATTTCAAGAGGACAAAGACTATATTTTAATGCAAGTAGTATATTAACAACGAGTGGATTATTTGTGATTGGTCCAGTATCGTAGGCTGACCCAGAGTGCGAAGTGTAGCAAAGAAGCTTCATCTTGGCAGGAAAAACATTTGTTTTGGCGGGAAGAAAATTCCTCCTGATGGAAAAAATAGAACTCTATTTGGCGGGAAAAAATCCATCACCTCCCTCGATAAAAAGGAGGGAAATAGAACTCCCTTGATTTTGGGTGGATTATCGTGATGTTTTCTCATGTACTGATGATTGAAAAAATAGGTGTGTGATCGAATTAAACCATTCTTGTAAATTAGGAATCTGCCTTGTGATATGATTCAACCTAGATTTAAGTAGGAAACCTTTGGCTTGTGATATTGGGAATTAGAATGATTCTTTGGGCTAAGTTTCCAAGGTAAGATCTTCTCTTCAAGGACATGAAGTAGGAATCGGAAAGGATTTTTTTTCCTGCTTAATTAAATTTTGAGGTTTGCTAAATTCTGAGGATAAAATTTCTATAAGTTGGGAAGAATTGTAACGTACCAGTTATCGAATACTATAATTATAGATAATTGGGTTAATATAATCAAGATTAGGTTTAATCCATGTGAGAAAATATAGTTTTGTGATTGTGGGATGAATTGGCGGCATAGGCCCACCGGGCGCCCAAGGTGACACCGCGGGCACCCAAACAAGTGGGCCGACCACCGCCGGGCGTTCGAGCACCCAGGGCGAGCGTTGAATCCAGGAGGCACTGCGCGCGAAGTGGGATGGCTAGGCGCTCGAGCACGGGCCTGTTATAAGGCCACGTCGGGTTTTCTCTCTATGTCATTTTATATTTTGGTATCACTTAAGTAGGATAATTTAAATTGTTAAACAACTAAACTTTTTTCTTCTTAATTAAATTATGAAAATATTATTATTTTTGTTATTATCATTATAATCATCATTATTATTATTATCATTGTTGTTATTATGATACGCCGTTTTTCTCCTAAAGGAAATTCTATATAAGGAACCCCTTAGTAGCCAGACGCACCTCATCTTTCGCAATCTACTTTCTATTGCAACAGAAATTTAGTGAGGAGAGTGTGATATACTGTATGTTTAACCAAAAATTTGATAAAGTTTTGGCTGTAATACGGTTGTCGATCCAATACAAAAACTTATAAAATATCCTATACAATATACATAATCCACACATTCACAAGCATAGGACCCAAAAAGCCACAAAACCACATATGACACAAATGTCATAACTTTCGTACGATGTTGGTTTAAAATAGATGCCACTAGGTATCCAAACAAACTATAATAACCTGTAAAAGTATATATATTCATCAATATAGCAAATACTACACTACGGTATATCATCATCATCATATAAATACATCTATGTATAAAATCCATTAGAAATATAGAATATCCCATTAGAAGGTATAAGACTGTATAACTAAGTCCATAAGGTCATCATCCATGTCTTCAGGTCTAGCCGACTCAAATCTTTTACTATGTTTCATCGGGTGCAAATTTATACTCATCTAGAGGAAGAAAAACAGTAATTATGAGCCAAATGCTCAGCAATGCATAAAATTAACAAGGAACATGCATATTTTATAATCAAAATCATAATAGTACATGTAGGAATGATGTTATAAAACATGATTTAGAAAAGCATGCTTTCGTAATTCTTTTTAAATTTTTTTAGTTCATTTCCTCTTCTTTTCTTAGTCATCAAATCATGAAGAAAACTTATTTCGTTTGGGACTTGGGGCTAGTAGCTTTACTGACTAAATGAGTAGTCGGTCGTAACCTGGATTGTGTTTACTTCTACATAATCAAAAGCCATCTCCTCCTATTCAAGACCTAGAGGCAGGCCGCTTACATACAATTCCTATAGATGGGGCCAATAGTCGTAAGCGGCACCAAAATAGATAATGACCTTTCACTATAATAATATATTAAGGTATGCCAAAAAAATCACCTGTTATAAAACACGGTTAGGATAATTCTTAAGTTTTCACTGTAATATCTTTACCATGCCAAAAATATACTATTTGCTGAACGATTCTCTGTCCAGGTTCTCAATTCCTTATTTTTTTTAGAAAATTCTGCTCTTAAGTATAAAATTATTGATTCTCACTCTGTTGGAGAACGGTTCATAAATAATACATCACTTAAATATGGAATATTCCTTTTTAGTTCTTTTTCCATAAAACTTATTAAGATTCATATTTTCATATTCCTCGTGAGCTTAATTTTTTACGTGTTCTTTATTTCATACATAATCTCCTTTGGAGTTTAAGAGAATTTAGGAAATCCTTTTTATATTAAGCCAAATAGAATCTTAAAGTTTTCGATCGAGATTTCTTTCACAAATGGTTCACAATACGATTTTTGAAACATATAAAATTAATATATTTATAATACATGTATAAATCATTATAAAGTTTGGAACATGTAAGAATTTTTTATCGCCGTGAGCCAAACATAACTTTAGAGTCTCCGGACAATAAATATCTTCACAATTACATATAACATAATTTTTTAAAAATATACAAAATAACATACAAAACATACATGTGGATAATTATCTCAATTCACATCCAATGATATTCTCGAAATACATAAAATTAACATATACAAAATATATGTACATAAATATCAAATAATCGAAATACCTACATCCATGAAGTTAGGATTTCCAAGTTCTAAAACCAAATCATGTATAAACCCTCAATTTTGTAGGTAAAAATGCTGGGGCACGGGTTAGGATTTTTGGGTGTACAAAATTGCATAAAACTAGCAAATCGTACATCCAATTAATAAATTAACATGTTTAAAGTATGGTTAACAATATTTTAAAGCCAATTTATGTAAAAGTGCCAAAATAATCGATAAAATCGTTCGGGGCGTGGGGGTTAGGGTTCCACGTTCGAAAATCGGTCAAAACTACGAATCGGATATAAAATCTACATATGTGCATGCTCAAGTCATGGGTTTTCATTATCTAAGATCGAATCATACATAAAATCCAAAATAAACAGGTAAAACGGTCCGGGTACGGGTTAGGATTTTTGGGTACAAAATACTGCACAAATCTTACAAATAAGATATAAAATTGAAGTATTTTCATATTTAGGTCATGGGTCATGCAAAATATAAACTTAATTGGGTATCGAAACGAGAATATTCGAAGAAAACAGAACAAAAATATAATGTATCGGTTATTGAATAATGTAATTATGGATAATTGGGTTAAGATAACCAAGATTAGATTTAATCAATGTGAAAAAATATAGTTTCGTGATCGTGAGATAAATTGGAGGCATAGGCCTGTTGGGCACCCGTACCAGTGGGCTAGCGCCCGGGGCGGTCGCTGAATCCAGGAGGCAACGCTCCTGAAGCGCCCTGGCTAGGCGCTCGAGCGCAGGCTTGTTATAAGGCCACGTCGGGTTTTCTCTTCGCCTCATTTTATGCAGCTTCTAGGAGAAATAAGAGAGAGAGAGGGAGGAAGAAGAGAGAGAAGGAGGAATCCAAAGCTCCTGAGTTCAATTTCATACTCGAGCTAGTTGGAGAAGTGACAGATCGGGTCGAGGTAAGTGCTCTCATACCCTCCTCTTTTATTTTCTTACACTTTTGTTTCATTTTCTTCTAGTATTCTCGTTTTAATACTTGATTAAAATTATATTATGTATTACCTATGGTTTTAGTATGCATATATGTGAATTTCGTATCCAAATTTCAAGTTCTGGCAGGTTTTTCACATCAAAACCCTAACCGCGCGTCCGTATATTTTTACCCACGGATTTTTGGGGCTTTTTCTTAAATTGGGTCTAAAATATCACTATGGATAACTTGTATATGTTAATTTATCAATTGGATACCCATTTGGTAGCTTTATGTGAAATTTCATTTGCCAGAACCCTAACTCATGCCCGGATCACGTTTAACCAATTATTTCATATTTAATGCATGATTTGGCTTTAATTATGATTTACCCATGTCTTGAATATGTGTATTTATCGGTTTAGTGTTTGATTTTCATGTTTTCATCCGTTTGGTGCGTCCGGGAACTTTAATCGGCATGTTGGGACTGTTCATCCGAGGTAATTAGGTATTTTTTTATGAATCATCCTTATTTAATTGTTAATTAGGGTATACACGTTTGTATATGCTTAATCGTATATTCTGAAATATATTAATATGAACCTTTGTGAAGGAATTATCGTCCGAAAGCTTTAAAGTTATATTTTGATAATGTGGTAAGGATTTTCTAATTATTCCAAAGTATCATATCGAACTATACATATATTTAAAGTCACGTGAAGACTTAAACCCTCAATTAAGCAAGATATGTAAGAATACAAAGGTAAAGCCACAATTTATTATGTGTATGATTCGTTCTCCTGGTGTCAGAATTATGTGAAAGAAGTTTGATAGACTTTTCCTTAAAGATTAAGAAATCATGAAGCCTGGGCCACAAATTTATATTTAGTGGGTAGTATCCTCTGGTATGTCATTGATGTTATAGTGAAAACTCACGGATTACACTGGCCGAATATCTTGACCGTGTATTAGAGCAGGTGATGTCCTTGGCATATCATAGAATATTACTGTAGAAGTACGAGAACTGCCTTTGGGCCATAGGGGACATAGTGGCATATGTGATGGTCCCGTTTATCAGGTTATAGGTATATTGCTCACTGCGGGGTGTTGAATTGTGTGGCTATGAGTTTTAAAATGTGTAGAAGTATATACATTTCTTTCCTCATTCTCTCGTACATTTAGTCAGTAAAGTCTATTGGCCCTAATCCGTAAACATAAATAAAATCTATGCATGATAGGGAACACCAAGAGAAGAAAGATATAATATGGAAAGTTATCTGTAATCCGAAAATGTATTTGCTCACATTTCATATTATGCATCATATATTATACTTCTATTTCCTTTTCAGTTCCGTTTTAAATATATTGTATATTATCCTTGATTATTAGGCACTTATTGAACTTTTAGCTCGCCTTTACTACTTTCCTTATTTCCAAATGAGTACGAGCTTATATTCGATAGGGTGGGGGTAGAGGATTAGAAGTTGGTTAGGTATGAAAATCTTGGAAGATAGCTTGAAGATTTAGATGTGTGATTTTGTACTCCTTTTATGGAGTATTTTGTATTGTTTTTTAATAGTCATGTAAAATGACGGTGATGATGTCCGTAGTGTGTAGTCTCTGTTATCTTTTATGGATGTCTATATTTTTACAGATTATTATGGTTTGTTTCAGATATCTAATGGCCTTTCTCGTGTTCTGATGTTGTGTCCGGAGATATAACGTTAGAGCCACATAATAATTATGGCATGATTTAGGACCCTGTGTTGATTAGTTGTGTTTGTCTCGATATTGGAGTTTGATATTGATGGATTTTGGATGTGTTGAGGTTGTATATTTATTATATAGGTTTTGTATTTGTTTGATGACCGTTTTTCTATCAGAATTCTACCGAATTTTTGGTAGAAAACTCGGTCCGTTACTTTTGGTATTAGAGAAAAAGGGATGCCTTAAGTTTGATTTGAATTTTATGCAGAAGTTTAGATTAGATTAAGCTAGATCGAATAAGTAAATGGAGGCTTAGGATAATTAAGTTAGATCGGATAGTTCTAGTTATACTGGTTGGGTAACTTAGGTTAAGAACTAATTTAGGAATAGTGATTTGGTTTGGTTGTCTAGCTTACGCGTCCTAATTAGTGTCCAAAGTGTGATTTAATATGTGTGTTTTTATTTCAGAAAGAACATTAGCGTTTGCTCCTAGGTGAGGGTTTACTCGTGGTGGTGGTCGACCACAAGATCGAGAGGAAGAAGTTGTTTGGAGGCATCTTAAGGTCCGAATTTGATCGATGTTGAGGTAGTGTTTGAGTACATCAACATTGATTCGAGACCTATATAGTTGATTTTAGTTCGAAGTTTAAGATTGACTGCCTCTGGGTTGAAGTCCTCTGGCTAGTAATTTGCTAAGAAAAGGTGCTTGAATATGATGATCAAGTGTGATGGATTAAGGTGGAATAGATGGCTTGAGGTTAGTATAGCTCAAAGACAATTCTAGTGTAACGAATCCAAAGATATTGATTTATAATCGATTGGGTAATGACTAAGTGCCTAGACTTTTGGGTAACTCGGATCCTATAAAGGTTGAGATATAAATCCTAAGGATTGAGATGGTGTCTGCTGTGATCTAATATTTTGAAGGAGACAAGGAGATGTTGCCCTATAGAAGTTAGAAGGTGAAATTGACCTTGGGTGGTTGATGTGAAAAGAGCTATGTGTCTTGAAGATAAAGAGATACTGTGGGATATATTGTGGATGCTTTATGGATGAATATTTTATTTCGATAGGATTCTCGGGAGTATGTCTCAATTGTGGACAGTTCAATCGTATGATTAAAGATTGTCCATATTTCACGGGTTGAACGAAGTAGTCCAGTACTTTGGATCAAGGTTCCATTGTGATGGCACTAGTATTAAGGTGTTGTCTACCGTGGTGGAAGGAAAGGTTCCCGAATCTTGATATTTTAGTATATGCATTATTTTGGGATTCTAAGTACATATATTTTATTTGTATGTTCTAAGTTTATTCGTTTATTTAAGGACTAAGGTTTGATATTAGTGGTACTGAGGTCTAGGACATTTCTTTGGGTCCGTAGGTATGAAGCTGATAAGAACATTATGCCTTGTAGTCTAATTGTGAAATTTTGATTAGAAGGTAGAGTTGATCGATGTATCATAAATTAGTATCTCTGTACCTGCAAGCCATCTTATGAGGTTGTGTTTAATTTATGCTACGAGATGAGACCACACTTGGGGGTCATCTTGTGATCATTAAGAAGTTTTGGCTGTGGAAGCAATTGAGGATGTTCCTTGGAAGAGATAATGTGCCCGATTTATCTCTATTCAATGATTCGAGGTTGTGCCAAAGATGGCATCGATATTCTTGAGGATTTTGAATATAATTTAGAAGCATTGATCAAGTACCGTTTGGGTTTGTAAATTCATTGGCATATATGTGATTTTATGGGTTGAATCTTTTGGCCATGTTCAGACCATTATTGTGATATCCTCATAGATGAGTCCAAGGAATCATTGGAGTGTGAGACTCGGTAAAGGAAGATGTTGTTTTGGGTATGCGGATTCTTCGGTAGCAGGAATGTAGTCCGGTAGAGATTTAAGAGACGGCTAATTTAGGAAAGACTGATCGATGCCGCATGGGTATGCGGTTCTCTTGGTCATAGCTTAATCCGATAAGATATCTGTTAAGTACCATTCGAGGATTTACAATGTCTGTAGAGCGCATGACCTAGAAGCGATTGGTGCCCATTGGAGTAGGGCATGTGGGGATAACCTTTTAGGATTGAATAGTAAATTATCGACCATGTCATTCGGGTAGATCCCTGATGGATCAAGTATGATGCGGTAGAATGCAGTACCTTTGAGGAAGGCTTATGATTATGCCTATCTTGTATCATTGGTGGGTGGTTACCCTTTTGATAAGTGGGGGAGAAACCCATGATCGGGATTGCTCCAGCCGTGGTTTGGAGTTCACAATTGGGGTCGTTGCTTCAAGGGTTTATAGGCCTTGCTTAAGGAAGTAGTTATTGTCTAGTTGATCATAAAGGACTGAGCGGCTGTCTCACGGGGAGAGATGGCCATGCAGTAGTGCAGGTTGGTGAAACTGCTTAAGGACCACAATGGTGAGTTTCGGTGTCAGTTAGGAGAAGACAATCAAGTAATAGCATAAGTTAGTGAGGTTGTTGAAGGATTATACTTACGCAATGTTTCATCACCCAAGAAGTATATTATTGCTGAAGTTTTTGATGATGAGTTGCTATTGATGCACGCTTCACGTTTGAGGAAGTTGTCAGAAATCTAGAAGGTGAATCACGGGCAAATCTTAACGTTCGAGTGGGTGAACATTTTGTGCTTGGGGAAAGATTTGTATTCTGAATATCAAGGTTATGAACCTCGGTCTCCTTCAAGAAAGGTGTATATTTTTATTGATAAGTGGATGTCGGGATTCTTTAGATTGGGTTTTGTCTTGGTGCATCATAGGAGTTAATGTAAGGTGAATATTGAGTAGCTCATAATATTTAAGGGAAGGGGTACTTTGCCTTTGGTTTTTGGAAGGAGTGTTACTTTCTAGGTTGTGAGGTGATGGAATTATGTGATGAGCATCCCTCATCGTTTCGATTTTGAGATTGTTAGGGCAGCAAGAATTAGGGCTTCCATTGGGTTAATTGTGAAATTGGCAGGTTAGGATAGCCCATTCATTGTGATTTAGATGATACGTTTGGATTAAATAAGTTGACTCGCCGGTATGCCGACGAGAAGATAAACTGCTAAGTATTCGATATTCGAGGTTTTGGTGGTAACTTGCGTCGGTACCTAGATTTTTAGATGACTACTTCAATTGTGTTCCTTAGGTTGATAGTAATTTGGTGATTTTGGGCCTTGCCGTAGTTATATATGCATCCTTGAGATTTTTCTTATGTTTCTAGCTACTGGATAATTTGAGTGTTTGATATGAATTAATAGATACGTGCAACAAAAGGATTTTTAATGCCTTAATGAATGGTTAATCAGAGCAGCGCAGTATAAGCATGTGGGCTCGTATCCTAGAAATTTCGGAATGGGATTAAGGTTCCAAGTGAATGGTCTTCCTCAAGGCTTAGGATAAATCAAAGTAGGGGTCTGTTTGTCCGTCTAAGATTTTATATTAAGTCGGAGAGGTAGTCAATAAATGAACTTGTCTTGATTTTGGGTGGATTATCATGACGTTTTCCCATGTACTGGATGATTGAAAAATACGTGTGTGATCGAATTAAACCCTTCTTGTAAATTAGGAATTTTCCTTGTGATATAATCCATCCAACCTAGATTTAAGTAGGAAACCTTTGGCTTGTGATATTGGGAATTAGAATGATTCTCTGCGCTAAGTTTCCAAGGTAAGATATTCTCTTCAAGGATATGAAGTAGGAATCGGAAAGGATTTTTTTTCCCGCTTAATTAAATTTTGAGGTTCGTTAAATTTTGAGGACAAAATTTTTATAAGTTGGGGAGAATTGTAACGTACTAGTTATCGAATAATGTAATTATAGATAATTGGGTTAATATAATTAAGTTTAGGTTTAATCCATGTGGGAAAATATAGTTTTGTGATTGTGGGACGAATCGGCAGCATAGGCTCGCCGGACGCCCAAGGTGACACATCGGGCACCCAAACAAGTGGGCCAACCTCCGCTGGGCGTTCAAGCACCCGGGGCGAGCGTTGAATCCAGGAGGCATTGCGCCCGAAGTGGGATGGCTAGGCGCTCGAGCACGGGCCTGTTATAAGGCCACGTTGGGTTTTCTCTCTACGTCATTTTATGCGGCTTCAAGGAGAAATAAGAGAGAGAGGGAGAGAGAAGAGAGAGTACGAGGAATCCGAAGCTCTCGAGTTAGATTCCGAGCTCGAGTTAGTTGGAGAAGTGATAAATGGGGTCAAGAAAAGTACGCCTATACACTTCTCTTTCGTTTTCTTATACTTTTATTTCATTTTCTTCCAGTATCCTCGTTCCAATATCCGATTAAAGTTATATTATATATTATCTATGGTTTGAGTATGCACATATGTGAATTTTGTGTTCAAATTTTGAGTTTTGGCTGATTTTTTGCACCAAAACCCTAACCTCGCGTCTGGACATTTTTACCCACGGATATTTGGGGCTTTTGCTTAAATTGGGTCTAAAATATCATTACCTATAACTTATATATATTAATTTATCAATTGGATACCTGATTTGGTAGCTTTATGTGAAATTTCGTTCACTGGAACCCTAACTCACACTCGGACCACGTTTAACCAATTATTTCAAGTTTAATGTATGACTTGGCTTTAATTGTGATTTACCCATATCTTGAATATGTCTATTTATCAGTTTAGTATTCGATTTTCATGTTTTGACCCGTTTGGTGTGTTTGGGAACCTTAATCGGTGCACTGGCACTGTTCATCCAAGGTAATTGGGTATTTTTGCATGATTCTTCCTTTTTTAATTCTCAATTAGGTTATATATGTTTATATATGCTCAATCGTATATTCCAGAATATATTAATGTGAACCTTTGTGAAGGAATTATTGTCTGAAAGCTCTAAAGTTACGCTTGGTCGATATAGTAAGGATTTCTTAATTGTTCCAAAATATCATATCGAACTATGCATATGTTTAAATTCGCGTGAAGACTTAAACCCTCAATTACGCAAGATATGTAAGAATACGGAGGAAATGCCATAATTTGCTATGTGTATGATTTGTTCCTTCGGTTTGAGAATTATGTGAAAGAAATTTGGTAGACTTTTCCTCAAAAATTAAGAAATAATGAAATTTGGACCATAAAATTATATTTAGAGGGTAATATCTCCTAATGTGCCATTGATATTATAGTGAAAACTTATGGATTACCCTGACCGTATATCCTAGTCGTATATTAGAGTGAGTGATATTCTGACACGCCTTAGGATATTATTGTAAAAGATGAGGACTGTCTTTCGGCCACGGAGGATGTGGTGGCATATGTGATAGCCCCGTATATTGGGTTATAGGTATACCACTCGTCACGGGATGTTGAATTACGTGGTTATGCGCTTTAGAATGTGTAGGAGTATATACATTTCTTTCATTGTTCTCCCACACCTTTAGTTAGTAAGGTTTACTGGCTTTGATCCACAAACTTAAATGAAATCTATGTATGATAGGGGACACCAAGAGAAGAAAGATATAATATAGAAAGTTATTTGTATTCTAAAAATGTATTTGTTCATATTTCATCTTATGCATCATATATATACTTCTATTCCCTTCCTAGTTCCGTTTTAAATACATCATATATTATCTTTGATTATTATGCACTTGTTGAACTTTTGACTCACTTTTACTGCTTTCCTAGTTTCCAGATGAGTATGAGTTGATTCTCGATGGGGCGAGGTAGAGGATTAGAAGTAGGCTAGGCATGAAGATCTTAAAAGATAGCTTGAAGACATAGATGTGTGATTTTATACCCCTTTTATGGAGTATTTTGTATTGCTTTTTAATCGTCATGTATTATAACGGTGATGATGTCCATAGTGTGTAGTTTTTGCTGTCTTTTATGGATGTCTATACTTTCGCAAGTTATTATGGTTTATTTTAGGTATTTACTGACTTCTCTCTGTATTTGATGTTGTGTCTGAAGACATAACGTTGGATTCTCGGAATGATTATGGCATGATTTAGGATCTTGTGTTGATTAGTTGTGTTTGTCTTGATGTTGGAGTTTAATATTGATGGATTTTGGATGTGTTGAGGCTGTATATTTGTTGCACATGGTTATTATACAGATTTTGTATTTATTTAATGGTCATTTTTCCGCCAGAAATTTGCCGAATTTTCGGTAGGAAACTCGATCCGTCACAAAAAGTGCAAAGAAACGAAAGTGGAGAGTATGGGTGCACTTATCTTGGTCAGATTTATCGCTTTTCTAACTAAATCTAAGGCAGATTCGAAGTCGAGAGCTTGATTTCCTCCTTTCTCTCTTTTCTCCCTCCCCCCTTTGTCTCCTTTCTACTGGAAGCCAGGAAAAAATGTCGAAATAAAACCCTCACGGGTTTAAATCCTAGGCTAGCTCTCAAGCGCTGGCTTGGCACATAGTAGGAGCGCTCAACCTGCCTCTAGTGCCTTCCCCGTGTGCTGGTCCACAGGTTCGGGTGCCTACTGCGCCACCTTGGGTGCCCAACGGGCCTATCCCGTCGATTCTTTCCACGGTCTCGAAAATAAATTTTTTCATATGAATTAAGCTCAATTTTGATCGTAATAACTTAATTATCTGCAAATATGATATTCCGAAATCGATACATTACAATTCTCCCCCACTTATAGAAATTTTGTTCTCGAAATTTGACGAATCTTAAAATTCAATAATTGAAAAACAATCCTTTCAGATTCTTTCTTCATGTTTCTATGACATATCCTTGATTACATGACTTATCCTAAGGGACTTTATCATAAGACAAATTCCTAAACTCTAAACGACTTAACCTGATCACTTACTGATTTCCTCAGTCATTGATGCAAGGGAAACTTTATGACAACGCACAAAATCTAAAGGCAACCCAGATTATATTGGCTATTCTTCAACTTAATTCAATACCTTGAACGAGCTAATGGACTTCTACTTCAATTCATCCTAAGCCTCATAAATGCTTGATTACATAGAACTTCAACTTATTTTGAAATCCTTGGGCCATAGGCCCATATGCTATTGTTGCGCCACTCTAACTGACCATTTAATTGTATATTAAAATCAATCGTAATTATTATCTATTGATTCATATCAGATACCTAGGTTATACAGCAACTATAAACTTAATAAAATTCCAAAAAGATCTATATACCTGAGACAAAACCCATAATCTTCAGAGTACATCCAACATAGGAAATACAAATGAAACAATTATCCTAAGAATTTTGGTATGGCCTCAAGTTACCACTAAAATCTCAAAACTTGAATACTAAGTGACTTATCATTCCATTGGTATACTAACGAGCCAACTTATTTAATCTGATCGTATTATCCAAATTGCAATAAATGGGTTGTCCTTGTTAGCTAATCCACAATTATTCAAACCCTTAAGATCGTCGTCGTTCTAATAACCCCGAAGCAAAATCATAAGGACTTATTATCTCATAATTCCGAAACCTCAATGCCTTGGATACGTCTCTTCCTTCTAAAACCAAAAGCAAGGCATCCCACTAGCCCAGGGGCAATAATTCACATACGATGATGTAGGAAAATGCAATCCTAAGTCTTCCTCAAAAGCATCACATTCTACTATAATTCACTGGATCTATCAGGGATCAATCTAATCAATATGGTCGACAATTTAACCTTCATTTCTTGAAAACTACCTTCATATATCTCATCCCAACGGATACCGATCGCTTCTAAGCCAAACGCCCCACGAACATTGCAAAACCTTGAGGAACATTTAATGGGTATCTTTTTGAATTTACCTAGACCCAGGTGAAACAGATACTTCCATGACATTAATCAGTCTTTCCCAAATGAGCCATTACTCCAATTTCTACAGAGCCACATTCATGCTATCGAAGGGATTATATGCCCAACATAACACTTTCCCGTACCAGACTCACCTTCTATTCTCCTTCTGTTCTCAATTGAGCACACGACTAACTACCTTCGCAATCCATGATATAGTCCTCAAATAGAGTTATAAACCCCATGACTCTTTGAATTTATCGATGAGGCCATCACAATATTGACCCGAATATGGCCAAATGATCCAACCCATAAAATTCATAGAAATGCCAATGAACCTATGAATCCAATTGGCATTGTCAGAACTTGAAACGGTTATATCCTTATCCTGAATGCTGCCATGGGTACAACTTCCAATTATCCACAATTAATAATACTCTGGATACAGATCGACTTTAGAAAACACCGAGCTCTTGCAAAGGATCAAATGATTCACCTATTCATTTCCAGAGTCCGGTTATCAGATCATTTATTTCCTGAACAACCTAAATTTTTAAAAATTTATAAATAACCTCACCATTTCATCTTACCTACCTCAAAGGTTCTAGAGCATCCCACAGTAGGCATCCCACTGATACTTCTTCGATTCTGTACGAAATCCTTAAAGATTGGTTTCGATTTTGGCACAACTTTGAATTACCGATTAAAAGATCAATCACCTAATCTTTTCTCTAAAAATATTCTCAATATTCACACGACCAAAACTCCTCGGTGACCGCAAAATGACCTCTAGATGTGGTCCCATATACTAAATGGACTTGGCACAAATCCTCATTAAACGATTTATTGGCAAAATGATACTAATTTTCTGATACATTGATTAACTTTGACTCCAACACAAAATTTTGTGACCCAATTGTAGGATGTAATACCCTTACTAAATCAATTCATACTAGCATGGCGGCTCGCTAACTAAATTACTATCAAAATCAGATCAAAGTTCGGTACTTCAAAGTAAATCAAATTTGCCCAACTAATCATATTTACGGACCCAAGAAAATATCATAGACTTTGATACCACTAGTATCAAGCCTAGATCATTAAATAGATGGATAAACTTAGGAGTCACAATAAAAATGTAGATTTGGGATCTCAAAACAATATATGTGCTACAATATCAAAATTAAAAAATCTTACTTTCCATCATGGTGAACGACATCTCAACACCTTGAGCCATCACTACAAAACCCAATCCAAGGCATCAGATTTCTTTACTATCAACCTATGGATGAGGACAATCATTAATTACGTGGCTGAACCATCCACAATCAAAATCATGCTCCCAAAACTTATCGGAAGGGATATTTATCCATAAAGCATCTCCAAACATGTACCACAATATATCTTTATTTTTCCGAACATTGGGTCGTTGTAAACATCAGTTCAAATCTCAAGATCCATATTCCAACTTTCATATAATCTTGACTTAGTTCTAGTCTAAATTATTTAAACTAAAACAATTGGAATTATTCGATTTATCTTAATCATCCTACGCTTTTATCTACTTTTTTAATTTTTTCTTACTCTAACCTAAATTTCAAGCCTAAGGCATCTCGTTCTTTGCTGCCATCTGTGACTTACCGTATTTCTAACAGAAAATTTGGTAGAGTCTCGGCTGTAATATTGTCGTCGACCTAATTGAAAAACTTGTAAAATATCATGTACAACATACATAATCCACACATTTACAAACACAGGACCCAAAAAGCTACAAAACCACATATGGCACTAATGTCATAATTTCAGTACGACATTGATTCAGAATAGATGTCACTAGGTATCCAAACTAACCATAATAACTTGTGAAAGTATATACATTCATCAATAAAGCAGATACTACACTACGGTATATCATCATTATCATATGCATATGTTTATATATAAAATCCATTAGAAATATAGAATATCCCATTAGAAGGTATAAGACTGCATAACTAAGTTCATAAGATCATCATCCACGTCTTCGAGCCTGGCCGATTTAATTATTTTACTTTCCCTCATTGGGTGCAAATTCATACTCATATGGAAGAAGAAAAACAGTAATGGTGAGCTAAATGTTTGACAATGCACATAGTTAACAAGGAACATGTGTATTTCATAATCAAAATCATAATAGTACATGTAGGAGGGAACAAAGATGCATATGAGGTTATTAAACATGATTCAAAAAAGCATGCTTTCGTAATTCTTTCTAAATTTCTTTAGTTCATTTTATTTTCTTTTCTTAGTCATCAAATTACGAAGAAAACTTATTTCGTTGGAGGCCTGGGGCCAATAGCTTTCTGACTAAAGGAGCAATCGGTTGTAGCCTGGATTGTATTTGTTTCTGCATAATCAAAAACCATCTCCTCCTATTCAACATCTAGAGGCAGGCCGTTTACATATAATTTCTATAGACTGGGCCAATAGTTGTAAGTGGCACTAAAATAGACAACAACCATTCACTATAATAATATATTAAAGCATGCCAAGAAAAATTACCGGCTATAAAATAAGTCACGATAATTCTTGAGTTTTCACTGTAATATCCTTGGCATGCCAAAATATACTATATGCTGAACGATCCTCAGTCCAAGTTCTTAGTTTCTTATTTCTTTAGAAAATTTTACTCTTAAATATAAAATTCTTTGTTTCTACTCAGTTGGAGAATGGTTCACAAGTCTATTAGTTTTTTGTTTCCACTTTACGAGAGAATTGTTCATAAGTCCATCATTTATGTGCAGAATATTCCTTCTTGGTTCTTTTTTTATAAATTTATTTATATTCATATTTTCATATTCTTCGTGAGTTTAAATTATCACTTGTTCTTAATTTTATTCATAATTTCCTTTGGAGTTTAAGAGAATTTATAAAATCTTTTTTACATTAAGTCAAATAGAATCTCAAAACTTTCGATCGATAATTCTTTCACAAATGGTTTATGACATGGTTTTCAGAACATTCAAAATTAACATATTCATAATAAATGCATAAATTATCATAAAACTTAAAACTTGTAAAGATTTTTTATTACCAGATAATAAATACTTTCACAATTACATGCAATATAATTTTTAAAACATATACAAAATAATATACGAAATGTACATGTGAATAACTATCTTAATTCACGTTCAATAATATTCCCAAAACACGTAAAACTGACATATACAAAATATATGTACATAAATGCCAAATAATTGGAATACCTACGTCTATGAAACTAGGATTTTTAAGTTCTAACACTAAATTATGTATAAACCCTTAATTTCGTAGGTAAAAATAATGGGATGCGGGTTAGGATTTTTGGGTGTACAAAATTGCATAAAACTAGCAAATCGGACGCCCAATTGATAAATTAACATATCTAAAGTATGGGTAATAATATTCTAAAGCCAACTTATACAGAAGTCTCAAAATAATCGATAAAATCGTTCAAGATGTGGGGGTTAGGGTTTCATGTTCAAAACCGGTCAAAACTACAAAATCGGACATGTAATCCACATATGTGCAAGCTCAAGTCATAAGTTTCTATTATCTAAAGTTAAATTATGCATAAAATTCAAAATAAACGAGTAAAATGATCCGGGTACGGGTTAGGATTTTTGGGTGCGAAATACCGCACAAATATCACAAATCAGATATGAAATTGAATTATTTTCATACTTAGGTCATGACCATGCAAAATATAAATTTAATCGGGTATTGAAATAATTATACTAAAAAAAAATGGAACAAAAGTGCAAAGAAATGAAAGATGAGAGTATGGGTGCACTTACCTTGACTTAATCTACTACTTTTCTAACTAGTTACAAGTTGGATTCGAACCCGAGAACTTGATTTCCTCCTTTCTCTCTCTTCTCCCTCCCCCTCTCTCTTCTTTCTCCCAAAAGCTGGGAGAAAATGCCGAAATAAAACCCTCACGGGTTTAAATCCCAGGTGGGCGCAGGAGGCTAGTTAGGCGCCCGGCAGGCCTACCCAGTGGATTCTTCCCACGGTCCAAAAATTAAATTTTTTCATATAAATTAAGTCCCATCTTTATCGTATTAACTTAATTATTTGCAAATACGGTGTTCGAAAACCCTTATATTACAAAGATAGAGGGTGCTGTTATAACCAATTCAGTTTCTGAGTGAGAGAAGAGTGAAGGGAGAAGTCGAAGGAGAAAAGAAGAATCGTAGCACTGTGCTGCTGCTGCTGTTACGAATTATTGCTATTACTGCTATGCTCTCTGTTGGTGCCGTAGAGGTGAGAGAAAGCCGAAATTCCTGCTTCTCGAAGCTTTGTTTGGTAAAGCTTGCTGTTGAAGTTGCTGTCCTGGTGCCGTTGAGCAAGATCTGTTGTGAAGCGGAGGCTCTGTTCAAAATTCCTCACCCTTATTACCGTTGAAGTTACTGCTACCAGATGCCTTGCTGTTCTGAGCTCCTTTGAGATTTTGCCATTTGCAGCTACGGTGCCGTGCGCTGCTGCTAGTTGCCACTACTGCAGTGACACCGCCGAAACTCCTTTTTCGCTTCTGTTGTAATGCTCAGTTATCGTAGAATTTTAAGGCCAGTGAAATTCCCAATTTCCTATTATTTCTATCATCTTGCAAATCTTCCTGCAAGGTTGATATCCATCTTCTGCAATTCGTTTTCATCACTTGGATGTGCAGCATGTTGGTTATTCAGTTTTGCAGCCAAAAAAATAAAATAAAATAAAATAAAAATAATAATAAAATCAACTGTTATGGCGTATGTTTTCCTGATAATTGCTTACCCAACTTCCTACTTGTATAATAACCATCATAGAAATTTTGATGAAAAATACTATATATGTAAGGTATTTGATCTGGATTTCTAAATCTAATACTCTAATTATATATCATTACTGAGGAGTATTAAGGTTTAGAAGATCCAAATAAGTGGGTAATTTTATAAAAATTTAAATAATTACAGTTAATTTCAACGGTAAGAGGTTAATTTTTGATCATTAATTTATTTTTATGTGATAAATTTTTAATATAAAAGATCGATTTTTGTCTAATATTTAACATAAGAGACATTATAATCCCGGCCTTGAACGGTTCTGCCACTTTTTCCTACTTACCCAATTTTTAAAAAAAATTTTAAAGTTTTAATTTTTGTAAAGTTTTAATGAAACCTAATGTTAGAAATCATTAGAAAATTAAATTTCTAATAATTTTATAACTTTTAATCAATTTTGGTATAAAAATGATATAATTTTTATCTAGTTTTGAAATTAGGTTAAACGGGTTAGAATAGACCCGATTGGAGGTTAAAATCGGTTGAAACAATGTCATTTTGATCGTTGCTACACAACCATTAAAAAAAAATTCTGCCTATGCGCTTGGGGGCCGTTTTTCATGCTTGTGTGCCTTCATCTGATTATCTGGGCCTTGCTTCTAAAGCCCAGCGAACATTGGACTATGAGCGGCCCATTTCAAAAAATACAGGGGCAATTAATTCTTTTATGCAATATTTAGTATATTATTTTTATAATATGCATATGTATGTATATATAATAATATTTATTGTTATATATTACGTTTATTGTATAATGTTTAAAATATAATTATATATATATATATATAATATCTAGTATTCAGTATAATTTAATTAATTAGGAATTAGTTATTTGTCCTTAATTAATAAAATTATATATTATGATTATATATGGTACAAAGATATTAATTGTGATTAATCATACCTAATGTAATAAAATTTATCCCACAAAAATTTTATTTTACTAAATTAATTAATTAGGATAAATGTCAAATTATTTTTTAATTTGCCTATAGTGATTAAGAATAACAATATAATTTGATAGTTTTATCATAAAAATTTGATATGAATCTATTAAAATTAAAAATTTGACCTATAAGTAATTTTTATATCAATTGATTTATGATGTATATTTTATATTCATAAAACATGTTCTATATTTATTAGTTTCATTTATTATATATTAAGTATATAATTTTATTTGTGCAGTTATATAATTTATAAATCTTTTTAATATTAGATATGATATTTTTAAATTAAAAAGCAATAACTATAAAATTTGAAATGACAGAATTCTCCTTTATTTAGGGTAAATAGATTATTGATTATGTTATACGGAAAGATGAACCACTTGCTCTTATGGAAACTAACATTCCAGTTAATATTGTTTTTTATAAACGATATGAGCCATCTAATTGTCTTAATTTGATATTCATAAAGATTAAAATATCTATTGGTATTTGTAGTTGTGACGGAATGCCTCCCAAAATCCGTCATTAATTTAATTCTAATAATAAATAATCTACTAATTAAATCTAATAAATGCATGCCAACGTACACAGGATCCAAAATATAATGCCACAACCTAGTTGCTCCGACAACGAACCAAAATCAAATTTACCTTGCCGGACTTAAATCAGAAAGATGCATGCAAATACCTTCAGACCTGTGAAAACATTTTTATAATCTAGATATACTAGGTTTTAACTAAAATATACGTCGACTTCCTTAATTATATAATAATACATACATCTGACCCTTCAATTGATCAAAGAACAACTAACGTATCAAAATATAAAAGATAATGTCTAAATACAGTATAAAACATCTACAAGACATAAAATTAAGCACTGATTCTTCATTCCTGCTCATTGAGTATAAACTCGTGCGGATTATCTGAAGGGTTGGCAAAAACAGTAAGGAAGTGAGTTAAATGCTCAGTAATGTACACCCACAAATATATTAAAGAATATGCATACTTTATACTTGAAATATAACAGTGCATATAAGAAAGAATAGGGATAAATGGATAGTCATAAAACATGATCAGAAAATACTTTTATAATACATTCCAAATTCTCTGTCTTATTCTTCCATTATCTTACTCGTCAAATCGTGTTAAAAACTTACTTTTCTTTGGGGACTAAGACCAGTACGCTTTACTAGTTAAAGGAGCAGTTGATCAAAACCTGAATTGTATTTGCTCTTAAACAATCAAAAGCCTTTTCTTTCTATTCAAGATCTAGAGGCAGAAAGTTTATATATAACCCTATAGACGGGGCCATAGCTGCAATGTGGTCCTTAACAGACAATGATCTTCCACTATAATATAGTAAGGCATGTCGAAATATACTATCTGTTGAATATTCTTTGGTCCAGTTTTTTAACTTCATAGGGAGTTCTGCACTTAACTTCATACATTTTTAATTCTCACTCATTTGGAGAACAGCTTATAAGTTCTTAACATAATTATAGAATATCCCTATATAATTCTTTTCCATGGGCCTCACACATTTTTACCATGGTAAATTTTTTGATCATAAAAATTTATCAATAATATAGATAAAATAAAATATCAAAAAATTCAGAATAGTAAGGAGCATGCTGTACAAAATTAAATATAGAGTATAATTGAGCATACATAAATATCATAGAATAAAAATTCAAAAATTATAAACTTGAAGCACAACTATGTAAAAATATGTTTTTAGGCCTCTAAACACGGAGAGAAAATTTTCATAATATGTATATTTGAGATACAAGCAAATAAACGGAAGTTTTTAATAAATCTTGCTATAAAAGCATGGTAAAGTAACAAATATGCACATTTTTCATATTTTTGCTTCAAAATCTCAATTAAGATGAGTATTAGAACAATAATATTAAAAATGAATGAGAATAAACAATAACTGAAAAAGAAAATTTAGAGTGTACTTAACTTGACCCGATCTACTAATTTTCTCACTTGTATCACCCGGATTTAAGCTTTTGGAGCCTCATTCTTCACTTTCTCTCTCTTTTCTGCCTCTCCCCTTCATCTTTCTCTCTCTTCTTTGCAAAAGTCGTGCAATAATGGTAGTGAGAGAGAAGGTAAGGCTTTTTAACCACTCCAGTGCTCGAGCACCGGGTGGGCTCCCTTCGGGCATTGCACCATTGATTTTGACACTCGAGCATGTTGCGGGCGCACCTTGGGCATGGAATCATGAAACAATGCGCCCATCACTCTTCGGGCACGCCCCAGCGCACCTCGGGCGTAGCCCGATTCTGACCCCAAACATCAATTCTTTCGACACTTTCCACATCCGACAACCTCAATTTTGATTATATCATCTTATTTAGCTATGATTATCTTAAATCGAAAACACGAACCTTACAATCCTCCCCTTCTTATAAAAATTTCATCCTCGAAATTTGAAAAGGGTTACATACCTAATCAAGAGAATAGATGATGATACTTGTCTCGAATCTTGTCCTCGTGCTCCCACGTGGCCTTTTCCTACTAATGGTTCCTCCATAAAATTTTGACCAAAGGAATCGTTTTCATTTGTAGCACATGGTTTCTATGATCTAAGATCTGCATAGTCTCCTCAACGTATGACAAATCCTCGCCAATCGATATTGGCTCGAAATCAATGACACGGGTTGAATCATAGACATACTTTCAGAGTATCAACACGTGTAAAACATTATGCACCTCTTCCAAATTCGGTGACAACTCCAACCAATAGGCCACCTCAACCAGTTTCTCTAAAATCTCGAATGGACTAATAAATCTCGGTTTTAGCTTTCCCTTGACTCCAAATATGATAAGCCCTTTGATGGCGATTCCTTCAAAAAGACAAAATCTCTGACTTCGAATCTTAGCTCTGACCTTCTTCGATTGGTGTAGCTCTTCTGTCTGCTCTAAGCCAACTTCAACTTCTTATGGATCAACTTGATTTTATCAAACGTTTCCATAACAATCTTTGGCCCCATAAGCCGTTTATTACCCATCTCTTCCTAATGAATAGGTGAACGACACTTCCTTCCTTACAGTGCATGGGCCCATCCCAGTACTCACTTGGTAACTATTATTATAAGCGAATTCCACCAGTGCTAAATGATCATCCCAGTTATATTTTAGCTCCATCATTGTGACTCTTAACATTTCTTCTAGAATCTGAATGGTTCGCTTAGATTGCCCATCCGTTTGTGGGTGATAAGTTGTGCTGAACTTTAAATCTGTCCTCGATTCGCGGTGTAAACTTTTTCAAAATTTTGAGCAAATCTCGGGACTCGATCTGATATGATTGTTGTCGGAACTCCATGCAATCTCACTATCTCATCAATATACATTCGAGGTAATCGGTCTCTTGAATAAGTCACCCGAATGGCTAGAAAATGCGTCGATTTATTGAGTCAGCAACAATCACCCAAATGGTATCATGATTCCTAGGTGTCCACGGCAATCCCAACACAAAATCTATTGATATATCTTCCCACTTCTAATTAGGTATGGGCAAAGGTTGCAAAGGACCGGATAGCTTTCTAAGCTTGGCTTTCAACTGCTGATAAATTAAACATTTCTCCACAAAAGCTATAATTTTATTCCTCATATTCCTCCACCAAAATAGTTTTTTTCAAATCCTTATACATCTTATTAATCCCTTGGTGGATCTTTACCTGGACTGGTGAACTTCATTCATGATTTTCTCTTTCAATTCTCCGACATTTGATACACAAATTCGATCTCGAAACCTCAAAACTCCATCAGTATGGACATTATAATCAATTCTAGAGTCTTGGTGCAAACCTCTAGCAATATCAGCTAAGAACGGATCACTCATATGATCTTTTTTAATCCGTCTCAATATCTCTGGTTGGATTCGAAAATATGACAAAATTATTTGATTGCCTTGGGCATACCTCCAGATATCATATTGCTTCATGCACTCCATCTCTATCTCCTTAATCCTCAAATGATCCACGACACTAGTTTGATGGCTTAGATCATCCGCTACCACATTACCCTTACCTCGCTGATACTAGATTTCATATTCAAAGTCCTTTAGATAGTTCATCTATCTCCGCTGTCTCATATTCAACTTTTTCTGTGAAAATAAATGTGAGATCCTGAAATAAAAAAGGCTTAAAATCGGAACAAAATATTGCTACTGAAAATCGGAGTGGCCTTGTGCCATTAGAAGGTCAAACCACTTCATGGAAGTGCAAGAGGCCGAAGTAAATAATAAGAGAAATTTAATTGGATGATGATGACCGATTGGCTGATTTGGAGTAATGTTGATCGGATTTCGAAAGATGTTGACCGGTTTGAAGAAGTTGACCGGATTTGAAGAGTTGACCAGTCTTGAAAGGAAAGAATGAAACGTTGGCAGGCTTGAGTAGAACTCGGTTTTTAAGTAAAAAGTTGAAATCGGCATTTGCATGTAAAATGAACTCGGCCTCCTGCATGTAAATTGAACTCGATTTTTAAGTATAAAATGAAACTAGCACTGCTTGTATTTGAACCCAACTTAATTAGAATAAGAAATATTGACCAAAAAGTTAACCGAATAAACTAATGGTAACTAAATACAAAAGTAAACCTTACTATTTAGTTAGAATCTAATTAGGTGGTGACCAAATGGAGTAGGTAAACTAATCTAGTTATTCCTACCTACCGTCTGCGAATAAGTACAGGAGTTAGTAACTTACTCCACTTACCCACTTGCTCCCTCCTCTTTATATATCGGACTCCAGTTGAGGGGTAGTATGAGTTTCTGGCGTGAAGGAAGAATAAGGAGCGTAGGAAGGAAGAACTTTGTGTCGGCCAGAGAGGGCGGTCAGACAAGTTACTTCGGACGCCAACCTTTTTAACTTTCATTTTGTATCCGTTTTAAAGTTCATGCTTTAAGAATAATACGAGTATACTTCACCTTCTCAGAGTCCAGATTTTTAAGTATCTTTCCGTTTCGAATGTCCAGTTTTAAAGTGTTTCCTTTCCGATTTAAAAGTGCTTGCCGTTCTTAATTATTACTTAAGTTGCATTCTGATTTCATATCTGTATTCATGTTCTCTGTCTTCTATTTTCTGTTTCTTCTTAAATTGAGCCCTATATGAAATTCGGACTAAAAACGAAACCGGCCATGTGTGTGAAGAAGTTCGGCTTTTTAAGCTTAAAACAAGACCCTTCCTTAAGCCTAAAACAAGATCGGCCTTCCTTAATGAAATCCAAACTGGTCACTTTGTGTATGAAGTACAAACCGGCCATCTTATGTAAAGAAAATCACAGCCGGCTTTTGTGTGAAGAAAATGAAGTCCGGCCTCCCTTCTCATAAGATCCAAACAAAGATAAAATCTAAACCGGCTTTCCTGTGTAAGAACATGAAATCGGCCCTTACATGTTAAAATCGAAATTGGCCTTTGCGTGCTTAAAATCGAAATCGGCCCATTGCCTGATAAATCTGAACTGGCTTACCCTTGTGAAAATCAGAATCGGCCCTCTTGCATGCTAAAGTCGAAATCGGCCTTTGCGTGCTTAAAATCAAAATCGGCCCATCGCATGTCGAAATCGAAACCGGCCCTCGCATGAAAATCAAATCGGCCCCTTTGCAATGAAATTGGAATCGGCCCCTTGCATGTCGAAATCGAAACCGGCCCTCGCATGAAAATCAAATCGGCCCCTTTGCATTGAAATCGGAATCGGCCCCTTGCATGTAGAAATTGAAACCGGCCCTCGCATGAAAATCGAATCAGCCCATTTGCATTGAAATCAAAATCGGCCCCTTCGTATGGTAAAATCGAAACCGGCCTACCATTGATAAAATCAGAATCGGCCTGCTTGCAGGCTAAATTTGAATCGGCCTACCCTTGTGAAAATCAGAATCGGCCTGCTTGCATGATAAAAATGAAATCGGCTTTTGCATGGAAATCGAAACCGGCCCTTTTGTATGTTGAAATCAAGACCGGCCATCTTGTATAAAGAAAATCACAACCGGCCTTCTCACCATGAAATCCAAACCGGTCATTGTGAAGATGAATCCAAACCGGCCTTGTGAGGTGATAATCCAAACCGGCCTTGAGTGATAAAATCCAAACCGGCCATTGTGACGATAAATCCAAACCGGCCTTGTGAGGTGAAAATCCAAACCGGCCTTTGATTTTAAAATCGGCTTTATAATATGATTTTTAAATTGGCCTTGATTTGAATAAGTGATGGATATATTTTGAAATCGGCTTGATGTTTTGAAACCGGCCTTATTGTAAAGTTCTTCTTACTTGGACAAAAGAAATTTTGAACCAGCCTCCTTAAGACTCGAACTGTGATATTCTGTGCACAAATTCTGAAGGGTAAATTGTGATGTTTTTGACTGATACTGAAAATGGCTTTCAGTAAGCGATAAGAAGAAAGTATTTCTGTTTCTGTTATTTTGGACCCAGACTGATACTTAGTCAGGTTAGGTTCTCCGGCATGCCTTAGAACGTTATGGTGGTAATCGAGGATAACTGTCCATGGAGTTATATGTGGTCCGCCCCTCCTCAGGGCGTTATAATAGGAGGGTAGCTTCTGTTCTGTTCTGGCTGGCACCCTCTTGGATTGGGGAAGAATCTCGTGAGGTGGGATCATCTGTTCTATTCTGTTTAATGCCGTTGATTGTGGGGAGATGTACACAATCTATCCTCGATTATTCACCCCCTTCGCCAGTAGGGTCTACTGGTAGGGTCCTTTACTGATAAAAGATAAGTTTTCTATAAATTATGGAAGTAAGATCGATTTCTGCTTTCTGAAAAATGAGTACATTGATTTCTGATTTTCGAAAACTGTTTCTGTTTCCTGATAATTCTGTATACGTCTGCATCCTATTTCTGTTATAAATCACTTTCTTATGGCATTTGCATCTTCATGTGAAATAGTATCTGTTTTGTTATGTTCTACATACATGTTTTACCACGTACCTGCATGTAACTTACTGGGCCTCGGCTCACTGTTTTCTGTTTTTTCTCTCCAGATGAGACTATAGAGTTCGTGCCTGACGAGAAGGAGTGACTAGAGGTCCGTCTAAGAGATTCTAAAGCATACTTGGGAGTTACCATGGAAGAAGCAGTGGATGTAATGATCTAATTAGAATAGATGTATTTTTGAAATTGGAACCTTGTGCCTATGTGAACATGAATGAATTTTATGGGAATGAGTTTAAATGCTTCGACAGGTTATTAGATTTACTGCCGCTACATATTTTATGGATAACGTGTGTGGGTCCTAGATGGCATATGTGATCCTGTGTTTGCATATTGTGATGTAGCTAGACTAGTTGTGTGCATGTACCGACTTACGGTACAGCTATTTGTTCCTGTTCTGACTGACGGATTCAAAAAAAAAAATCCATTCCGTTACAATAAATACTTGAGACTCTTATGGTGCAGATACACTAGGAATTTCTCACCACATAAATAATGTCGCCACATCTTTAAAGCAAAAAATATTGCTGCTAGCTTCAAATCGTGCAACAGGTAATTTTTCTCATGAATTTTTAATTGCCTTGATTCATAGGCTATCATATTTCTATGCTGCATCAGAACACATCCAAAACCTGTCTTGCTTGCATCATAATAAACCTCAAATCTATCGAATCCTTTTGAAATCATCAAAATCGGAGCGGATGTCGATCGATCTTTCAACTTTTGAAAGCTTTGCTCATACTCTTCTATCCAAACAAACTTAACATCTTTTCTTGTTAATTGGATCAATGACATGGCAATTCCGAAGAAGTTTTCCATGAACCTCCGATAATAACCCACCATCACAAGGAAACTTTGGACTTCGATCATCATTGACGGTCGACTCCAATTAACAACAATTTCAATCTTTCTTAGATCAACAGAAATGCCTCCTTTTGATATAATATGACTCAAGATCGTTACTTCCTTATGCCAAAATTCACACTTCTTTAACTTGTCGTACAATTTCTCCTCCCGAAGCGTCTGGAGAGCAATCCTCAAATGCATATTGTGCTTATCATAACTTTTTAAATAAATCAATATATCATTAATGAACAAAGCAATAAATTTATCCAAGTAGGGCCAAAACACCCAATTCATCAAATCCATAAAAGTAATAGGGGCATTTGACATCCCAAAAGGCATAACTAGAAATTTATAGTGCCCGTACCTTGTTCAAAAGGCTGTTTTTGGGACGTCCTCATTGATTCTCAACTGGTGATATCCCGAACAAAGGTCAATCTTGAAAAATACCTGTGCTCAATGCAGTTGATCAAACAAGTCATCAATCCTGGGCAACATGTATTTATTCTTAATGGTAATCTTGTTTAGTTCCCGATAATGAATGCAAAGCCGTAACGATCCATCCTTTTTCTTGACAAATAATATTGGGGTACTTCAAGAAGATACACTCGGTCAAATAAATCCTTTATTGAGAAGCTCCTACAATTGCTATTTTAGTTCCTTCAATTCGGTAGGCACGATCCTATACAGTGCTTTCAAGATCGGTGCTGAACTAGGAACAACCTCAATCTCAAATTCGATCTTCCAATGGGGTGAAAAACCAAGAAATTCTTTAGGGAAGACACTTCAAACTTGCTAACTACCAAGAGATCCTTAGTTAGCACACTATGACTTCGAATTGTGCAGGCTTAAGCTAAGTAGGCTTAGCATCTACATTCCATCAAATGATGAGCATGCAAAATCGAAATAAAACAAGATGGTTCCTTATGCACAACGCCTTGGAAATAGAATGCTTCACATCCTGGAATGGCGAAGTGAACTTGCTTATGAAAGCAATCGACACTGGGTGATAGCTCGCTACCCAATCCATGCCTAATATCACATCAAAATCACGCATTTCCAATAAAATCAAATCCACCACCAACTATAACTTGCTAATCTAGACTTTACACCTCGAATACATAACATCCGTAACCATAGACGATCCCGAGGGCATAGACATAACCAAAACATGATCTAAAATTCTTGGAGGGGATAACAATTTACATTCAAATCTCGGAGATACAAAGGAATGAGTTGATACCGAATTTAGAAGAACATACACAGAAGTATTAAAGATAGTGATAGTACCTTCTACCACATTTGGTGATACCTTTGCATCCTAGACTGTGATTGCAGAGGCCTTCCCCAAGACATTTGGCTTTTCCTCCATCGGCCACTTAGGAATGGAATAATCTTTAATCATATGGTTGGACTTTTCATAATTGAAACAATCTCCCAAATGCTTGTAACACGGCTTTCTTCCATGAAACCTTCAGTAGTATTCGCATACATTAGCAGTCACTGAGGGACTCGGTGCTACTTGCTGCTTTGCCTTCCTCTTTCCTTTATCATATGCTCTCGTCTTCTTAGGAGGTCCTCTTGACCTCGAACCTTGATTGGAAGCTGAGCCTCTGCGGTTTCCAGCTTTCTTCCTGAAATACTGCTCTCTCTTGAGCTCCTTCTCAAATTAAAGAGCCCAATCCAAAATCTCCCCTTAATTTTGTAGCTTGTGCATAACCACCTGCCTCCTAATATTGTCCCTCAGCTTGAACTAGAACTTCCTGGCTTCGTCATTAACTATGTGGGGGCATAATGGGGCAACTCCATAAATTTGGCTGCATACTCAGCCACGGTCTGATTTTTTTATTGCAGTCGTGAGAACTCGCCCTCCTTCTGCTATCGCAAGCTAGTTGGAAAATATTTTTCTAATAACACCTTCTTGAACATCTCCCAGGCAATTTGTTCTTCAACAACGTCCAAATCTCTCTTCTACATCAACAACCAGTAGTCAGCTTCGCCCTCTAACTTGTACGTCATAAAAGTTACCTTATCTACTTTCGGATAGTGAATAATAGTGAAAAGCTTCTCAATTCTTCAGATCCACACCTCTGTCTTCGATGGGTCTAAATCCCCTAAAAACTCTAGTGCCCTCTCATTATTAAATAGATCATAAGTTGTAACTTCCGAATTTACTGGAACAGGAATAGGGGCTAGGGCTAACTCAGGATTACGCTGACCGCAAGCCATCATCTCCATGATGTTAGCCATTCTTCTCATGATATTCAAATACTCCTCCTCCTTGCTTGGACGGAAGTTGGCTCCAGGACTTCTCCGTCGGCCTGACATTCTAAATTCCTACCAGCAGAATGTCAACAATCAGGTTAAATTACCGCACCAAACCTAATGAAACTATCTAAATAAGGATTTTAACCTATGCATCGAGTCTAATTAGATCAACCTAAACCTAAAACAAAAGTCAATCAACCAAAATTATAAGGAATTTCATGAACTATTTTCTGATATCACCTATGATGAAACGCCTCTTAAAATCCATCATTAACTTAATTCTATTAGTAAATAATCTACTAATTTAATCTAATAAATGCTTGCCAATGTGTACAGGATCAAAAATATAATGCCGCAACCTTACGGCTCTGACAACGAACCAAAATCAATTTTACCTTGTTGGACCTAAATCGGGAAGATGCTTGCAAATACTTTCAAACCTGCAAAAACACTTTTATAATCCAGATATACTAGGTTTTAACCAAAACATACGTCGACTTCCTTAATTACATAATAATACATACATCCAACCCTTCAATTGATCATAGAACAACTAACGTATCAAAATACAAAAGATGATGTCTAAATATAGTATAGAACATCCACAAGACATAAAACTAAGCACCGATTTTTCACTCCTTCTCATTGGGTATAAACTCGTACGGATCATCTGAAGGGTCGGCAAAAACAGTACGAAAATGAGCCAAATTCTCAGTAAGGCGCATATATGTGACGAAACAGATTTTTTTTTTTTTATTCCGTCATTCATAATACAATTGAAAACCCAAACTAAACCAATTAGGTGCAACACAAGATCACAAATGCCATCTAGGACTCATATACTTTTAACCATAATAAGTATAGTGGAAGTTATTCTAACACTTACGGAAGCATTCATATTCATTCTAAAATATTCATTTTCGAGTACATAGCCAAAAATATTTAACCATAGAAGTCCATCAAATCATTACAATAATATTTTTCCAAAATAAGCTTCCGAGGTCTTTAATAATCCTTCAGACAAGCTCTAATCACTCCAACTCGTCAAGCACAAGTTCTAAAGCTTCATCTGTAAGGAAAAAAATATAAAACAGTGAGCCGAGACCCAGCAAGGTACATGCACATGAGTAGTAAAACGATGATGCAGAACGGTCATGTAACAGAACGGCTAATCAGAATGCAGTCCAAGAAAATAGAGAAAGCATACGTTGACAGTACTATACTTCAGAAAACGGTAAACAGTAACATAACATATCGGTAATCGGTACGATAAACGGTGAACAGTACATATCATATCGGTAAACAATATTTCATATTCGATAATCGGTATTTCATATTCGGTAATCGGTACGGTAACATAACATATCAGTAAAACAGTAAATGGTACTTCATATCATATCGGTATAGACCCTGCCAGTATACCCTACTAGCTGAGTGAGCGAATAATCGAGGATAGATTGTGTTCACTCCACACAATCTAAAGCCGGTAACTGTCATATAGGTATCCTATCTCACGGGATCGGTACGGTATGCCACCCGAAGGTAGGCCGATAACGGTAATTCCTCCTGTCCGTAACGCCCCGAGGGCAGGGTGGACCATAAATAACTTTATGGACAGAGTTATCCTCGATTACCATCGAAAAGTCCTAAGGTATGCCAGAGAACCTAACTTGACTGCATATCAGTCTGGGTCCAAAATAACAGAAATAGAAATACTTTTTTTCTTATTGCTTACTGAAAGCCATTTTTAGTCAGAAATATCACAATTTACCCTTCAGAAATTGTATATAGTATATATTAAGGCTGGTTCAAAAATCATATACTTCAAACCGATTTCAAATCATAGAACTTAACTCGAAAATCATATACTTAAAGCCGATTTCAAAATACACTTGAGGCCGGTTTCGATTTCATGGCATAAAATATACTTGGGGCTGGTTTAGATTTTTATCAAGGAAGGGTCGGAGCTCTTTTCTTGTTAAGGGAGCCGGTTTTATTTTCAGTACAAAAAAACCGAAGTTCTTTTTTTCAAAATACCGGAGTGCTCAAAAGCCGGAGTATTTAAAAGCCGGAGTGCTCAGAAGTCGGAGTGCTTTTTCTCAAAAAACGGAGTGCTCAAAAAGCCGGAGTGCTTTTTCTAAAAAAGACGGAGTGCTCAAAAAGTCGGAGTGCTTTTTCTCAAAAAGCCGGAGTGCTTAAAAAGCCGGGGTGGTTTCCACTCAAAGGACGGAGTGCTTTTCACTCAAAGAGATGGAGTGGTTATCACTAACGGGACGGAGTGCTTTTTACTCAAAGGACGGAGTACTTTTAAAAGCCGAAGTTTCATAAATTCGGAGTACTTTTTACTGAAAGACGGAGTACTTTTAAAAGTCGAAGTTCATAAATCCGGAGTACTTTTTATTGAAAGCCGGAGTACTTTTAAAAGTCAAAGTTCATAAATTCGGAGTACTTTTTACTGAAAGCCGGAGTGCTTTTCGGACGGGGTGCCTTTCGGACGGAGTGCTCAAAAAGCCGGAGTACTTAAAAAGCCGGAGTTGATTTATTATTCAAGGGAGGCTGAACTTGTTTTTAACATGCAAGACCGAACTTGATTTCATGCAAAGGCCGAACTTAATTTCATGCAAAGGGAACCAATTTCGGTGTTATCATGCAAAAAGGGGCCGATTATGATTTTAACATGCAAAGGGCCGATTTTGATGCTTGTAATACCGATTTCATTTTTAGTCCGAATTTTGTAAATTTTCGGTTTAAGCAGGAAACGGGAGGTAGAAAGCATAAACTAACCACGAAATCCATCATACTGTAAATATACTTGAACGGTAGTTTTAAAACGGTAAGCATTTTAAATCGGAATGAAAACTTGTAATATCAAAAGTAGAGTATACATTTGCATTAAACCATGATCTTAAAAACAGGGAAAAAGGTGTATACTTGCAATATTCTTAAAGCATGAACTTAAAAATAGTGTCCGAGGTACACTTGCCTGAGAGTTGCCCAGTATCACCATTTTGAAGTTTCTCCTTCACTCCTTCCTTTCTGCTTGTATTGGCTGACTACTTCAACCAACCGACACTGGGTTTTTATAGAGGAGGGGTTTGGTGGGGTAAGTGGGGCAAGTCACTTTCTCCTATACTTGTTTGCAGACGGTAGGTGGGAGTAACTAAATTAGTTTACCTACTCCATTTGATCGCCGCTTAGTTGGATTCTAACTAAATAATAAAGTTTACTTTTGTCTTTAGTTATCATTAGTTTATCCGGTCAACTTTTTGGTCAATATTTCTAATTAAGCCGAGTTCAAATACATGCAGTGCCGGTTTTAATTTTTGTAAACTTTCAAGAAATCCGGTCAACTTTTCAATTCCGGTGAATATCTTCGAATCCGGTCAATATCTTCGAATCCAGTCAACTCTTCAATTTTGGTCAACATCTTCAAATCCGGTCAATATCTTCGAATCCGGTCAATATCTTCGAATCCGGTCAACTCTTCAATTTTGGTCAACATCTTCAATTCCGGTCAACATCTTCAATTCCGGTCAACATCTTCCAATCCGGTCAATATCTTCGAATCCAGTCAACTCTTCCAATCTGGTCAATATCTTTGAATCCGATTAACTCTTCAAATCCGGTCAAATTTTACTTCAGCCTCTTGCACTTCCAAAACTGGCCAGTCATTTCATATGGCCGGACTTGATTTAGCAAGGGTGGAGCTGGACTTATTTTGTACTAAGGAAAGGCCGAACTTAATTGAGGCTTAAGGCGGCCAGTTTAGATTTCGTATTTCGGTCAATACTTTGAGCCATTGGATTTTGGGATCTCACAATATATATATCAAAAAATATACATACTTTATACTTACAATATAACGGTAAATATAAAAAGGAATAAGGATAAACGGACAGTCATGAAACATGATTAGAAAATACTTTCATAATATATTTCAAATTCTATGTCGTATTCTTTCATTATCTTACTTGTTAAATCATGCTGAAAACTTACTTTTTTTGGGTACCAGAACTAGTAGGCTTTACTAACTATTTACTCCTATACAATCAAAAGCTTTCTTATCTTATTCAAGACCCAGAGGTGGGCCGTCTACATATAACCCTATAGATGAGACTAAAGCCACAATGTGGTCATTAGTAGATAACGATATTTCACTATAATATACTAAGGCATGCCAAAATATACTATTTGTTGAAATTTCTTGGTCCAGTTTTTTAGCTTCTTAGAAAATTTTGTACTTAACTTCATATATTCTTTGTTCTCATCTATTTGGAGAACAGTTCATAAGTTTTTAATATAATTACAGAATATCCATCTATATTTCTTTTCCATAGGATTTACACATTTTTACCATGGCAAATTTTTTGATCATAAAAATTCATCAATAATATAGATAAAATAAAATATCAAAAAAATTTAAAATAGTAAGGAGCATGTTGTATAAAATTAAATATACAATGTATTTGAGCATACATAAATATCATAGAATAAGATTTAAAAATCATAAATTTAAAGCACAACAATGTGAAAATATGTTTTTAGGCCTCTAAATATGGAGAAAATTTTTTTTATAATATGCATATTTGAGATACAAGCAAACAAATAAGAGTTTTTAACAAATCTTATAATAAAAGTGATGCGTACCTGGATCCGACTTCGAACAGATTCGGATTCTTCTGGATGGTTTGAACCGGCTTCGTTCACCGAGTACGAATCCTGCACACCACTAAAACGAACAAAGGTCAGCGTTAACGGCGGGATGTAATCCCACCGAAAACACTCCGACGCTCGGTCAAGAAACTTGACCTTCAATGGAAGGAACTGAAGCAGGAGAGTGAAAGCAATGGGAGAGGGAAAGGAGTGTCTTGTTCGGATGTCGAAAGGCGCAGGTCCTTTCGTATGCTCCGGATGGTGGGGAAGGTAGAGAACGTGTGTAAAGACTCGTTCGTTGCCTTGGAGTTTGATCGTGTTTGAGAGTTTGTTTCTTTGGGAAACCGAGCTCGTTTCTCGAGAACACTTAGGGTTGAAGATGAACGTGTTTTGGGGTAGCGAGAGAGCTTGTGCGATTTTGCAGTTTCAATGCACGAGAGCGTAATTGAAAGTCTCAAGAAAGCCTTTGCTAGTATGGAAAAAAGCATTCAAGAAAGCATGCCTGGATGGTGGATCCAGGGCCTCTTTTATGGCAAAGGTGGCGATCCTCCTTCTTTGGAAGGAGTGATCGTCCCTATCTTCTGCTGTTGGCCTTCCTTCTGGAGGCTGATACTTGTTGCCCAATTGTGGAGGATTGTTTCCTTCTAAGGCGGTCAACCACCTTCCAAGTTGGCTTCTTTCCTTCCCAGCATGTTACCGTTGAGGTTCCTTGGCTGGCAAGGAGTTGGGAGGATCTGGCGCCTTCCTTATTTGAAGGGCGCCAATCTTGTAGATATTCCTTTTGAGATCGTGGAATATCCTTGGAAGATCGTGGCTAGCCTTGTTATGACTGATGGGCCTAAACGGTCAGGCCCGTTACTGTTAGAAGGCTTTTTGGGGCCCAATGTGCAAAGCGCGGACGGTCAACGCCTGGGTTGACCGTCTGCGTGCGTGTTGGCCGCCCTTATGAAAGGCGTCCATCGTTGGCCTCCATTTGGGCCTGGGCGTAGAAGGGCCTTGTTTGGCCCCTTGTTTGGGGAAGCGGGAGGCGGTCGCGTGCGAGTTGACCGTCGACTTGTTGGCGCCGCCGTGGAGAATGAAGGGAGAGCGGCGGGCAATCAACTGATGGGCTGTGGGCCAGAATGGAATAGGCCCATCACTGTTGCAAAGCCTCTGAAGGCCCAACAAACTGGTCAACGCCGAGTTGACCGTTTGTGAGCAAGTTGGCCGCCAGGACGGTCAACGCTGACGTTGACCGTCTTTGGGCCTTTCAATTCCTGGGCCCATTTTCTTACTGGGCCGTTAGAAACGTTGACTGGCCTTTCTGGGCTTCTGTTGACCTTTCTTTGGGCCAGCCCATTATTGGTGTACCCATCACTAGCCCCCCATGCTGGTGGTCAGATTTCTGGCCTCCAATATGTTCATGATGGTTCGTTTTTTCTTGCTTTGAGAATCCTGTGGAGACTTATAAAAGAGTGAAGGAGGGCTTGACCGGAATCGTTGACCGTTTTGTCAATTTGAGTACGGGTGTTGACCGTCTGTCAATTCGAGTACGAGGTGTTGACCGTCTGGTCAATTCCGGGAGTTTTAATTGTTGACCGTCTGGTCATTCCGGAGTTCGAATTGTTGACCGTCTGGTCGATTCCGGAGTGTCGGTAATTGTTGACCGTCTGGTCAATTCGAGATACGAAATTGTTGACCGTCCTTGGCCAATTACGGGAATGATTTTCTGCCCGACTTTTGGCGGTGCAAGGTAGAAAGTGACACGTGTCCTCCTTTGGTTGGGAGGAGATCCGGGTCATTAATACGCCAGAGATCCGTCCTTTGGCAAGGTCGAGTGGAGTGGCGACACGTGGCAATCCTGACGGTGCCATTAATGAGGGGTTTCGTGCGGGAGTCCGTCCTTTTCTTTGAGTCAAATGAGGAGGTGACGTTAAGCGGGGCCGAACGGCGTCCTTTGCATGCTTGGCGCTCAAGTTTTCCTTCCGTTTTGTTTGAAATCAGTTACGCCTCCCAACCTTTCGTCTTCCTCATTCTCGTTTCTCAGCCGAGTCCTTCGAAGAAACCCTAAGCCCTTTTCCGATCATGGCTTCCGTGGCGGATTTCTCATCTGATTTGAGGGAAAATGATATTAAGGCCTTGTGCGTCGAATTTAACATCCCGAGAGAGATGGCCTGGAAGGTCCCAGGCATGGACGATAAAGCCTCTTTCCCACCGGAGGGCTATTTTACCATTTATGAGGCTCACTTGAGGAGCGGCCTTCGCCTGCCGTTGCCGGAGGACCTTGAGTCGATCATGGCGGCCCTGCAAGTACCCATTGCCTAGCTTCATGCCAATGCAATGAGGTATATCTGCACCCTATGCATTTTTTCCCGGAAGATTGGCCATAAGTTCAGGATGTCCGGCCTTAAGGTCATTTTTAAGGTAACCCAGGGGGCGGAGTGGATCACACTCAGCCCCCGTACGGGGATGAAAATAAATAAGACCATCCACGACTCCCTGAAGAACTGGAAAAACCGGTTCTTCTTTGTAAAGGTGGGAGACAAGTGGCCTATCGCGCGGGACTGGGGTAAGGTCCCGGACATACATCTGGGTACGCCGTCTGCGGCGGAGAGCTCTGCCTACGCCTGGCTGACCAAGGCGATACGGTAAAATCCCGACGAGTTTAGGAGGGATTTTTTGGTTTCCCCTGAGGAAACCAGAAAGGTTAAATGGGGACCGCCGTCCCCGGTTCAGAAGCCGCACTCTCCAATTAAAATGTTGAGGCCTGACGACTCAAAGAAGTTGCTCATCCGCCCAATATCTTTGGAGGAGGCTGCTGAGAGGGCGATTGCCACGCCCTCATCTTCTTCTTCACAGATTGACCTTGTGGCTGTCGGGATTTGCGGTGGTCCCAGCAGCACTTCTGGAGCGGAGAGGTCCGTTGAGGACAGGCTGGCGGATGCCGGGAGGGTCATGCAGCGCGGCTTTGTGGCCGACTCGGCGCTGCCTGGATGGGATCTGCAGAGGAGCCAGCTCGCGACGTGCTCGAGGGTTCACGCGTTTATATTATAGAGCCGTCGTCACGAGCCGATTCACCAGCTGCTGCCCCAAAGGCAGCCAGGAGGAAGAAACACACGCGCAGTGCTCCCGAGGCGCAAGAGAGGAGCTGCGGCACTGCTCCAGGCCGCAAGAGAGGAGCACCCATTTGCCATTGAGGATGATGAGCTCTTGGAGAGAATTCTGGAGGAGGCAGCGGTGTGCTCGGCGGAGAGGATGCTCCTGGCCCTCCGCCATCTGAGCCTGGTCTGGAGGCCAGGCCTAAGGGACCAACGAGGAAATTTATGGAGGTATGATTCTTGACGGTTGATTCCCCGTACTTTGTCCCTTCAAGGTTTTTAACATGTCTTCTGTTTGTTGCTGTTTGTGTAGCCGTTGAAGGTCGCCTCTGCACTTTTTAAGGCAATGGTGCAGCGTGACGAGGCACAAACTGAGAAGGAGGCAGAAATAGCCTGGCTAGATGCCAAGCTGGCCGCCTCAGGAGGGGAGCTCCGTAAGCAGACAGCTGCTCTCGAGGCTATTATGGCGGGCGTGGAGGCAGAGAACGCCGAGCTGAAGGCGGAGGTTGCTCGCATAAAGGAAGAGGATGATCGACTGAAAGCGAGCAACAAACGCCTCGCAGATCGTGCCGCCGTCGCAGAGAACGAGTTGGCCTCACGGATGACCCCTCATGAGGTTGGGGGCGCACTACATGCCCGGCTATTGGAGGGCTCAAACATTGGACGCCGTGTTGCACGGTTGATCGCTCCGGACTTCCCAGTGGAGTTTATCAACCAAAGAAACCACGCAGCGCAATGCAAAGAAGATCTGGTGGGAGAGCCCCGAGACGCCCGGGGTGGTCTTGACCACCGTAGTATACGTATTTTTTTTTTCGGATGGCATGTAAATTGTAACATACTTAATGAAATGGGAACTCTTTTTCAGTCCAGTGTCCATTGCCTTTTATTGCTTTGTGTTTGTTGTTTGCATGAGTCGTTGTATGGGGCGGCCAACTTGGTTGGCCGGCGACCGTTACTTGGTTGCCTAAGGAGCTGAGCCCCCAGGTTTGGCAGGTGGTTGCATTAACCAACCTTGCGGTGCTTGTCAAGCGAGAACTTGGGCAGTCAGTGTTAGAGAAGGAACGCTTCTCGTTTATTGTTTAATCACGCCATCCCTTCGTAAAGGAGGTTGGCGCGTGGGGTAGCCAACTTGGTTGGCTGCCTGCCTGCCTAAGGAGTGAGATCCTTAAGTCAGGCAGGCGGTTGTAAGAACCAGCCTGGTGGCGCCGTTCAAGTGAAGACTTGGGTTGCCAATGTTGGAGAAGTAATGCTTCTCCCTTCGACCGTCGTTGACTGACGTTGCTGCTCCCCGAAAAGAGGTCGTCGCGTGTGCCATTCTTGCCCCCTAAGGTTTTTAGACCGCTATGGACCACTTGGATGACCAAGGTTTAGTACGACCGCTATCGGGCCGCTCGGATGACCGAGGTTTCAGACCGCTCATAGGCCACCTAGATGACTAGGGTGTAAGACCGCTTATGGGCCACTTGGATGACCAAGGTTTAAGACCGCTCATGGGCCACCTAGATGACTAGGGTTTAAGACCGCTTATGGGCCACCTGGATGACCAGGGTTTCAGACCACTTTTTGGGCCACCTAGATGACTAGGGTTTAACGAGAGGGTGAAGACCCTCCCGACTTAGGGGCAGCCTAGGTGGATACCTGCAAGACAAACGCAGTTCGTATGGCCTAGGATTCTATATGCTAAGTAAACTTCCATTTTTTCAAAGTGAAAACAAGCACACGAATGAATGCACTGGTGCGAGTAAGTGCGTACCTGGGTTCCTTATTGGAAGTAGCGCTTCAGGTGGGTTGCGTTCCACGTTTGTGGGACCAGTTTTCCGTCCTGGTTCCGGAGCTTGTACGCTCCGTTGCGCAGGACGGCGGAGACGAGGAAAGGTCCCTCCCAGTTGGGAGAGAGCTTGTTTCGACCGGCCAGCTTGCCTGTGGCCTCGATGCCTCGTAGGACTAAGTCCCCAACGTCAAATTGCCGGGCTTTTACCTTTTTATTGTAGTATCGGGTAACTCGGTGTTGGTATGCTACTGTCCATATTCTGGCGGCGTCGCGGGCTTCCTCTTGCAAGTCCAAATGCTCCCTGATTTTCTGGGAGTTGGTCTGTGGGTCGAAGGACTCCACCCTGAGACTTGGGAGCCTGATTTCAACAGGAATTACCGCTTCAGTCCCGTAACATAGGCTGAAGGGCGTCTCGCGCGTTGGTTCCTTCGGGGTTGTACGATAAGACCAGAGGACGGATGGGAGTTCGTCGGCCAGAGCCCCGGCGTCCTCCAACTTAGTCTTTAACCCGTGGAGTAGCGTGCGGTTTGTGACCTCCACCTGTCCGTTGGCCTGGGGGTATGCTACCGAAGTGTGGACCAGCTTGATTCCAATGCTGGTGCAATACTTGGTGAAGCATTTTCCCGAAAATTGGGTCTCATTATCGGTTACCACGACCTCAGGGACGCCAAATCTGCAGACAATGCTCTGGCAAAGGAACTTTAGAGCATTGTGTTCTGTGATCTTTGCAAGCGGGGCAGCCTCGACCCACTTAGTGAAGTAGTCGATGCCCGCTATGATGAATTTTCTCTGTCCCGTGGCAATGGGAAATGGGCCGAGAATGTCAAGCCCCCATTGCGCGAAGGGCCATGGGGCCTGAAGGGACTTTAAGTCAGCGGACGGCTGGTGATGGAGGTTGCCATGAAGCTGGCAGCTCTCACATTTCTTAACAAACTCTAGCGCGTCCTTTTTCATTGAGGGCCAGTAGTAGCCCTGCCGCATAATTTTGAAGGCTAGGTTCTTCCCGCCTACGTGTGATCCACAGATCCCGAGGTGAACTTCGCCCAGCGCGTAGTCTGCCTCCTCGGGAGATAGATAGCGGAGATACGGAGTTGAGTATCCGCGGCGATACAGCTGCCCATCAACTACCGTGTACCAGCCAGCTGTCTTTTTAATCTGCTTGGCCTTTTTAGCGTCCTCCGGGAGTGATCCGTCGGCCAAGTATCTAAGGTAAGGAGTCATCCAGTTTTCCGTCTCGGAAATCTGCATGGCCTCCTGTTTCTCTATGCTCAGAGCGTTCAGGGTCTCCCGCATGTCCCTCGAATATTGCTCTGGGTTCTCGGCAGCAGCTGCTCTAGCCAGCCGGTCGGCCTTCCAATGTTCTGCTCGAGGAATGTGAACCAGGGTCAGCTTGTCGAAGCCCTGGATGGTCTCCTTTGCCTTCGCCAGGTACCTGGCCAAGGAAGGATTGTTTACCTCGAAGCCCCCATTGACCTGGTTGACGATTAATTCGGAGTCACTATGGACTGCCAACCTCTTGGCAGAGCACTCCTTTGCCAATCTCAAGCCAGCCAGTAGGGTTTCGTACTCAGCGACGTTGTTGGTCGCTGGGAAATCAAGTTTCAGGGAATACTTGATCTCGAATCCGTCAGGGGTTGTCAGGATTAGCCCCGCCCCATTGCCACTGTCTGTGGACGATCTGTCCACGTGGAGTGTCCATTCTGGGGCCCCACCGGGCTGCTCTTCGTTTTCTGCGGGCTGTTCCTCTTGAATTGGTGTTGTGGTCTCAACAATGAAGTCGGCCAGAGCCTGAGCCTTTATGGCAGGTCTGGGCCTGAATTCAATGTCGAACTCACCCAATTCAATGGCCCACTTTACCAACCGCCCCGAAACATCGGGCTTTTGGAGTATGCCTTTCAGCGGCTGGTCCGTAAGGACCACTACGCGATGCGCTTGAAAGTATGGCCTCAATTTTCGCGCTGCGAAGATAAGGGCCAGTGCCATTTTTTCAGCGCGCGGGTAGTGAGTTTCCGGGCCGGTCAACGTTTTGCTCACATAATAGACCGGCTGCTAGATATCAGACTCTTGGCGCACGAGGACGGAGCTGAGGGATGCTTCTGATACTGCCAAGTAAAGGTACAGCTCCTCTCCGTCTTTGGGTGATGCTAACAACGTTGGGCTGGCCAGATACTGCTTCAACTCATCGAAGGCGGTCTGGCAGTCAACCGTCCACTGGAATCCGTTAGACTTTGTCCCTCTTAAGGCTATAAAGAAGGGCTGGAACTTATCTCGGAGGACTTGAGGAATCGGGACAGAAGCGGCCCGGCCGTCCAGTCAATCATTTGGACGTCTTTTTCGTTTCTCGGGGGAGCCATGTCAGCCAGGGCCTTAATCTTTTCTGGGTTTGCTTCGATCCCTCGCTGAGAGACGATGAAACCCAAGAACTTCCCTGAGGCTACCCCGAAGACACATTTGGCTGGATTTAGTTTCATTCGGTGCTGGCGGAGCACCCCAAATGACTCTTCCAGGTCACGTATGTGGTCGCCCGTGACTCTGCTCTTGACGAGCACGTCGTCGACGTAGACCTCCATGTTGCGACCGATTTGCTTTTCGAACATCCTGTTCACTAGTCGCTGGTAGGTGGCTCCAGCGTTCTTTAACCCGAAAGGCATGACCCTATAGCAATAGGTGCCCTGGTCCGTCATGAACGAGGTATGCTCCTCGTCTTCTGGTCTCATTCTGATCTGGTTGTAGCCCGAATAAGCGTCCATGAAACTTAGCGGCTCGTGCCTGCCGTGGAGTCAACCCGAGGTCAATCCAGGGGCAAGGGAAAGCATCCGCCGGGCGAGGCTTTGTTGACGTCGGTAAAATCGACGCACATTCACCATTTCTCGTTGCTCTTCTTAACCAGGACGACGTTTGAGAGCCAATCCGGATACTGGACTTCCCTAATGAAGCCTGCGTCCAGCAGCTTCTTCACCTCCTCTCGGATGGCGATTAGTTTTTCGACGCAGTGATTCCTCCGCTTCTGTCTTACCGGCTTTCGGTCTGGATCAAGGCCCAGCTTGTGGACCATCACCTCAGCTGAAATCCCGGGCATGTCTGCGGGAGTCCAGGCAAAAAGGTCTGCGTTCCTTCGTAGAAACACGATCAATTCATCGCGCAGCGGCCCGGTGAGTGAGCCGCCAATCTGGACACACTTATCTGGTTCCCCCAGGTCCAGTGGAACCAGATCCGTGGCTTCAGTAGGCTGCGCCTGCTGCAAGGTGGTTTCGTCTCAGTGATCGAGTTCTCCCACCGTGCGGTTCGCCACTAGGGCATCCCGGGCCATGCTGAGTCCGCCCGGTGACCTGATCTCCCAGAACTTCTCCGACGCCGTAGGGTGTCGGGAATTTTATTTTTAGATGTGGAATTAACGTGACTGCCCCAAACGCCGTTAGGCACGACCTGCCTAGTATCGCGTTGTACACAGAGGGCAGGTCAACCACTAGAAAGGTCAGCATACGACTTGCTGTTTTTGGGTAGGTGCCCAGGGTGACTTCCAGTTGGATTGTCCCTTGAACGGGCACCGGTTCATTGTCAAGGCCGTATAAAGGTCCTTCAGCAGGTTTTAGTTGATTCTTTTTTAGGCCTAATCTAAAGAACACGTCTAAAGAAAGCAAGTCTTTAGAGCTACCATTATCAATAAAGACTCGCTTCAGCTAGTAGTCCGAAGTACCATCTGAAACGAGTGCCGAAATTATAAGGGGGTCAGCATGGGGGGAGATTACATGGTTCGAGTCACAATCACTAAAGCTAATGATGTTGTCTACTGTCCGCTGCTTCTTCCTCCCAGTCTGCTGCTCCTTGCTGTCCTCAGGACTCCTGGCAAGTCGGGTGGTGATCATGTTAACTACTCCTGCCGCAACCCGGTTCCTGGGAGGTGTCTGCTCCTGCCCCTCTTCATCAGCTGCTCCTGGGTTCTGTCCAGGTCCCTTGACGAATCGAGTGAGATGTCCTCTGCGAATCAGGTCTTCGATTTCCCTCTGCAGCGTCTTGCAGTCTTCGGTTGAGTGGCCAGCAGAGTGGTGGAAGTCATAGTACTTAGACTGATTTCTAGAGTCCTTTTTCAGTGTCTTTGGCCACTTCAGAAACTTTTCTCCACGGATCTACATTAAGACATTGGAGCGCGTGTCTGTCAAGGGTGTGAAAGTGGTGGGCCCGTAATCTCTGCGTTCTGAGGGCCCAGTCCGGCGCTGTTTCTGGCGGGGGTGTTCTCCGCCAGCAAACTTTCTTTTTCCTTCTCCAGGGATTAGCCGAGGCTGATCCGCCCGTTCTGGACATTTTGCCTCGTTGACCTCTTCACTTAGTGCGTAGGCCACAGTAATGGATTCCGTCTTTGGGCGTGTTTGGGGATTTTGTGGGCCAAGTGCTTGAAAAAATCTCCATAAGTCGATCTTTGAGATGAAGGCGCCTGACTTCATCTCCTCAGTAATCTTGGGAATCCTTCTGGCCTCAGCCACGAAGCGATCCAGGAAGCGCCGTGGGTTCTCTCCCAGTTTCTGCTTTATGTGGGAGAGGTGGCACGGCTGTTTCTCTTCCCGTCGGCTCGATGTATACTGAGCTAGGAAGAGGTCCGTGAGTTCACGCAAACTGCTGATAGAGCCTGAAGGGAGATGGTGAAACCAGACTCTGGCGTCTCCCTTCAGCGTAAGTGGGAAGCAGCGGCACATCGCCGTGTCTTCTAGCCCTTGTAGACTTAGATGGGTGCGGAAGTGATCCAGGTGGTCAACTGGATCTCTGCCCCCATCGTATAAGTCAAGGGACGGCATTTTGAACTTGGACGGCAGTGGACGGTTCAGGATTTCTGCAGTGAAAGGAGACCTGTCCAAGTCGATGGCGCGCTCGTCGTTCTGGAACACGTGGTTCTAGATTTGGTCCACTCGTGGATCGGCACGAGTGACATTTGCTGATCTCTTGGAGTTGAGGAAATTCCTCAACTCCGTCTTGTTTCGGCGGGGTTCGGCGGCGGTCGGCTGCTTTGCCTCTGTGGATCTGGCAGTCCCGAGACTCGCTCCTGATCGTGTGTGTGATCTTACGCCGAGTATCGAGATTTCTCCTCTTCAGGCTCTCTGTCGGGGATGTACTCCCGGAGTGTTCCATTGGCCTGTTCTGGCCAGGAACACGGGAGGATGCTGGAGCCAGATTGTTCCCAGCTTTTTCGGGCCTCTTGGCCGGCTTCTTCTTCCTCTGGCCACCTTTCTTGGTGGCAGGAGCGGGAATAATGGCTGGTGGAGCCGCTTGTTGTTGCTGTTCCTTCTGCTCACAAAGTAGTTGGAGTAGGCGATTGTTAGCCTGCATCTGCTCCACCAGTTGTTGAATGTAAGGCGGTGGGACTTCGCCTGTGGCCCCGTTGACCAGGACATCAGCAGCATGGCCCTGGTCGGGGTTAGCAGCATCTTTAGCGGGGTCGCTAGCCTGTGCTCTCGTGTTCACCATTGTTGAAGCAGAAGGTGGCAGAGAGAGTTTGTGCAGATTCTTTGTGGTAGGCTTTTCGTAAGCGCTTCCCACAGACGACGCCAATGATTCGTACATGGATCCGACTTCGAACAGATTCGGATTCTTCTGGATGGTTTGAACCGGCTCCGTTCACCGAGTATGAATCCTGCACACCACTAAAACGAACAAGAGGTCAGCGTTAACGGCGGGATGTAATCCCACCAAAAATACTCCGACGCTCAAGTCTGTAAACCAGCCTTCAATGGAAGGAACTGAAAGAGAGTGAAAGCAATGGGAGAGGGGAAATGAGTGTCTTGTTCCAGATGTCAGAAAGGCGCAGGTCCTTTCTCGTATCTGGATTGTGGGAAGGCAGAGAACATGTGTAAAGACCCGTTCGTTGCCTTGGAGTTTGATCGTGTTTGAGAGTTTGGCTGCTGGGAACCAGAGCTCGTTTCTCAGAACACTTAGGGTTGAAGATGAACGTGTTTTGGGGTAGCAGAGAGCTTGTGCAGTTCTACCAGTTTCAATGCCTGAGAGCGTAATTGAAAGTCTCTAAGAAAGCCTTTGCTAGTATGGAAAAAAGCATTCAAGAAAGCATGCCCTGGATGGTGGATCCAGGGCCTCTTTTATGGCAAAGGTGGCGATCCTCCTTCTTTGGAAGGAGTGATCGTCCCTATCTTCTGCTGTTGGCCTTCCTTCTGGAGGCTGATACTTGTTGCCCAATTGTGGAGGATTCTTTCCTTCTAAAGCGGTCAACCACCTTCCAAGTTGGCTTCTTTCCTTCCCAGCATGTTACCGTTGAGGTTCCTTGGCTGGCAAGGAGTTGGGAGGATCTGGCGCCTTCCTTATTTGAAGGGCGCCAATCTTGCAGATATTCCTTTTGAAGTTGTGGAATATCCTTGGAAGATCGTGGCTGTCCTTGTTATGACTGATGGGCCTAAACGGGTCAGGCCCGTTACTGTTAGAAGGCTTTTTGGGGCCCAATGTGCAAAGCGCGGACGGTCAACGCCTGGGTTGACCGTCTGCGTGCGTGTTGGCCGCCCTTATGAAAGGCGTCCGTCGTTGGCCTCCATTTGGGCTATGGGCCTGAGTGAGTCAGGCCCATTACTGTAGAAGGGCCTCGTTTGGGCCCAGCATGTAGGGAGCAGACGGTCAACGTCTGAGTTGACCGTCAGCTTGTTGGCCGCCTTCGTGGAGAACGAAGGGAGAGCGGCGGGCGATCAACTGATGGGCTGTGGGCCAGAATGGAATAGGCCCATCACTGTTGCAAAGCCTCTGAAGGCCCAACAATGCCAAGTTGACTGTTTGTGAGCAAGTTGGCCGCCAGGACGGTCAACGCCAACGTTGACCGTCTTTGGGCCTTTCAGTTCCTGGGCCCATCTTCTTATTGGGCCGTTAGAAACGTTGACTGGCCTTTCTGGGCTTCTGTTGACCTTTCTTTGGGCCAGTCCATTATTGGTGTACCCATCAAAAAGTATGGTAAAGTAACAAATATGCACATTTTTCATATTTTTGTTTCAAAATCTCAAGTATGATGAGTATTAGAATAATAATACTCAAAATAAACGGAAAAAAAAATTGAAAAAGGAAGTTTAGAGTGTACTTATCTTGGCCAGATCTACTAGTTTTTTTTACTCCGATCGCCCGAATTCAAACTTTCGAAGCCTCTTCTTTCACTTTCTCTTTCTTCTCTTCCTCTCCCCCTCGTGTCTCTCTCTGCTTTGCAAAAGTCATGCAACAATGGCAGTGAGGGAGAAGGTAAGGCTTTTTAACCACTCTTGTGATGAACTGCATTCCTAACCGAAAACTGGCAAGGTTCCGGCTAAAAAATGTCCATCAGGCTAAACACAAACCTGTACAATATCTTTGAACAACACACATATATATATTCACAAATAATAACACAGGATCTAAAAAGCCATAATCAATTTGTGGTACCAACATCATAACTCCGAGTATAATATCAGCTCATAAAGATGCCACTAGGCATCTAAATCATTAAACCATAAAAACATGTGAAAGCATATACATCCATCAATATAAAATAGAAACTAAACTAACTATACATCTTCAATATCAGATATATTGATACAAATATACAAAAGTAATCCGAAACAAAAGTATAAAACCATTGCAATCCCTGCTAACAAAACAATCCTCCAAGTCCGACACCTAGCCAACTATCTTATCCCTACACTCCTCGTTGGGTATAAATTCATACTCATTTGAAGGTAAAAAAATAGCAATGAGTGAGCCAAATACTCTGTAAGGTACAATATAATCAAAGATAATAACCAATGTACTCAAAATAAATCAAGAGGAGGGAATATGAGCACAATATAGATGTATAAATATGAAGCATGATCAAATACATTTCCGAAACTCATTTTGCTTCCACTTTTTATTTCTGATTTCTTTAGGTTCTAAGACATGTAAAAATTTTTTTTATCTTTGTAGACCAGGGCAAGTAGGCTTTACCAGCTAATGATGTAGTCAAATTGAGGAAAGGATCATGTTATTCACATGATCTAAGGCACTCCCCACGGATCTCGAATTTAATGTCCTGTGGTGCACAGTATACCTATAATCTCGGATATATTGGGCTAATAGTCCTTATTCTTATGCCACCATGTCCCCTGTGGCCTAAAGGCAATTTTTTGATTCACTATAGTAATATCCTAAGGTATATCAGGGAATACTATCCTCTAAAATACAAATCGTTGGTCTAATTTAATGACTATTTATTCTTAAGAAAAAATTCTATCATATTCTTATACGAAATTCTCACTCCCTAGAGAACGAATCATCAAACATAACAAATTGTGGAGTTCCTTTCATATACTTTGCATAACTTGCATAATTCTTAAATATAGATACAGTTAATCATATTCTTGAGCATGCTGATACACATATTCATATTCTTGTGAGATTAAATCTTCACATGACTTAAATATATGCACAAATCAACATCAAGCTTGGAGAACATTAGAAAATCCTTAACATAATGAGCCAAATATAATTTTAGAGCTTTCCAAACAATAAATTCCTTCACAAAATCATCTAACATAATTTTTGAAATACACGTAAAATAACATATATAAAATACATGTGAATAAATACCAATATTTAAGTCTGTAAGCTAGGGTTTTAATTATCTAAGGCCAAAACATGCATAAACCCTAAAATACAAGAGTAAAAATGTCGGGTCATGGGTTAGGGTTTTCCACGTGCACAAAACCACGTAAAACTACAAAATAATCAAAGTACCCACGTTTATGAAGCTAGAGTTTCAATTTTTTAAGGTCAAATCATACATAAATCTCAAAATAAATGGGAAAAAGCTTCCAGGCATGGGGTTAGGGTTTCATGTACGAAATACCGCATAAAACTTAGATATTTGACATGAAATCAATAAATACACATACTCAAGATATAGGAATCATAAAATATATATTTAGACGAGTATCGAAACGAAAATACCTAAAGAGAACGGAACAAAAAGAGCAAAGAGAGAAAGAAAAGTTTATGGGTGCATTTGTCTAGACCCGATCTACAACTTTTCTAATTAACTCTAAGCCGGAATCAGACTTAAGAGCCTCGATCCCCTCCTTTTCTCTCTCTTATCCATTCTCTCTCTCCTCTCTCTTTTCTTTGTGGAAAAATGATGAAAAAGCACCCCGAGTGAGTTTAAATCGGGGGTTGGTGCTCGAGCGCCACCCCAACGTGCTTCAGGCATGCCCTGCTTGGATCTGGCACTTGCAATCGGCACTTGAGCGGCTGGCAGGCGTTGGTCTGCTGGTCCTGGTGCCTCAGGGCTGCCTTAGGCACCCCACAGGTGTCCTCCACCATTAACCCATTGCGCATCTGAAACATAAATTCTCGCATACATTAAGCATAATCTTAATTATATTAGCCTAATTATTCATAATTATGATATTTAAAAATCGGTACCTTACAATTCTCCCCCACTTATAGAAATTTTATTGTTAAAGTTTAACGAACTTCAAAATTTGACAGTAGAGGAATAATCCTTCCAGGATTCATCTTTAGGTTCTCAAGTCACTTCCTCGATGAAATGATTTTTCTTCAGAAACCTTAACCATTTGATCTGTCCTGATTCCCAATACCAGATGCTTCCTATCTAAAATCTAAATTGAAACCGTGTTATAGGACAAATTCTTAATCTCCTACAACGACTTAGCTTGGTTACGTACCTACATGCACAATCATTGATACATGAAAAATTTCATGATAATCCACCGATTTGAAGGCAACCCAAATTTATCGACTATTTTTCTGACTTAATTCAAAACCTCAAACGAACTAATGAATTTCTACTTCAGTTCATCCTAAGCTTTGAAAATGACCGTTTACTTCAAACTTTAAACTGAACCTTAAAATATATGGCAACCCGCTCCGCTGAGCAACTCTGATTGATAATTTATTCGTGTACTAAAAATTCTCTTGCAACTCATATCCATCAATTCGTATCGAATACCTAAGTTATATAGCAACTATAAACCTAAGAAATATCCTAAAGATACCGATGTAACTAAGGCAAAGCCCTTAATTCTCTGATTATAATCAATTTAGAAAACACATTTGAAACAATTATCCCAAAAATTTTGGTACAGCCTTAATTTACCACCAAAACCTTAAAACTCGAATATTTAGTAATAATCTCATTGGAATACTAACAAGCCGACTTATTCAATCAGATCGTATCATCCAAATTCGCGATAAATGGACCATCCTTGTTAGTTAATCCACAATTATCCAAATATCTAAAATCCTTGTCATTCTAACAACCTCGAAGCAAAACCATAAGGACTTCTTATCTCATAATTTTATGACTTCAATACTTCGAATACAATTCTTATTTCCAAAGTCATAAGCAAAGTATCCCATTTACTCAGATATTAGGATCTGCTCGCGGTTCACCCTTCAATATCTCCTATGAAACATCAAAGACATACTAAATTCGAAGATTCCCGACATTAAATTATCAGCAATAATATTCGCTTTTCTTGAAAGACATTGAATTCACCCATACAGTCTTTAGGTAGTTTTACCTACTTGCACCATCGCATGATTATTTCCTCTTTATGACACAACTTCTCAAACCTTTAGAATTAGTTAAATAATAATTATTTCTATAAGTAATACCTATAAATTCTCAATGTAAAGACCTCAACTACTAACTCCAAATGATGGGTGGAATAATTCTGATCATAGACTTTCCACAAACTCAACCCAAGGGCAACCACCTATATACTATGCAAGAAAAATACAATCCTAAATCTTCCTTAAAAGTATCACATTTTACTACAATTCACTTGACCCCTCAGGGATCAACCCAAACGATATGATCGATAATTTACCCTTCATTTCTCAAAACTTATCCTCACATATCTAAGTCCGATGGGTACTGATCACTTCCAAACCAAAAGCCCCACGGACACTGCAAATTTTTGAGGAACACTGAACGGATAACTTATCGAATTTAGCTAGACCCAAGACAACTGCAAACCTTCACGACATCAATTAGTCTTTCCTAGGTTAGCCATCGTTCAAAACTCTATAGAACCACATTTATGCTATCGAAGAAACCACTTGTGTAACATAACGTTTTTCCTAACCAAACTCACGTTCTTTTTTCAATTGAGTACACAGTTAACTGTCTTTTACAATCAATAATACAGCCCTCAAACAGAGTTTATACCCCCTCATAATTTTTTAAATTCATTAATAAAGCCCTTACAAAATTAACCTAAATATGGCCAGAAGATTCCATCCATAAAATCTATAAAAATACAAATGAACCTACAAATCCAAATGGCATTACTGAAATTTGTAACGGCTGTATCTTTATCTTGAATGCTGGTATAGGCATATCTCTAAATTATTCACTGTTAACAATGCTCTAGATATAGATTGATCTTTGAAAACACCAAGCCCTTATGATAGATCGAACGAGTCTTTTATTTATTTCCTCAATGCCCACTTATCAAACTATTCATCTTCTGAACAATCCAATATTTTCAGTCATCCACATGTAATCTCATCGGTTCATCTTACTCACCCCGAATGTTCTAAAGTATCCCACGGTGGGTACCCATCTGATACTTCTTCAATTCTATACGAAATCCTTAAAAATCGGTGTTGATATCGACACAACCTCAAATTACTGATCAAAAGATAAATTAGCCTAATATTTTCCTCTAAGAAAAATTCTCAAATACTAACACAACTAAAACTTCATAATGACCATAAGATGGTTTCCAGATGTGGTATCATATGCTAAACAAACTTGACACAAATCCTTATTAAATGACCTATAGGCAAAACGATAATAATTTTATCACCACTCAGCCAATTCTGCCTCATATTTAAAATTTCACAACCTTATTGCAAAGTATAATATCCTTACTAACACAATTTATACTAATATGGCTACTTACCAACCAAATCACCACCAAAATTATATCAAAGCTCGGTACCATAAAACAAATCAAATTAGCCCAACCAATTTTATCTACAGACCTAAGAAAGGTCATAAATATTGATGTAACTAGTACAAGTCTGTAATTATCAAATAAATGAATAATCTTAGGAAACGCAATATGCAAACATAAATTTAAAATTCCAACAATATATATACTAAAACATTAAAATTTGAGGATCTTACCTCCCACTACGTTGTCTGATACCTTAACTTCCTCAGCAATTACCGCATATGACTTACCCGGTACAGTGAGTTTGGACACAAGAGCCTTCTTTCGATAGGGACAATATCTAATCAGATGTCCCGCTTTTTTACAATTGAAGCACACGTCCAACAGCTTATAATAAGACTTATCTCCATACTATTTCCCACAATGCCGACGGGGATTTGTTGAAATGTGAGGGGTCGGTACGGGCTGATTAGCCTTCTTCTTTTGACTTAACTACTTGGCCTTCTTTGGCGGTCTCCACGAACCTCTACTAACTGTGACGGACCAACTTTTTTGATCGGAATTCGACAAAGTTTTGGTTGTATAACAGCTGCCAAATTAATACAACATGTACAAAATCCCTATACAACACAATATATAATCACACATCGCATCGTAGGAACTAAAAATAGCCACAACAAACATCTGATACCAACATCATAATTCCGGGTATGACATTGTTTTAGACAAGATGCCACTAGGTATACAAATAAATTATAACAACCTACGAAAGCACATATATCAATATACAAACCATCAATAATGATACAAAATGCTTCACCAGATACAAAAATCACAACAACTAAGTCCTCAAAAGTATTATCTAATCTTTAACCTAGCCAATTTTTAATCCTCTACTCTTGCCTCATCAGGTGTAAACTCGTACTCATTTGAAGAAAAAAAAAGTAAATGTGAGCCAAATACTCAGTAAGTGTAATATAATTAAGGAAAGTAAGCAAAATATATAAAAAAAAGCAAAGAAAGGATAAAAGAGTATAATGAAGATGTATAAACATGAAACGTGAATAAATGCTCTTTCGGAATTTATTTATCTTTCTTATTTTAGTTATTCTTCCTTTAGGTTCTAAAACATGTAGAAATTCTATTATCTTTACAAATCAGGGTTAGTAGGTCTTATCAGCTAACGGTATGGTCGAACGAGAAAAAGAATGTGTTTGTTTCAACATATTCTAAATCACAAATCCATGCAATTCAATATCCCGTGGTGAATGGTATACCTTTAACCTAATATACAGGGTCATAACACATATGCCACAATGTCTCTCGTGGCCCAGAGACAATCCTCGTACTTTTACAGTAATATTATAAGGTATACCAGGGAATACTACCATTTGAAATACAAATTTTTGATCCAATTCTATAATTACTTATTCTTAGGGAACTCCATACACATTCATAAAGCGTTATTCTCACTCTGAGTGAATGGTTCATCAAATATAACATATCATAAAATTTTATTCTCAAACTTTTCATAATTTGTATAATTCTTATGGGTTTAAATCTTCACATGATATAAATTATGTGGATGATCATCATAAAACATGAAAAAAATAGAATTTCTTACCAATGTGGGCCAAACATGAATTTAGAACTTTCAGACGATAAATCCCTTCATAAACGCATACAACATAATTTTTGGAGCATACACAAGATAACATATTTAATGTAAATGATGTTAAACATTACTATTCACATCCGACAATATTTTTGAAATATATAAAATTAATATATATAAAATTTATGTGCATAATACTAAATATACGGAGTACCCGTGTCCACAAATCTAGGGTTATAAATTTCTAAAGCCAAATTATGTATAAATTACAATTAATTTGGGTAAAATCAAAGAGGCGCGGTTAGGATTCCGATGAACATAATATCACATAAAACTACCAAATTGAATACACAATTGATAAATTAACATGTTCAAGGCATGTGTAATGATTTTCTAGAGCCAATTTATGCAAAAATCCTAAAAATAAATGTATAAAAGCATCCTAGCGTAGGTTAGGGTTTCATGTACAAAAAACCGGTCAAAACTAAGAAATTGGACATGAAATCAACATATATGCATCCTCGAATAATGGGTAATATAAAATGTAAACTTAATCGGGTATCGTAACGAGGATACCCGAAGAAAATAGAACAAAAGTTCAAAGAAATGAAAGAGAAGGATATGTGTGTACTTATTTTGACCCGATCTATTACTTATCTAACTAGTTTCAAGCTGGATTCAAACCCAAGAGCCTCTATAATATACCAAACTTTTTCACTTGATTTAATTGGGATTATTTATTATTTTGGATAATTTGAATGTGATAAAAATAATTAAATATTATCAAATTTTGAAGATATTTGGAGTAGTTGGGCTGCACATGAAGTACGCCCGTACTATCACCCAAGTATTGATTCGGGTTTTGGAATAAAAGAAAAAAAATCTATAATAATAATAATAATAATAATAATAATAATAATAATAATAATAATAATAATAATAATAATAATAATAATAATAATAATAATAATAATAAAGATACAGGGGAGAAGGGGTTTGCGGGAAGAAGAAGAGGGGAAAGAAGAGGAGAGAGAGGGGGCCAAAGGAGTAGAGAGAGAAGGAGGAAACCGAGGTCCTCGAGTCCGATTTCGACTTTGAGCTAGTTGTAAAATGATAGATCGGATCGAGGCAAGTGCACCCATATCCTCCTTATTCGTTTCTTTATACTTTTATATTATTTTTTGGGTATCTTGGTTTCGATACCCGATTAAATTTACATTTTGTATTACCCATGATTTGAGCATGCACATAAGTGAATTTCATGTTCGATTTCTCAAGTTTGGTTGGTTTTTCACACGTAAAACCCTAACCCATGCCCGGATGCTTTTATCCATTTATTTTTAGGGTTGACCTTAGAATATAATTACCCATGCCTTGAACATATTAATTTAATAATTGGGTGTTTGATTTGACAGTTTTATGTGAAATTATGGTTGTCGGAACCTTAACCCACGCCCAAACCTCGTTTAACAGATTATTTTCAATTTTATACATGATTTGACTTTAGAAAATAAAAACTTATATCTTGAATACGGTTATTTACCGATTGGGTGTCCGATTTTTTAAGTTTTGTCAGGTTTGTACATACAGGACCCTAAACCCACGCGAAGCACTGTTTACCCGAATTAATTGGGGCTTTTGCATAAATTTTTTTTTGGTAAGTAAAATTAAATTAAAATAAAATAAAGTATAAAACTATGTTCTAACTTCAAGTATTTTGCCAACTTAGTGATAGAATATAGACGTTAGGGTATACCCCGAGTACCACCATGAAACATTTCATGATACCAAAATAAAACATATAAAAGGAAAAAAAACCAGCCAAAAAAACTATCAACCTAATCGACCAATTGCCAATTTATGCTTTCGCATAAATTGGCTCTAGAATATCATTACCCATACATTATATATGTTAGTTTATCGATTGGATATTTGATTTAGAAGTTTTATGTGAAATTACGTTCGCCGAAACCCTAACCTGCGCCCCCTTAGTTTTACTCGAATTTACATAAATTTATACATGATTTGGCCTTAAAAATTTGTAATCCTAACTTTATGGACATGGATACTCCATCAATTTTGGATTTATGAACATATATTCTATTTATATTAATTTTAAGTATTTCGAAATATTATCGAACGTGAATGGTAATATTTGATCGCATATATGTTAAATATATTATCTTGTATATGTTTCAAAAATTTTGTTGCATGTAATTGTGAATGTATTTGTCATTCAGAAGCTCTAAAGTAACGTTTGCCCCGATGTGATAAGGATTTTCAAATTATTTTAAAACATCATGTTAAATTATGTATATGTTTAAAGTCACATGAAGATTTAAACCTACAAGAAATGATTATCTATATCTGTATATAAGAATTATGCAAGATATGCAAAGTATAAGAAGAGAATGCCACAATTTGATATGTTTATGATTTGTTCTCCTGGAATGAGAATTTTTTGAAAGAAATTTGATAGACTTTCCTTTAAAGAATAAAAAATCATGAATCCTAGACCACAAATTTATATTTTAGTGGGTAGTATTCCTTGGCATGCCATATATATTACAGTAAAAACTCAAGGATTATCTTGGCCGTGTGCTATAGTAGGTGATATTTTTTGGAATGCCTTAGAATATTACTGTGGAAGCATGAGGATTGCCTTTGGACCACAAGAAACATGGTGACATATGTGATATGGCCCCGTATATCGAGTTAAAGGTATACCACTCACCACGGGGTGTTAAACGGTGTGGGTCGTGCCTAAGAATGTGTGAAAACATACACATACATTTCCTTATTCTACCGCATCATTAGCTGGTAAGGCCTACTGGCCTTGGTCCATAAAGATAAAGAAATTTATGCATATCATGGAACCCTAAGAGAAGAAAGATAAATATGAAAGGTTATTTATATTTCAAAAATACATTTGTTCACATTTCATGTGATGCATCACATCCCATACTCTTATCTTCTTCCTTATTCTATTTTAAATGTATTGTATATTATTAATTATATTACACTTATTGAGCATTTGGCTCACTATTACTATTTATTTTTCTCTAGATGAGCATGAGTTTACCCCTGATAGGGTGGGATAGAGGATTAGAAGTCGGCTAGACACGAAGACTTGGAAGATCTTATTGTGGACTTGTATTTTTAGTTTTATATACATTTTGGCGGACTTATTTATATTTCGGTTGGGCTTGTTGATGTATATTATAAATATGATTGATGACCTGATAGTATAGTTCGTTGTGCATGAAAGTTTATTTATACTTTCGCAAGCTATTGTGGTTTGTATTAGGTACCTAGTGGCATCTCTCCATGTTCGATATTGTGTTCAGATATACAATGTTGGAGTCATGAACTTAATTGTGGCATTTGGATCCTGTGATGATTATTGTGTTGTGTGATGATTGTGAGAGTATCTTTATAGATTTTATGTGATGAACAGGAAAATTATACAGGTTTTTGTATAGTTTGACGGTTGTGTTATAAATGGAACCTTGTTGATTTCTGGTGTGGATATTGTTCATCATAATTGGTATCAGAGAGAAAGAAATGCCTTAGGTTTGATTTGAATCTTATGCGAAAGCTTAGGTTAGAGTAAGAAAGATTAAATAAGTAGATGATGGTGTAGGATGATTAAATTAAATTGAATAGTTGCAGTTATCCTAGTCCAATAACTTAGGCTAGAACTAAGTTAGGATTGGTGGTTAAGTTTGACTGTCTATCCTACATTGTTCTAGTTAGTATCCTAAGAACGACCTAACCCGTGTTGTTTGATTTCGGAAAGAATATTAGCAATCACAATGGCTCCTAGACGAGGTCTACTTGTGGTGGTGGTCGACCGCGAGGTTGAGAGGAGTTGTAAGGAGGCGCCTTGAGGTTTAAATTTAATTGATGTCAATTTAGTATTTGAATTGATTGGCGTTGATTCGAGGCCTCAGTTAATCGATTTTAGTTCAAAGTTTAAGTTTGATCGGCTCTAGTTTGAGGTCTACAGGCTATTAATTCTCTAAGAAGGATACTTGAATAGCCTGGCAATTGTGACAGATAAGGTGGGATTAATGGCTTGTGGTCAGTATAATTTAGAGTCAATTCTAGTGTAGCGAATCTAAGGATGTTGATTTATAATCAATTTAGTAATGATTAAATACCTAAACTTTTAGGTAGCTCGGATCCTATAGAGGTTGAGATATGGATTTTGAGAATTAAGATGGCGTTGACTGTGATCCAATATTCGAAAGCGGATAAGGTAATGTTGCCCCATATAAGATAGAAGAGGAAGTCAATCTTGGGTGGTTGACGTGAAAAGAGTCATGAGTCTCGAGGATAAAAATATATCGTAGGATATATTTGTGGATGTTTTATAGATAAATATTTTATTTTGATAGGACTTTTGGGAGCATATTTCAATTGTGGACAGTTTAACCGCATGATTAGGAATTGTCCTTACTCCATGGGTCAGATAGTGAAGAAGCCCAATGCATTGGATCAAGGTTTTGCGGTAACGACACAAGTATAAAGGTGTTGTCTACTGTGGTAGAAGGTAAGACTCCTGAATCTTAGCATTTTAGTATATGTGTTATTTTGGGATTTAGAATTTATATTTTAATTTGTGTTTTCTAAATTTATTTATTTATTTGAGGATCGTAGACTTGTGCTAGTTGTATAAATGCCTACGATATTTTTTTGGGTCTGTAGATATGATCGGTTGGGCTGATTCGATTTTAATTATGGTGCCAAGCTTTGATATGATGTTGAGAATGATTTGATTGGTGAGTGGCCATGCTTGTATGAATTGTGGTGGTAAGATATAATACTTATAATCAAACTGTGAAATTTTGAATGTGAGGCATAGTTAATCAAGTAGCGACGAAATTAATACCGTTTTACCTACGAGTCGTTAATGAGCATATGTGCCAAGTTCAATTAGCATATAAGACCAGACTTGGTAGTCATCTTGTGATCACTAAGAAGCTTGGGCTGTATGAGATTTGAGGATGTTTCTTAGAAGAAAATATTAGGTTGATTTATCTTTTGGTAATTCAAGGTTGTGTCAGGATCGATACCGATATTTAAGGATTCCGTACAGAATCGAGGAAGTATCGGTTAGGTGCTCACCATAAGATACCTTAGAACCTTTGGGATGAGCAAGAAGAATTGATGAGCTTACTTGAGGATAATTAAAAATTTTGTTGCCCGGGAGATGAGTAGTTGATAAGCTGGTAGTTGGAAATAAATAGGTAAACTGATTGATCTATTGCAAGGGTTGATCTTTCCTAAGGTTGATTGTATCCGTAGTGCTGTCAATTGTGGATAATCAAGAATTATACCTATGGTAGCTTTCAGAATTAAGATATAGCCATTATGAGTTTCGATAATGCCATTGGGTTTGTAGGTTCGTTGGCATTTATGGATTTTTATGGATTGGACCTTCCGGCCATATTTAGTTCAACTTTGTGATGGCCTCGTTGCTGAATGCAAAGAATTATAAGGGTGTGTGAACTCTATTTGAGGACTATATCATGGATTGTGGAAGGCAGTTAGCCGTGTGTTCAATTGAGAAAGAAATGCAAGGAAGAATGTGATGTTGGGCATGTGGCTTATTCGGTAGCATGATTGTTAGTCTGTAGCCCATCGAAGTGGTGGCTTATTGGGAAGATTGATTACTGCTATGAAGGTGTATGATCATCTTGGGTTCAACTGAATCCAATAAGTTATGTGATAAGTATTCATCGAGGATTGCAGTGCCCGTGAGGCATTTGGCTTAGAAGTGATCAGTATTCGTCAGAATGGGATATGTGAGGGTAGTCTTTGAAAAATTAAGGGTAAATTGTTAACCATATAATTGGGTTGGCCCCTAATGGTTCTAGTAAGTTATAGTAGAATATGATGCCTTTGAGGAAGCTCTAGGAATATGTTTTCCCCACAACTTGTATGGGTGGTTGGGGGAAAGCCTATGATCAGCATTACTCTACCCATAATTTGGGGTTAGCCAGTGAGGTCTTTGCTTTAAGGGTTCATAGGTGCTGCTTATAGAGATAGTTATAGACTAATGATTCCAAAGGTCCGAGAAGTTGTTCCATGAAGAAGGAATGATCATATGACCATGCAAACGGGTAAATCTGCTTAAGGATTGGAAGGTAAAATTTTGGTAACCTTCAAGGAAGGCGAATATTATTACCAATAATTGGATGTCGGGAATCTTTAGATAGAGTATGCCTTGATACTCCATAGGAGATGTTATAGGGTGAATCTCGATTAACTCCCGATATCTAAGCAAATAGGGTGCTTTACTTTTGGTTTTGAAAGGAAGAGTTGTATCCGTAGTTTTGCGATTATGGAATTGTGGTTTGAGCAACCGTCGTAGTTTTGTTTCAGGGTTGTTAGGACGGCAAGAATAATGGGTACTATTTAGAAAATTATAGATTAGCTATCGAGGATGACAGATTTATCGTGAAATTGGATGATACGCCCGAGTTGAATAAACTGATTCGTCAGTTTGCCAACGAGATGATAAGTTATAAAAAATTTGAGTTTTGAGATTTTGGTGGTAACTTAAGGTTGCACCAAAATTTTTGGGTGATTGTGTAATATCTCAAATTTTTTATTCGATTTAATTAGGATCATTTATTATTTTGGGTAATTTGGGCGTGACCAAACTTAATGAAATATTATGAAATTTTGATAGATATTTGGATTAGTTGAGTTGGCGCTTGAAGTGCACCTGTTTTGTCGCCCGAGTATCTATTTGGATTTTAAAATATAAAAAACGGAATAATAATAATAATAGCAACAACAACAACAACAATAATAATAACAACAACAACAACAACAATAATAATAACAACAACAACAACAACAATAATAATAATAGAGGAATGGGGGGAAGGGTTGCGAAAAGTAGAAGGTTTCGGGTAGAGAGAGAGGGGGAGGGAGAAGAGAAGGAGAGGAGGAAACCGAGGTTCCTGGGTTCGATTTCGGCTTCGAGCTACTTGAAGAAGTAATAGATCGGGTCGAGGCAAGTGTACTCATACCCTTATCTTTCATTTTCTTACACTTTTTATTTGTTTTCTTCGGGTATCCTCGTTCCAATACCCGATTAAAGTTGTATTATGGAGTACCCATGGCTTGAGCATGCATATATGTGAATTTCGTGTGCAAATTTCGAGTTTTGACCGGTTATTCACGTCAAAACCCTAATCCCACACCCGGCTCCTTTCACCTATGAATTTTTGGGACTTTGCGTGAATTGGGTCTAGAATATCATTACCTATAACTTGTGCATGTTAATTTATCGATCGGGTATCAGATTTAGTGGTTTTATGTTAAAATTCATTCGTCGGAACCCTTACCCATGCCCGAGCCGTGTTTAACGGATTAATTTGAGTTTTATGCATGTTTTATGATGAGATAATGAAAACCCATGTCTTGAAAGTGGATAATTTCAGTTGGGTGTTCTGATTTTGCACATACGGACCCTCGTTACCGACACGGGTACTATTCACCCACGTGGGCACTGTTCCTCCGAGGCATTTGAGCAATTTTTGCATAATTTTACCATGTTTAATTGCCTTTTAAGTTATGTATATATTTGCATATGTTTAATTATATGTTTCAGAAAATATTATTATAATCATTTGTAAAGGGTATTTCATTTGGAAGCTTTAAAGTCGTGTTTGACCTGACTTGGTAAGGAATTTCTGTCTCATCCAAGCATCATGTTAAAATTATGCATATAATTGAAGTCATTGAAGACTTAAAGTATGGGAAATGATTTTCTGTATCTGTATATATATATGTGAATTTGGCAAGATATGCAAAGCTTTTAAGGGACTCTACAATCTGTTACATATGATAATCCGTTCTCTAGGGAGTGAGAACTATGTATAAGAATCTGGTGGACCCTCCCATAAAGATAAGTAATTCTAAAATTTGGAATAAGGATTTGTATTTTTGAGGGTAGTATTCTATGGTACACCTTAAGATATTTCAGTAGTATATCGAGAAATGCTCCTTGACTACAGGAGACACTCTGGTGGCATATATGTTATTTGTCCTTGTATATTGGCAAAAAAAATATATCGTCCACCACGGGATGTTAAAAATTGAGATATCGTGACAGTGCCTTAGAATGTGTGGGGTATTTACACATTCCTTTCCTCGATTGTCTACTTCGTTAACTAGTGAGGCCCACTAGCTCAGATCCAAAAAGATAATTAAAAATTCTGCATGATTTAGAACCTAAAGGAATTAAAGATAAAATGTGAAAAGTTTTTTATATTTCGAAAATGTATTTGACCATATTTCATTTTACACATTATGCATCATGTTTCTATTTCCTTCCTTTTTGGTTTATTTTGAGCATACTGTATATATTTCTGCTATATTGTGCACTGCTGAGCTTTAGGCTCACTCATTGCTACTTTATTCTTCCTTCATATTAGCACATGCTTGTACCCAATAGTGCGGGGTAGAGGTAGAAGATGGCTAACCTTGGGATTTATAAGATCATGTTGAAAACTTAATGTTTTGTGGTTCTGTACACTTTAGGAAGGGCTGTATTTATATATTTCTATTAGATTTATTATTAAATATTGTTAAATGATGGACAACCAGATAATATAGTCCACTGTATATGGATGTATATGTATATACTTTCGCAGGTTATTATGGTTTATTTTAAGTACCTAGTGGCATCATTTTGTGTCTGATGTTGTGTCTGGAGACAAAATGTTGGAGTCACAGAATGATTGTGACAGATTTAGGATCTTGTATTGGTTAGTTGTACTTATTTGGATGTTGGAGTTTGAATTTGATAGATTTTTGATGTGTTGTGGTTGTATATTTCTTGTATAGGATTATTGTATAGGTTTTGTATTTGTTGGGTGGCCGTTTTCTACCAAAACTCTATTAGATTTTCGATAGAAACTCGGATCGTCACAGTTGGTATCAGAGAGAAAGAAATACCTTAGGTTTGATTTGAATTGTACGTGAAAGCTTAGGATAAATTAATATTAATCAAATAAATAGATGAAGACGTAGGACAATTAAGTTAGCCCGGTTAGTCCTAGTCATCCTAGTCTAGTAACTTAGGTTAGTGCTAAATTAGGATCGGTAATTAAGTTTGTTTGTTTAGCTTAAATTATCCTAATTAGTGTCCTAAGAGCAAGCTAAATTGAATTGTCCTTATTTCAGAAAAAGTATTAGCATTGGCTTCTGGATGAGGATTTACTCGCGTTGGTGGTTGATCGTGAGGTCAAGAGGAAGAAGTTGTTTGGAGGCACCTTAAGGTTTGAATTTGATTGATATCGAGCTAGTGTTTGAGTACATTAATATCGATTTGAGGCCTTAGTAGTCAATTTTAGTTCAAAGTTTAAGTTTGATCGGCTCTGGGTTGAGGTCCTCAAGCTAATAATTTGTTAAGAAGAGATGCTTGAATATGATGATTAAGCGTGATGGATTGGGTGGAATTGATGGCTTGAGATTAATATAACTTAGAGTCAATTTTGGTGCATTGAATCCAAGGATGTTGATTTATAATCAATTTTATAATGATTGAGTGCCTAGACCTTGGGTAGTTCGGATCCTATAGAGGTTGAGATATGAACCCTGAGGATTGAGATGGTGCCTGCGGTGATCTTATGTTCGGAAGGAGATAAGGTGATATTGCCCCATACTAGTATTGAGGAGTCGTCTATCGTGGTGGGAGGATGGATTCCCGAATCTTGGCATTTCAATAGATGTATTATTTTGGAATTTTGAGTATATATATATTTTTGTTTGTGTTCCTAAGTTTATTTATTGGAGGATTTAGGCTTGGTGCTAGTCGTACTGGTGCCTATGACGCTTTCTTGTATCCGTAGGCATGATTGGTTGGGCTGATTGGAATTATTTTGTGGTGCTAAGCCTTGATCTGATTTTTGGTGGTGTTTTGGTTAATAAGTCATTGTACCAGTATGAATAGTACTGATAAGAACATTATGCCTTGTACTCTAATTGTGAAACTTTGACTATGAGGCAGAGTTGATCGAGATATCAGAAAATTAGAATCGCGGTGCCTATGAGTCATCTAATAAGGATATGTGTTTAATTTATGTCGCAAGATGAGACCACAATTGGGAGTCGCCTTGTGGTCACTAAGAAGTTTTGGCTATGTAGGCAGTTAAGGATGCTCCTTAGAGGAGAAGATTTGGTTGATTTGTCTCTGATCAGTAATTCGAGGTTATGCTGGAGACGGCACCGATATTTTTAATAATTCTGAATAGAATCAAGGGAAGCACTGATCAGATGCCGCTTGGGAATGCTTAGGACATCTTAGGTGTGTAGGATGGATTGTGAAGGTTACTTGTGAATTTCTAGAAATTTGGGTGTTCGGAAGATTAATAGTTTGATGAGCGAACACTGTGATTGAATAGATGAACCGTTTGACCTTTGGAGAAGGTGGAGCCTCTAAAAGTCGATCTATAACTAGGATATTGTCGATCGGAGATGAATTAAAGTTGTGCTAGTAGCAGCATTCAGGAATTAAGACACAGTTTGGGTAATGTCGTTTGTGTTTGTAGATTTATTGTCATATTTGTGAATTTAATGATTGAATCTTTCGGCCATGTTCGGGCCATTATTGCGATGTCCTCATCGATGAATCCATAGAATCATAGGTAGTGCGAATTTCGTTTGAGGACTGTGTCATGGCTTAGGAAGGTCGTTAGCCATGTGTTTGATTGAGGCTGGAGTGTGAGGCTCGGTAAAGGAAGATGTTTTGGGCATGTGGATTCTTTGGTAGCATGAGAGCGGTCCTGAAGAGATCTAAGAGTCTGCTAATTAGGGAAAGACTAATTGCAGTCTTGAAGGTGTGTGGCTTTCTTTGGTCTAGCTGAACCAAGAAGGGTAATCCAATAAATGTCCTTTGAGGATAGTAGCGTCCGTGGGGCATTTGGCTTGGAGACATTCAGTATTTGTCAGAATGGGGGTTTGTGAGGGTAGTTGTCGAGGAATAAAGGGTTAATTATCGATCATATCATTTGGGTTGACCCCTAATGGGTCTAATGAGCTACAGCAGAATGTGAAATTTCTAAGGAAGATTCAGGATCATTTTCCCTACAACATAATTGGGTGGTTGCCCTCAGGATGAGTTGGCAGGAAGTTTATGATCAGAAATACTCCACCCATAACTTAGAGTTAGTCATTGAGGTCGTTGCTTTAAGGGTTCATAAGTGTCGCTTATGGAGATAGTTATTATCTAATGATTCTAAAGGACTGAGAGGTTGTTTCGTAGGGAGAGATGGCCATACGACAGTGCAGGTGGGTGAAATTTGCTTAAGGATCGTGATGGTGAATCTCAGTGTCCTTCAAGAAAGGTGAGTATTATTGCTGATGATTGGATGCCAATAATTTTCGGATTGAGTATATCTTGGTGTATTATAGGAGTTACCGTAGGGTGAATCTCGAGTAACTCCTAATATCTAAGCAAAGGGGGTGCTCTGCATTTGATTTTAGGAAGGAGAGTTGCCTCATAAGTAGTGAGGTCTTGGAATTATGAGATGAGAAGCCCTCACCGTTTTGGTTTCAAGGTTGTTAGGGCAACAAGAATTAGGGATACCATTTGGTTAATTATAAAATTGGTAGACTAGGATAGCCCATTCATCGTGATTTGGATGATACATTTGGGTTAAATAAGTTGGCTCACTGGTATACCGACAGGATGATAAATTGCTAGTATTCGAGTTTTGAGATTTTGGTGGTAACTTGTGTCGGTACTGAAATTTTTTGATGATTACTTCAATTGGGTTCCCTACGCTGATTGTAATTTGATGATTTTGGGCTTTGCCTGAATTGTATCAACATCATTGGGATTTTTCTTAGGTTTCTAACCGCTAAATAATTTGGGTGTCCTATATGAATCAATAAATATATGCTGCAAAAGGGTCTTAATACCCCAATGAATGGTTAATTAGAGAAGCGCAATATAAGCATGTGGGCTCCCAGCACAAAAATTTCGGAATGAGATTAAGGTTCAAAGTGGATGATCATTCTCGAGGCCTAGGAGGTATTGAGGTGAGAGCCTATTGGTTCGTTTGAGATTTATTATTGAGCCGGAGAGGTAAACAGTAATTGGGCTTATTTTTAAATTTGGGTGAATTATCGTGATGTCTCCCATGTACTGATAATTGATGAAGTAGGTTTGTGATTAGGATAACCATTGTGGGAGTTTAGGAATATCTTTTGGTAAGGTTTCAATCTTGATTAAGAATCTGGATAATTTAGTGGTTAAGGTTCCCTATGAATAATTGTCTCATCAAGAAAGTGATTTGGAAATACGGAGGTAATCTTGAAGGACTATTCCTTGTTGATGAGTTTTAAAATTTGTTAAATTTTGAGGGCGAAATTTTTATAAGTGAGAGAGAATGTAATTTTCTAAATTTTTTAATTCGATTTCATTGGGATCATTTATTATTTTGGATAATTTAGGTGTGATAAAACTTAAATATTATAAAATTTTGATGGATATTTGGATTAGTTGGGTCAACGCCCGAAGTGTGCTTGTACTATCACTCGAGTATCGATTTGGGTTTTAAAATATAAGAAATGTAATAATAATAATAATAATAATAATAATAATAATAAAAAATAATAATAATAATAGAGGAATGGGGGGAAGGGTTGCGGGAAGATGTAGAGGGTTTCGGGTAGAGAGAGAGAGGGAGGGAGAAAGAGAGGAGGAAACCGAGGTCTTTGGGTTTGATTTCAGCTTCGAGCTAGTTGAAGAAGTGATAGATCGGGTCGAGGCAAATGTATCCATACCCTCATCTTTCATTTTTTACACTTTTATTTCATTTTTTTCAGGTATTCTCATTCCGATACCTGATTAAAGTTGTATTATGGATTACACATAGTTTGACCATGCACATATGTGAATTTCGTATGCAAATTTCGAGTTTTGGCCGGTTTTTCACGCCAAAACCCTAACCCCACGCCTGGTCTCTTTTACCCATGGATATTTGGGACTTTTGCCTAAATTGGGTCTAGAATATCATAGATTATAACTTATGTATATTAATTTATCGATTACGTATCCGATTTAGTGGTTTTATGTAAAAATTCGTTCGGTCAGATCCTAACCCGCGCTCGGACCACGTTTAACGGATTAATTTGAGCTTTATGTGTGTTTTAGCATGAGATAATGAAAACCCATGTTTTAAAAGTGGATAATTTCTGGTTGGATATTCGATTTTGCACATACGGACCCCCGTCACCCACGTGGGTACTGTTCACCCACATGGGCACTATTCATCCGAGGCGTTTGACCAATTTTTCATAATTCTACCGTGTTTAATTGTCATTTAAGTTATATATATATTTACATATGTTTAATTATATGTTCTGAAAAATATTATTGTAATCAATTGTGAAGGGTATTTCATCTGGAAGCTCTAAAGTCGTGTTTGACAATAATTGGTAAGGAATTTCTGTCTCATCCAAGTATCATGTTAAAATTATGCATATAATTCAAATCATTGAATACTTAAAGTATGCGAAATGATTTTCTGTATCTGTATACATACATACATATATATATATATATATATGTAAATTCAGCGAGATATGCAGGGCTTTTATGGGTCTCCACAATCTGTTCTATCTGATAATCCATTCTCTAATGAGTGAGAACTCTGTATAAGAATCTGGTAGACCCACCTTTGAAGAATAAGTAATTCTAAAATTTGGTATAAGGATTTGTATTTTTAAGGGTAGTATTCTTTGGCATGCTTTAGAATACTTTAGTAGTATATCGAGAAATGCTCATTAACCATGGGAGATACTCTAATAGTGTATTTGTTCTCTGGCATTGTATATTGGGAAAAAATATACCATCCACCACGGGACATTAAAAATTGAGATATTGTGATAGTGCCTTAGAATGTGTGGGGTATTAATATATTCATTTCATCGATTGTCTACTCTATTAGCTAGTGAGACCCATTAGGTCAGATTCAAAAAGATAATTAAAAATTCTGTATGATTTAGAACATAAAGGAATCAAAGATAAATGTGAAAAGTTATTTGTATTCTGGAAATGTATTTGACCATGTTTCACGTTACGTATTATGCATCATCTTTCTGTTTCCTTCCTTTTGGTTTATTTTGAGCATACTGCGTATATTTCTGCTATATTGTGCACTGCTGAGTTTTAGGCTCACTCCTTGCTACTTCTTCATTTCTTTAGATTAGCACATGCTTGCACCCGATGGGGCGAAGTAGAGGCTAGAAGATGGTTAACCACGGGACTTGGAAGATTATGTTGAAGACTTAATGTTTTGTAGTTCTGTACACTTTAGGAAGGGTTGTATTTCTATATTTTTGTTAGATTTGTTGTTGAATGTTGTTAAATGATGGACACCCATATCGTATAGTCTATTGTGCATGAATGTACATGTATATGCTTTCACAGGTTATTATGGTTTACTTCAGGTACCTAGTGGTATCTCTCTATGTCCGACATTATGTTTGGGAACATAACATTGTAGTCATAGAATGATTGTGGCAGATTTAAGATCCTGTGTTGGTTAGTTATGTTTGTCTGGATGTTGGAGTTTGAATTTGATGGATTTTTGATGTGTTGTGGTTGCATATTTATCGTACAGGGCTATTGTATAGGTTTTGTATTTATTTGGCGACCGTTTTTCTACCAAAACTCTACTGGATTTTCTATAGAAAACTCGGACTGTCACAAATTACTTCAATTGTATTTCCTAAGTTAATAGTAATCTGAGGATTTTGGGCCTTGCCTTTATGGTGTTGATACCTTTGAAATTTTTCTTATGTTTATACCTACTGTATAACTTAGGTGTCCGATATGATTCAACGGATAAGAGTTACAAGCAGATTTGCTGCTCAAATAAGAGATCAATCAGAGTAACACAACAAAAGAATGTGGACCCACAGCCTAGAGATTTTAGAATAACATTAAGGTTCCACGTGAGTGATTGTTTTTGAGGCTTTGGATGAATTGAAGTAAGAATCTGTTTGTCTGTCTGAGATTTTGTATTAAGACAGAGCAGCATTAATTTAGTTTGCCTTCGAATTGGATGGACTATCATAAAATTTTTCACGTATCGTTGATTTTGGAGGTAAGTTTGTGATCGGGTTAAACCGTTGTGAGAGATTAGGAGTTTGTCTTATAGTAAGGTCTCAATTTCGATCTTGGATAAAAAGTATTAGATGCTGAGAATCAGGATAATTCAGATGGTTGCGGTTCTTTAAATTTTGAGGACGAAATTTTTATAAGTGGAGGAGAATGTAATATACGAAATTTTTTTACCCGATTTAATTGAAATTATTTATTATTTTGAATAATTTGAGTACGACAAAAATAATTAAATAATATAAAATTTTGAAGGATATTTGGATTAGTTGGGTTGGCACCTAAAGTGCGCCCGTATTGTCGCCCGAGTATTGACTTGAATTTTGGAATAAAAGAAAAGGAATGTATAATAATAATAATAATAATAATAATAATAATAATAATAATAATAATAATAATAATAATAATAATAATAATAATATTATTATTATTATTATTAATGAAGAAGAAGAAGAAGAAGAAGAAGACACGAGGGAGAAGGGGTTTGCGGGAAGAAAAAGAGGGGAAAGAAGAGGAGAGAGAGAGGGTCTAATGAGCAGAGAGAATGAGAAAACCGAGGTCCTTGAGTTTGATTTCGGCTTCGATCTAGTTAGAGAAGTAATAGATCGGGTCGAAGCAAGTACATCCATACCCTCTTCTTCCGTTTCTTTGTACTTTTATTTTTTCGAGTATCCTCATTCTGATACTCGATTGAGTTTGCGGTGCTCCAGTCCTGTTTGTAAGGAAGAAGGAAGTGAATTTACGATTATGTATGGATTATCATGAGTTAAATAAAATCACGATCAAGAATAAGTACCTGTTGCTGCGGATTGATAATCTATTCGATCAATTGCAAGGGACTTATGTGTTCTTAAAGATTGATCTTCAGTCGGAGTATCATTTGCTTCGAATCAAGGAAGAGGATGTGGCGAAAACGACATTTCGGACGAGATATGGCCTATATGAGCATCTTGTGATGCCGTTTGGCTTGACGAATGCTCCTGCGGTGTTTATGGATTTGATGAATCGGATTTTTCAGCCTTATTTGGATAAATTTGTTATGGTCTTCATTGACAATATCTTGATCAATTCGAAGAGTGGTGTTGAGCACGAGAAGCATTTGAGGACTGTACTTTAGACCCTTAGGGAGCATGAGTTATTTGCGAAGCTGAATAAGTGGGAGTTTTAGCTCGATGAGGTTATATTTTTGGGCCACGTCATTTCCGATGGAGGTGTCTCGGTAGATCCAAAGAAGATTGAAGTTCTTATCAGTTTGAGTTGACTGATGACGGTGATGGATGTTCGTAGTTTCTTGGGTGTGGCTGGATATTATCGTCAATTTGTGAAGAATTTCTCTCGTATTACTTTATCATTTACCCAATTGACAAAGAAGAAAGTGAAGTTTGAATGGATTGAAGAGTGTGATTGGGGCTTTCAAGAATTAAAGGATCGTTTCAATTCAGCATCGATTCTGACTATCTCCGATGGTTCTGGTAGCTTTCAGGTATATTGTGATGTTCTAAGGTTGGCCTCAGTTGTGTTTTGATGTAGAATGAGAAAGTGGTTGCTTACGAGTCTTGAAAGTTAAAGACTCATGAGAAGAATTATCCGACCCATAATTTAGAGTTAGCTGTCATACTGTTTATGTTAAAGATTTAGAAACATTATCTATACGGTAAGAAATTTTAGGTGTATTCTGATCATAAGAGTCTCAAGTATATATTTTCATAGAAAGAGTTGAATATGAGGTGGCGGAGATGGATTGAGTTCTTTAAGAATTATGATTGTGAGATCTATTATCGACCGGTAAAAGCTAATGTGATCACGGATGCTCTTAGTTGCCATACCAGTTTTGTAGCAAGATTGCATATTAAGCAGATGGAGATATTGGATTGTTTGAAACTCTGTAATATCTAGCGATATGCTAAGGAAAACAGAATGATGTTGTCTTTTTTGCAGGTGCAACCTGAAATCCTCCAGAGGATTAAGAAAGGGTAAGTAAGTGATCCATTTTTTATGGATATTGTTGGGAATCTTGGTCAAGATTTCCGGATAGATTTTAATATTTGTGCCGACGGAGTTTTACAATTTCGGGATCGTTGATGTATGCCTGATAATAAGGAGTTGAGGGAAGAAATTATGAAGGAAGCTTATCGAATCAGGTACACTATCCACCTAATAATGAAAAAGATGTACTATGACATGAAGAAGATATTCTGGTGGAGGAATATGTGAAGGGAGATTGTTGCTTTTGTTGGCAAATACCTTATTTGTCAACAGTTGAAGGCTAAGAGGAGGAAGCCCTTAAGTTTATTGCAACATTTGTGCATTCCAAGTTGGAAATGAGAGGATATTTCTATAGATTTTGTTATGGGTTTGCCAAGGACCTCGAAGAATCATGATGCAATTTGGGTCATTGTGGATCAGGTAACAAAATTAGCTCATTTCTTAGTCATTCGAACGACATAGTCTCATAATCGCTTGGCGTAGTTGTATATCAATGAGATTGTTAGACTATACGGTGTGCTAGCATCTATTGTGTCCGATCATGATCAAAGTTTTGTCTTTATATTTTGGGGGAGTTTGCATCGAGAATTAGGGAAGAACTTGAAGTTTAGTAAGGCATATCATCCTCAGACGGATGGCTAGTTTGATTGGACCATCATGATACTAGAGGACATCCTTAGAGATTTGGTGATGGAGTTGAAGAAAAATTGGGATGGTCACCTACCGTTAGCGGAATTTGCATACAATAATAGTTTCCAAACGAGTATTAGCATGGCTCCATTTGAAGTATTATATAGTTAGAAGTGCCGATCTCCTATCTATTGGAAAGAGACAAGAGATAGATGACTTTTGGGGCTTGATGTGATTTGGGAGATATCAGAGAAGATTGTAGTGATTTTTAAGAAGTTGAAGATGGCTCAAAATCAGCAAAAGAGTTATGCTGACTGGAGGAGATCTGAGCTCAAATTTGAGGTTGGCGGTTTTGTTTTCCTTAAAGTATTGCCATGGAAGGGAATCTCCAGATTTGGTATTAAAGGAAAATTGAAGTTGCTTTTCATAGGACCCTTTGAGATTTTAGAGAAGGTCGGAGAAGTAGCGTATCATTTGGCGTTGATGTCGAGTTTGGCCGATGAGCATAATGTTTTCCATGTCTTGATGTTGAGGAAGTATGTACATGATCCGACGCACGTCATCGCTTATGGTCCCTTAGCTATCAATAAAGATTTGTCTTATTTGGAGGAGGCAGTTCAGATTCTGGATCAGAATGATCAGATTTTGCGCTCGAAGACCATTCCTCTCGTGAAGATTTTATGGAGGAACCACTCCTGCGAGGAAGTAACATGGGAGAGAGAGGACAAGACTTAGGAGAAGTATCCCCATTTATTTCGAGGTATGTATATTCATTTGATTTCTAGGATTCGTAAATTTTGAGGATGAATGCTTTTAAGTGGGGGAGAGTTGTGAGGTACCGGCTTCTATAATGTTGTTATTAGGAGTAATTAAGGTAATATAATCAAGATTTGGCTTAATACATGTAGAAAAATCAAGTTTCAGGAGAAGTAGGAGGAGACGGCGGGGGACACCTACCGGGCGATTGAGGCAGCACCACGGGCACCCATTCTAGTTGGCCCGCGCCTGCCAAATGCTCAAGCACTGGCGGCAGGCATTGGGTCCAGGTTGGGTGCGCCTGAAGAAACTTGCGAAGATTTTCTTTTGCGTCATTTTTCAGGCAAATAGAGGGAGAGGAGAGAGAGACAACATGAAGGAGAAGAGAGAGAAGGAAGAAATTAAGGTTCTCGAATCCAATTCTGGCTTAGAGTTAGTTAGAGAAATGGTAGATCGAGTCGAGACAATTGCACCCATATAGTTTTTTTTCTCTCTTTACACGTTTTGTTTCGTTCTCTTCGGGTGTTCTCGTTTCGATACCCATCTAAGTTTATATTTTATGAAACCCATATCTTAAGCATGCATATTTGTTGATTTCATATCTGATTTTAAAGATTTGTGCGGTATATTGCTCAACGAAATCCTAACTCGTGCCCCTTTTGGATTTACGCGATTTAATTGAGATTTATGCATGGTTTAGCATTAGAAACTTGAATCTCTAGCTTCATAGATATAGGTACTTTGATTATTTGGTATTTATTCACATATATTTTATATATGTCATTTTACATGTTTTGAAAATATTATTAGACGTGAATAGTGATATTTATTCACATGTACATTATATATGTTATTTTGTGAGTGCTCTGAAAATTACGTTGTACGTATTTATGAATGGATTTGTTGTCCAAAAACTCTAAAGTTATATTTGGCTCATTGTGGTAAGAATTTCTTAAATACTCCAAACTTTATGTTGATTTGTGCATGTAATTAAAGACATGTGAAGATTTGAACTCATAAAAAATGATTATCTATATCTGTATTTAATAATTATGCAAGTTATATAAAGTATTTGAAAGGAACTCCACAATTTATTATGTTTGATGATTGGTTCTTTAGGGAGTGAAAATTTTGTATAAGAATTATGGTGGAACCTTCCCTTAAGAATAAGTAATTATGAATCTAGACCAATGATTTGTATCTCAGATGATAGTATTCCCTAGCATGCCTTAGGATATTATAGTAGTAGATCGAGTAATACTTCTAGCCATGGGAGATACTATGGTAGCATATTTGTTATCTTGCCCAATATATCCGGTGAAAGGTATATCATCCGCCACGGGACGTTGAAGTTTTTGCATATTTTAGAATCTAAAGGAATTAGAAGTAAAATGAAAAAGATAAAAGTGTTCCGGAAAGGTATTTGTCCATACTTCATGTTTATGCATTTATATTATACTCCGATATCATTTTTCTACTTTATTTTGAGTATGTTGCTTATTGTCGTTAATTATAGTGTGCCTTGTTAAGTTTTTGGTTCATTTCTTACTATTTTCTTTCTTTCAAATGAGTACGAACTTATACCTAATGAGGTGAAGTAGAAGATTAGAAGTTAGCTAGGCTACTAACCTTGGAAGATGACTTTGTAGACTTAGTTTTTGTAGTTTTGTACCTCATGGAGTATTTTGATATAGTATTGTTAATTGTGGAGGAGTGAGAGATGTGCCTGTGGCAGCACACAGGATAAGATGTGGCCATTGTAAGTTCTGGTGATGCCGTTTAAGTTTATAGATTCATTGGCATATCTGTGAATTTTATGGGTTGGATTTTTCGGCCATATTTGAGTCAATATTGTAAAGGCCTCATCGATGAATTTGAAGAACTATGGGGGTGTGTGAACTTTGTTTGAGGACTACGTCATAGATTAGGAAGGCTGTTAACCGTGTGTTTGATTAAGGTTAGAGTATGGGTTCGGTAAAGGAAGATGTTGTATTAGGCATGTGGACCCTTTGGTAGCATGAATGTGATCCTGTAGAGATTTGAGTGATAGCTAATTTAGGAAAGACTGAGTAATGTCGCATGGGTACACAGTTTTCTTTGGTTTAGCTGAGTTCGATAAGATATCCGTTAGGTGTCCCTTGAGATTTTGCAATGTCCGTAGAGCGCTGACTTAGAAGTAGTTGGTATCCGTCAGAGTAAGATAGGTGGAAATAATTTTTAAGGATTGAATGGTAAATTATCGACCATGTCGTTTGGGTTGATTCCTGATGGATCAAGGGAGTTGTAGTAGAATATAATATTTTTGAGGAAGGTTTCAGATTATACTTTTCCTGCATCGTGTGTGGGTGGGTACCCTCGAATTAAGTGGGAGAGAAGCTCATGATAGAAATTACTCTAATCGTGATTTGGAGTTAGCAATTAGAGTCTTTGCTTCGAGGATTTATAGGCTTTGCTCATGGATGTAGTTATTGTCCAGCTAATCCTAAGGGTCTAAGTAGTCGTGTCATACAGAGGATATGATCATGCATTACTGCAAATGGGTAACCTGTTTAAGAATTGTGAAGATAAACCTCCGTATTTTTTAAGGAAAGCGGATGTTAGGATTCATGATTTGATATTAGGAGATGTGAATGTTTTCAATGTTTCGAAGGAGATGTGAATCGTGGGCCACGAGTTGTTCCAATATTTGGGTTAATAGGACGTCGTGCTCTTAATTTGGGAGATTGAATCATATTCAAAGTATTGAAGTTATGAAATTATAAGATGAGAAGCCTTTGTAATTTTACTTCGGGCTTATTAGAACGGTAAGAATTTTGGAAGTTTGAATAATTGTGGATTATCTTTCGAGGGCATTCCATTTATCTTGAAATTGGGTAATGTGTGCGGGTTAAATATGTTGGCTCGTTGGTATACCAATGAGATAATTAGTTGCTGAGTATTGAGGTTTTAAGACCTAGGTGGTGATTTAAGGCTGTGCCGAATTTTTGGGTGATCGTCTTAATGGTGTTTCCTATGTTAATCATAATTTAAGGATTATGGATTTTGCCCTAGACAAATCGATATCACTGGAATTTTCTTAGTTCTATAACTGCTGTGTGGCCTAAGTGTTTGATATGAATAATTGGACAATGATTACAAATTAATTTTAGTGTACAAGTAAATGATCAATTAATATAGCACAGCGGTAGCGTGTGGCCCATGACTTAGAGATTTTAGAAAATGATCAAGGATCCAAGTGAACAGTTATTTTCGAGGCTAAGGACAAACTGGAGTAGGAGTTCACAAGCTGCTCGAGACTTCGAATTAAGTCAAAGAAATAGCTGATAGTTTTAGTTGTCTACAATTTTGGTGGACTATCATGAAATCTCCCCTGCATCAAGAGTTGAGGAAGTATATGATCAAATTGAACCATTCTTGGAAATTAGAAGTTTGTCATGTGATATATTCCAACCTAGATTTAAATAGAAAATATTAGATATTGGGAATTAAGATGATTCTTTGGGCTAAGTTTTCTAGGAAAGATCTTTTCTTTAAGGATGTGAAGTAGGAATCTGAAAGGATATTTTTTTCTATTTATTAAACTTTAAAGTTCGTTAAATTTCAAGGATAAAATTTTTTAAGTGGGTCAGAGTTGTGACGTACTGATTTTCGGATATCATAATTACGGGTAATTAAATTAATATAACTAAGATTAATCTTAATGCACATGGAAAAATTAGGTTTCGGAACAGTATATTGCGGTGGCAGGAGCAGGCCCGTTGGGCGCCGGAGGCAGAGCCGTGGTGCCTGGACAGTGCTTGAGTTTCGGCCTGCGTAATACAAACTTGGAAGGGTTTTGTTCATCCCATTTTTCTACCTCCACGCACAAGAAGAGAGAGAGGGAGAATAAGAAGAGAGAGGAAGAAGAAATCGAGGTCCGAGAGTTTGAATTCGACTTGGAGCTAGTTAGAGAAGTGATAGATCGGGTCGAGACAAGTGCACCCATGCCCTTCTCTTTCGTTTCCTTATACTTTTATATTATTTTCTTCGGGTATTCTCGTTTCGATACCTAATTAAATTTATATTTTATGGTACCCATGATTTGAGCATACATATATGTAAATTTTATATCCGATTTCTTAGTTTTTGTTTGATTTTCACACCAAAGCCCTAACCCCGCACTCGGACATTTTCACTCACGAATTTTTGGGGCTTTTGCCTAAATTGGCTCTAGAATATCATTACCAATACCTTATATATGTTAATTTATCAATTGGATACCCGATTTGGTAGTTTTATGTGAAATTTCATTCATCGGAATCCTGACCCTCGCCCGGACCACGTTGAACCAATTATTTTAAGTTTTATGCATGATTTGGTTTTAGATAATGAAAACCCATATCTTAAATGTAGATATTTATCGGTTGGGTGTCCAATTTTTCAAGTTTAATTCGATTTTGCACATACGGAACCACCCCAACACCCACACTGACACTGTTCACCCGAGCCATTCTCGTATTTTTGCATGATCTCATTTTGTTTAATTGACATTTAAATTATGTATAATTGTATATACTCAATTGTATATTTTGAAAATTTTATTAGGAATCGTTTGTAAATGAATTATCGTCTGAAAGCTCTAAAGTCACGTTTGGCTGATGTGGTAAAGATTTTCTAATTGTTTCAAAGCATCATATTAAACGATGCATATGTTTAAAGTCACGTGAAAATTTAAACCCACAAGAAATGATAATCTATATATGTATGTAAGAATTAAGCAAGATATGTAAGAATATGAAGGGAATGCCACAATTTGATATATATATAATTCGTTCTCTTGGAATGAAAACTTTGTGAAAAAAGTTTGGTGGATTTTTCCTCAATTAATAATAAAACATAAAATCTGGACCACGGATTTGTGACAGAACGGATCCTATTCCGTTAAGGACCTCCGTCAAATACATACTAAACAAAGTCCATAAATTTAAAAAATTAAATTCTGTAGAAATTTTAACAGAATCTCTTCTGAAATTAGACAAAAACCAAAAATATAATATGTATAATATAATCAGTATATGCACCCAATTATTCAAATACCACAATTTACCCTACAATGCACATACACAGGACCCCAAATGCCATCCTTGGTTTTAATTTAACAATCCTATCTAGTATACTAGAATTCATACAGGAGATGCCTGTTAGGACCTGTACAAAATTCAAAGAACAAAATAGTGGAAACATTTATATCTATAATATAAGCCTGCGGAAGTACAATTACAGTTCCAACAGAATACAAAATGTGTCACAACTATTAATATATAGTTTCATTCACCATTTAGATATTTACATGCTAAATTATCAGATTTCACAAAATCTTCCGGATGACTTCGAAACTTCAATCCTTCCTTGCTAAGCTCTAACTATTTCCTGTCCGTCTGTATCGTTTCTATATCCTTATCTGGAGGAAAAAAATAAAACAGTGAGTCAAAATCAACAAGGTACCAAAACATAAAAGTGAAATTCTTTCATACAGAATATAAGTACAGATAAGGAAAATAATGAAAATATTTAAAGAACGAAAATATACAAAAATATAAGAGAAAGCACAAATCAGGAAACTATAATACAGTAAAGTAGATAACACGAAAATTACTAAAGGGTAAACAAATACCTAGAAAATGTGGAAGCCAGGGAAATCCATTCTATACATGCATCTGAAAATATAGGTTAGTAATACGAGCCCCAGAAATTTCAAACATATATTAAAGTCTATAACTTCAAGAAATCCCATTTTATTATCAGAGAGGACCAAACTAGTAGACCCTACTAGTCGAGGTGGCGAATAATCGAGAATAGATTGTGTTCACTCTACACAATTTAAGGCTAGAAACAGTTATCATTTCTCATGGGATATATCCCTTATCGTGGGATTTAGAATAGGGGCGCCGAATAGAAACAGTAACTACCTTCTAGGTTAACGCCCTGAGGAAGGGCGAACCACGTATAACTCCATGGACAGAGTTATCATCGATTATTACCATAATATTTTAAGGCATGTCGGAGAATCTTACCTGACTACAAATCAATTCTAGGTCCTAATTAACAAAATTGAAAATATTTTTCTTCTTATTTCTTAACTTATAACTTATCGTATATCAAAAAATCGGCCAGAATTACATAGATAATCCTTCAGACTACTTAAAAAATCCACAGAAATTTGACAACGCAGTTCCATGTAAATTTTTCAGATATAAATCTTAGCATGAACATTTTCTTTTTACCAATAAGCCTTTACATGTCACAATTTATGGAATTTAAATACCAAATTCCCTAAATTTTGTTCTAGGGTTTCACATAAAACTTTCGAACATAAATCGGATACCAAATATATAATTTTTTATGAAATTGAGGTTATATATTGCAGTATATATGAGTAAATATAAAATCTGTCCGATTAATTTAGAAAAACATGTTTTATTTATACTAAACATGAATAAACATGATTTTAGAGTATAAACACAATTTTAGAGATACTGAAAAGCTGTAAAAACAGTAAATAACGTCTGAAATACACTTGCCTGAGTTCAATCTACCATTATTTTTACCAAAATCAGATCGAAATAGATGATTTCTTCCCTTTCCTTCTCTCTTCTCTCCTTCCTCCTTCTCCTCTTCATGCTGCTCGTCGTTCCTGCTTCCTCCCCTCTCCCCAATTCCTCTTTTAAAACAAAAAGGAAGAGGATTACGTGCCTGGCCTGTGACTGGTGCTCGAGCGCCAACTAGGTGCCAAGAGGTTTCTCATGCCCGCGCTTGAGCGCCAACCAGGCGCCCTTCAAGTGCGGGGTTCTGCTAAATGCGCCCCAGTTGTGCCCGAGGCAAACCCGGGCACCAAGGCCTTGGGCCATTTTTCGCCTCCAAATTGATTTTTTTCACATTTTTTTCCTTAATCTAATTACCTTAAATATACTTATATAATTTCAATGATTAGGAATTATTATGTTTTTGGGATTAAGATCTCATAGAATTTATATTTTAGAGGGAAGTATTCTTTGACATGCCATTGATATTATAGTAAAAATTTAATAATTATCCTGACTGTATATTATATCGGGTTACATTCTTTGGCATACCTTAGGATATTATTATGGAAGAACGAGGACCGCATTTGGGCCACTGAGGATATGGTGGCATATATGATATGGCCCCGTATATCGGGTTAACGGTATACCACGTACCACAGGGTATTAAACGGCGTGGGTTTCGCCTTAGAATGTGTGGAAGCATACACATTCTTTTCCTGATTCTTCCGCACCATTTGCTGGTAAGGCCTATTCGTCCTGGTTCGTAAAAATAAAGAAATTTATGTCTGTTATGGAACCCTGAAAAAATAAAGATAAAATGTGAAAAGTTATTTATATTTCGAAAATACATTTGTTCACGTTTCGTATTATGTATCCTATATCATACTCCTATCCCCTCCCTATTTTGTTTTAATTATGTTATATATTATCCTTAATTATATTATACTTACTGAATATTTGGCTCACCCTTACTATTTTTCTTATCTTTAGATGAGTACGAGTTTATACCTGATAGGATTTGATAGAGGATTAGAAGTAGGCATGAAGATCTTGGAGGATAGTTTGAGGATTTAGTTCTATGGTCTTTGTACTTTTGTATATTATGTGGAGAATTTGTATATTGATATAGTTGTATGTCTAATGATGTACATATAGTGTAGCTCAAACTGTATTTGATAGTTGTAAATATTTTTGTAGGTTTTATGGTTTGTATAGGCACCTAGTGGCATCTTATCTAAGTCAACGTTATACTCAGAGTTATGACATTGGTGCCACGTGTAGTTGGTGGCTTTTGGATTCCTGTGTTTTATATTTTGTAAATTATATGATTATTGTACAAGAATTTGTACAGGTTTGTATTAGTTTGGTGGTCATTTTTTTGCCGAAACTCTACTGAATTTCTGTTAGAAAAACGTGGTCTGTCACAACTACTTAGCCTAAATTGTTTTAATTTAAAACTTAAGTTTTGAACCAAAACTTTAATTAGTTCTAAAAATTATTAATTTAATTTAATTCATTATCATTAAAGAATAATTTAAAATTCATACCTTCTAGGGTTAGTGGGATTCTAGTAGTTAAATATTTAGTTTATCCATGGATTTCTCTCATTTTTCTCCCAATGTTGACTTTTTTTTATATAAAGTTTGATTGTGTAAGTATGATGCTTACTAACAACAAAAAAGTACTTTTATTATTATACATTATAGAGTCTTTTACATTATACTCGATTGTATGAATGTATTAATTATTTCTTATAATTAAGGTAAATAAAATTATATAAAAATATTATAATCTTAAAAAATATGAAACCTACATGACTTTAGTGTGGTCAATAGTTGTTCGATATTAATTTTTGTATTATAGTGGCGATAAGATATATTGCAAGGGACCATTATTAGTGTGACCATGTGACCATTATTAGTGTTTTATGGCGAGAGATATTAGATATGATATGTTGAGATGATTTTCATAATTTGTGAGTGAAGGAAATGCACACTAGTGAGACGCATATATTTTCTTTGATAGAATCTTGAAAGATCATGGATTTATTTATATGTTAAACTTGCGAATTATCTTATGGTATATACCTAACTAACGGGGGATGACATATGCAGCCTTTGATTCATAGCATCAGAATAATATCCAAACAATTTTCGTAAAATTTTATTATTATTGATACTTTTTAAATTTAGAATTCAATGGAATTCATTAACTATATTAAGTAGAATCTAGGTGTTGGATACAATGATGTTCGAATTCTAAAAAATTCATGATGATTTATTATTATTCCGATTTAGGATTTTTAGATCATTCATACTGATATCTAAACCCATGGAATTCCTTCCTCCTCACGATATTAGATTTTAGGGGATTCCCACCAATTATTAATAAGATTCGAATCCTACGGAATCTTTTTATCTTCAATGTGCAAAGGTCTAGTGAGACCTACTCGTATTATTACTTCTAATTCGTATTTACGATGAGTTATAGATTCTTGACTAGATATTATTGTTGAGATTTATATTACTGTTGTGGTTATTGTATTTTTGATATTGTAAATTTCAGATGTTTTTTAACTATTATGTGTTGTTAATTATTATCACTCATGAAATATTTATCTCACTCTTTTTTTTATTGGTTTTAAATTTGAGTTAACTATGTAGAGTTAGTAGAGAATCCGAAGTTTGTTATGAGACTTTTAAGTAGAGAGGATTTTGAAGACAAACAACTATTATTTCTTTCGATGATAGATGGAATATATTGTGATAGAAGTTTGATAGTTTTCTCCCAGTATGTGACTTATAACTTTTAGTAGTTTATTTTTCTTTGATATTTAAATAATATATTAACAAGATGGTGATATTATAATTAAAAAATATTAAAATTTATGGTGGCTATTTTATTATTATGTAGCTTGAGATTTTCTGCATGAGCGGTCCAGGCAATGCTTGATGATTTGAGCTTGTGTTACCACACTATACATCATTATATCAAGGAAGGCACCCTTGGCATTCTTCCAATTTCTTTAACTAATTATTTGACTGATATTTCTAAAAAAACAAAAAACAAAATTATCCATCTGGTTACCATATTGATTTAATTTTAAATTCCAATCAATTTTTTTTAAATCATATTGAATTTGAAGGAGAATATTAAAAATATAATATCTTTTGATGCGTACCTGGATCCGACTTCGAACAGATTCGGATTCTTCTGGATGATGTGAACTGGCTCCGTTCACTGAGTACGAATCCTGCACACCACTAAAACGAACAAGAGGTCAGCGTTAACGGCGGGAGGTAATCCCACCGAAAACACTCCGACGCTCAGTCGAAGAAATGACCTTCAATGGAAGGAATCAAAGATAGAGAGCAATGGGAGAGGAGAAGAAAGTGTCTTGTTCCGGATGTCGAGAGGCGCATGTCCTTTCGTATCTGGATGGTGGGAAGGCTGAGAGAGAACGCCGTAAAGACTCGTTCGTTGCCTTGGAGTTTGATTGTGTTTGAGAGTTTGGGTATTTGGGAACCCAGAGCTTGTTTCCGAGCACTTAGGGTTTCTCGTGTGAGTTCTGACTTCTAAGAAAACGTCAATGAAAGCCTGAATGAAAGTATCCAAGAAAGCGTGCCCTGGATGGTGAATCCAGGGCAGCTTTTATGGCAAAGATGGCGATCCTCCTTCTTTGGAAGGAGCGATCGTTTCAATGATCTGTTGATGGCCTTCCTTTTGGAGACTGATGCTTGTTGCTCAATTGTGGAGGATTGTTTTCTTCTGAGGCGGTTAATCACTTTCCAAGTCGGTTTCTTTCCTTCCCAGCATGTTACCGTTGGGGTTCCTTGGCTGGCAAGGAGTTGGAAAGATCTGGCGCCTTCCTTATTTGAAGGGCGCCAATCTTGCTGATATTCCTTTTGAAATCGTGGAATATCCTTGGAGGATCATGGTTGGCCTTTTTATGATTGGTGGGCCTAAACGGGTCAGGCCCATTACTGTAGAAGAGCCTTATTTGGGCCCAACGTATAGGGAGCAGACGGTCAACGTCTGAGTTGACCGTCAGTGTGTTGGCCGCCTTCGTGAAGAACGAAGGGAGAGCGGCTAGCGATCAACTGATGGGCTGTGGGCCATAGCAGAATAGACCCATCACTGTTGCAAAGCCTCTAAAGGCCCAACAAATCTGGTCAACGCTGAGTTGATCGTTTACGAGTAAGTTGGCCGCCAGGACGGTCAACGACAACGTTGACTGTCTTCGAGCTTTCCAGTTTCTGGGCCCATCTTCTTATTGGGTCGTCAGAAATATTGACTGACCTTTCTGGGCTTCTGTTGACCTTTCTTTGGGCCAACCCATTATTGGTGTACCCATCATCTTTCTTTATTATAAATATTACTTTCTTTCCAAATTAGAAGACTATTATCTTTTTAAAGTTAGGCTATTTCTATATATTAGGATATATATTATATCATATCTAAATTAGATGATTTTTATATTTAGATAATTTATATAATTAATATTACTAAAGTCTTTTAATTTAGACTGTCCCATTTTTCTGTAAAAGGATAATCTATTATACAGTTTAATATATACAATAATATAAAAATTATTAATTTTCTCCTTTTTTTTAATTTATTTTTTTATATAGATCTTATTGGCTCTTTACTCTAGCATTGAGGTTTCTTCCTAGCAGAAGCAACGAAGAGGCTCATTCCTCCACATATAATCACAATATTATTAATGCCGTGAGCTTGCTATACATGTACTTGTCAAATCCTTATATATTTTATGCACAAGCTTTGAATTATCAATATAAGGTACGGCCAAAAAAATAAATGAATAAGATTAGTTAGAAGTAATTAAACATTCAGCTAGATACTTATACAATAGTCGTTTTTGTATATACATCTGGAGCATCGGAAGAACTTTAATTTTTTGTGCTTCTAAATACATGTCATTTAAGGCCTAACATGATTTTTTAAAAAGTTAACATTTCTTTTATAAAAGAATTATACAATAGAAACTAATTTATACTAGCACCTATAGAGTATAGGTACATTAATTTCTGTTTGATATGTCGGCAAAGTGCCCCATTTTGTTGGCAACGGTCCAAAAATAGCTTAAGGATATGCAAATAATATTGGGGTCACTCCTGTGTGGAAGTTCTGATAGTCAGAGGATTTAAATGGAGTACCAGGAATTCTGGTCAATATTATTGATCGGAAGTTTTGGTTGAATAGAAATAACCGGCTAACTTATTGACCGGCAAATTATATATTTCGGTCAACATGATATTGACCGACTGAAGATTTGGGGACTTGCTGTGTTTTGCTTAAGGATTCCAGAAGAACGATCGGCCAGTCAACAGGGCATTGATCGGCAAGAGAAGAAGACGGTCAACCGGCCAAGAGACGAAGACGATTGATAGGCCAAGAGTAAAAGACGGTCAATGTAATGTTGACCGTCCATCAGGGTATCCAGCAGGGCTCATGGGTGTCAATTTAAAAGATTTTTTGAGTATGTATAATTTCAGGAGAATATGCACGAAATCTGATGAGTGGGCACTGTTTCTGCAAGGCATGACAATTTGCAGCGCCGTTGCAGAATTATACGTGCGCCAGGTTGCTACTTGTACGTGTGTCTTCCACGTTGGCTTGGCTGTTGCTTTCAACAGCACACACACACACGCATATATATATGTATTGTATTGTGGTGAATAGTAGAGTGTGTGTATCACAGTGAGTGTAGAAGAGTAAACACTGTGAGTGTATTGTGTTCTTGTTCTCCAATCTGTTCGTTTAGGGTTTATGTAACCGTAAAACTCACATACTGGATTTATTTGTGGACTAAATGTCCCGTAATTTTTTTCTTATTTAAGAAGGGGTTTCCACGTAAAACTTTTTAGTGTTCTCTTATTCTTCTTCTCTTTCACTCATTGTGTGTGTGATACTGTGCATTACTGTCCGACTGCTCCCTTTCCGTTCCAACAAATAATATGTATAAGAGAATACTTTGTCTTAAAAACATTACATGTTGAAAATATGCATAAAACAAATGTAAAATAGTCATATATGGGTAGACTTGATAGTTGTTATTTTTTACATCTATATTCTCAGGTATAATTTATTTTATGTATATATATATCTATAGAGTAAAATTATAGATAAAAATTATTACATTTCATTAATTTTTTTAAATTTGTTTTGGTACTTTTGATGAGGTTGATTTTATTTCGATGGCCAAAAAACAGTTCCATCCACAGCCTAAGCAATATAGATGTGGAAGTAACTATTTTTACAATTATATAATTAGATTGTTGTGTTAGTTCATTAATAGATATGGACCACAGTCATTTAAAATGATTGAGGCCCACTTTCTTTTTTTTTATTTGTTTTTGGTCCTTTTGATAAGGTAGACTTTATTTCCATGGCCAAATAACAGTTGCATCCGCAGCCAAAAGAATATAGATGTGGAAATAACTACTTTCACAATTATATAATTAAATTATTGTGTAACCATAATTAATACGCCATGGTTAGATATGGACCATGGTCGCTTAAATTCTGAAAGCTGACTTTTCTATTTTAAAAATGGGGAGTTGGTAATGACATGTTTGGTTGGAGGGAATAATGAGGAAATAGAATTTTTATTTCTTGAAAATAGATATTCCTTTATTTGGTTACAAATTTAATCAGGTACAAATATTTTTTGGGTATTTGATACGAATAAGTGAATTTGAGTTGCAAGAGAATTTTCAGTGCGTGAATAAATGATCAATCAGAATTGCGTAGCGAAGCGAGTAGCCATATATTTTAAGTTTCAATTTAAAGTTTGAAGTGAATGATCATTTTCAAGGCTTAGGTTAAGCTGAAGAAGAAGTTCATTAGTTTGTTTGAGGTTTTGAATTAAGTCAAGGAAATATTCGATAAATTTGGGTTGCCTTCAAATTGGTAGACTATCATGAAAATTTTCATGTATCGATGATTGTGGATGTAGGTACATCACCAAGCTAGGTCATTGTAGGAGATTGAGAATTTGTCCTATGATAAGGTTTCAATTTAAATTTTAGATAGGAAGTATCAGGTAGTAGGAATCAGGATAGATTAAATGGTTAAGCTTATCTAGAAGAAATAATCTCATCGAGGAAGTGACTTGGGAACCTGAAAATGAAACCTGGAAGGATTATTCCTCTACCGTTAAATTTTAATGTTCGTTAAATTTTGAGGATAAAATTTCTATAAGTGGAGGAGAGTTGTAAGGTATCGATTTTCATAATATCGTAATTATAAGTAATTAAGATAATATAATCAAGATTAGACTTAATACATATAGAAAAATTAAGTTTTAGAAGTGGAATGGGGAATGACAGGGATGCTTGCTGGGTGCCCGAGGCGGTGCCGCAGGCACCCATTTCGGCAGACCTGCACCTGCGGTAGGCTCCGGATCTGGGGTCGGCATGCTTGAAGAGCGCCAGGCTGTCACTCAAGCGCTAGTACACGATATAAGCGCACCCGGGGTGCTTTTTATCATTTTTTCGCAGAGAAGAACAGGAGAGAAAGAGCGTGGAGAAGAGAAAAAAGATGGAGATCGAGGCTTTCGGGTTTGATTTCGGTTTCAAACTAGTTAAGAAAGTTATACATCGGGTCGAGATAAATGTACCCATATACTTTTCTTTCTCTTGTTGTACTTTTTATTCCATTCTCTTTGGGTATTTTCGTTTCTATACCCGTTTAAATTTATATTTTGTAAAACCTATGTATTGAGCATGTATATATATTAATTTCATGTACGATTTGATAGTTTTATGCGGTTTTATGCACGTAGGAAACCCTAACCCTCGCTCTGACTTTTTTTGCCGTGTAATTTAGGGTTTATGCATGATTTGGCTTTAGATAATTGAAACCCTAGCTTTGTGAGCATTTTTACTTTGATTATTTAATAGTTATTTACATGTACATTGTATATGATAATTTGTGTATTCCAAAAATTATGTGATGAATCGTTTATGAAGGGATTTGTTGTCCGAAAACTCTAAAGTTATGTTTGGCTCATATGGGTAAAAGTTTTTTTAACGTTCCAATCTTTATATTGATTTATACATATATTTAAAGACCCGTAAAGATTTAAACTCACAAGAATATAAAAATGTGTATCAGTATGCTCAAGAATATGATTATATGTATCTATATCTGAGAATTGTGCAAGTTACACAAAGTATATGAAGAAAACTCCATAATTTGTTATATTTTATGATTTATTCTTCAAGGAGTGAGAACTTTGTATAAAAATTATGGTGGAACATTCCCTTAAGAATAAATAATTATGAAATTGGACTAAGGATTTATATTTCAGAGGATAGTATTTCCTGTAATATCTTAGGATATTACTATGACAAATCGAAGAATTGCCTCTGAGTTATGGTGGACATGATAGCATAAGAATAAGAACTATTGGCCCAATATATCCTTGATTATAGGTATACCGTTCACCACGGGACATTAAATTTGAGATCTGTGGGTAGTACCTCAGATCATGTGAAATAACATAATCATTTCCTCAATTTTACTACACCGGTAGCTAGTAAGGCCTATTAACCTTGATCCGTAAAGATTAAAAAATTTATGTATATTTTTGAACCTAAAAGAATTAGAAATAAAATGAAAAAGATAAATGTGTTCAGAAAATACATTTGTCTATATCTCAAATGAGTATGAACTTATACCTGATGAGGCGGAGTAGAGGATTAGAAGTCGGCTAGGAGGAAGACTTGAAGGATTATTTTGTAGACTTCGTTTTTGTGGTTCTGTACCTCATTGAGTACTGATGGATATGTATATTGAAGTATTTGTATATTGATGATGTATAGATAGTTTAGTTTTCACTATATTTTGATGGTTATATATATTTTTGCAAGTTGTTATGGTTGGATATTTAGGTACCTAGAGGTATTTTATATGAGTCGACGTTGTAATCAGAGTTATGACGTTGGTTCCACAAATTTATTATGGTATTTTTGGATCCTGTGTTATCATTTGTGGATATATATATATTATGTCCAGAGATTTTATACATGTTTGTATTAGTTTGACGGTCATTTTACAACCGGAACCTTATCAGTTTTCAGTTAGGATTTTAAAATCGTCAAATCAAGATTAGTTGTCGGTCGCTCTGGTGGATCCGCTGAGTTGTCTTAGTGATTGTGTACGAGGCAAGTATAGTAATCGTGGCTATTTGAAGATATTTTCCTTTATTAGGGCGATCATAGAAGTTTTTGAATGACAATTTCTGTTTGAGAAAATTTACTAAATCATAATTGTCATTTTCAGAGTAATGCGTAATCAAGAGCAATATTTTAGAAATATTTGCTGAGATGTAATTGCCATTTTAAAACAAATTTACAATTTTGGATGTTATTTTGAGAATATTTGCCACGTGTCCTAGGTGGTTATGATAAGTATTATTTGTGTACTCATATTGAGTTGTGCCATTTTCCGGCTAGCAAGTAAAAAATGTTCTCGTGGATTAACTCTAGTTGCCTATTTCCCGCTCAGCGGTCCTAGATCGACCTACTTGGGCAAATTACATCTCTGCCTGGTTCTTGGGCTCATAAGGCCACGCGGTAGACCACTTGTTCCTAGGCCCTTCCCCCTTATGCATGCTTGATTCCTAAACTTGCCCATTTATAGTTGCAACCATCAATATTTATAATAAATTATATTTATAGATATTTTCTATTTATATATAATTTAAACAAATATTAAATATTAAAAAGTTCACGGTGAGTCTAGAAATCGACAACGTTACAACTAAAAATGGACACAATTACAATTTTGTCTGACATAATGAAGCGGCAGTCCGGGATAGGGGTTCCTACTCTGCAGAAACATGGAGCAGAAACAGTGCCACAAAATTGCGGCAGTTGGTACGAAATCCAACGGCCACAAAATTTTTTAAAATTTAAAAAAAAAAATAATTTTTTTTAAAAAAAATTGAGGCCATTAGATTTTACACCAACAGCCGTGATTTTGCGGCACTGTTTCTACAAAGTAGGAACCCTCAGCCCGCGGCGGTCCAGCATGCTTTCCCACGAGGCCCACAATATTTTTTATTTTATTTTATTTTTTGTATTTAGGTGGAGTGGGGATAATCGCCTATTTAAGCGGATTGCTCCAAGCATATTGAACCCCGGCTTTCCTTTCCATTTAGTCCGATTGAAGAAAAAGGTCAGCCATCTCCCTTTTTTTTTCTCCTTGTTCTTCATTTTTTGTTTGTTTGTTTTTTTTATCTCTTCCCATTCTTTCATTGTTTTATTCAAGTTTTTTTTATGAATACTTAAATATTTAATTCTCATATTTTAATTATTATCTACCAATTTATCAACTTTTATTTTACCGCCATATATATTAAAATATCAAAGTTGATACCGATTGCAGTTATGTTAGATATTAGACAGTACATATTTGATAAAAAATTTATTTATTATGACTGCTTCAAAACATAGTTATATGATTAAAATTAAATCTATTTAATTATACTTTATATATTTAAAAAATTATAGTCCGTTCTATTAAATAAAAACACCTTAATAATACATAAAATACAAAACTAACAAGTAGAAGAAAAAATTAACACAAGTGAAATGAATTTCACTTACAACAACTTTATAATAGGCAACAAATATTATAAAAAAAAAATAATAACTGATATATCATGATATATCATCATAATAAATGAGATTGAGGGGTGAAATAATAAATGAGATTATAAATATTAACGGATATATTCTGTTAAGTCATTGATAAAAAGAGATATATCATAATTTTTTCTTAATATTAAAAAATATCAATATTGAAAAGTTTGATAATATACATCAGCCGATATATTGTATGTCCTATGATATTTTTCATATTGGCTATTATTTTGTTACATATATATAGCACTAATTGTGAGGTTCCCAAAACTAAAATAGATTTTAACATGAAGTAATCAATATTCCTCTAGTTAATAATAGACTTATTGGATGATTGAATGAAAGCATTGGAAGAGAACTTGGTAAAAATTTGGATTGCTAAAGCTACCACCCGTGACTCCCCGCCTGCCGCTCGCTCGAGCCCCGCTCGAGCAGAAAAACCAGTAGCTTCCTCACCCGTGGAACGCTCGAGACCGCTCGAGCACCTTCCAAAAGCTTCCAGAAAGCTCTCGCGCTCGCTGTCCGCTCGAGCGGAAGGAACCAGAGCCGGCCCGCTCGACGCTCGCCCGCCAGGAGCTCGAGCGGCCCGACGAGTATAAATACCCGGCCAAGCTTCACGAAATTTCACTTCCCACTTCTTCCAGCCACTTTGGAGAGGAAGAGAGAGAAGGGGCGCCCAGCTTAGAGAGAGAAAGGAGGAAATCAAGGCATAGAGACCGAATTTGTCCGAAGGCCAGTTAGAAAAGTGATAGCACGCGTCGAGGCAAGTGTTCTCATACTCACTATTTATTGTACTGTGATTATTAATTATTTTTCATCAGGTATTATCGTTCCGATACCCACCCAAACTATGAAAATCATATAGCCCATGATTAATGATGAAAGAATATGTAGTTATTTGTTCGATTTGTTGCCCGATTCACTTGTTTCGGTATCACCAAACCCTAACCCCACGCTATATTCGGGTTCACTGTTTTCCCCTCAAATTATGTTAATTTCACCCCAAAATATGCATCACCACGTCCCAAATATGTATATATATCGACCGGGCGTCCGAAATCACAAGAATCGACCCGTTTGCGGCGCCCGGGACCTCTAAAATACCCCCTATTACTGTTCACCCGAGGTGAACAACTAAATTTGGCATGCTTTCACTCTTGTATTATCCTAAATTAATCCTAAAGAAATGCATCACCACATCCTGACCCTGCATACATATTAGCCGGACGATCGATTTCATGAAATTCTATCCATTCACGATGACCGGATCCCTTAACTAAATGCTGTTACTATTCACATGAAGTCAATGAAAAATATGCATCCCCTTGTTATGAAAGCTATGACTAATGAGTATTTGAAATTGTAAGATTCAAAAACGGGCTCCGGAGGACCCCAATGTGATTGGCTCATCGACGGTAAGGAATTCCAATTCCGCTTGAATACTGTTAATCATGCTTATAAGTTGAATTATGAAAAATGCTAAAGTCTCCAAATAAAGATGAGAACGAATGGGAAAATGGAACGGAAGGAAGTCCACAATGGATATGTGATTGATGAAACCTCCCGTGTGGCGGGAGATATGATATATGAGATACAGTGGACTTTCCTTCAAAGGAATTATGGAAAATAGAATCAAGAAACTCGGACCATGGACTCTTAGACGGGTAGTATTCTCTGGTTTGACACGTCCATCACGGTATAAACCCGAAGAATACTTGGGCCACGTATTCTGGCTGCTTGTGTAAGCAGGTGATGTCCGTGTCACGCCTTAGGATACTATTGTGGAAGAACGAGGATCGCCACAGTACCCGGGGAATGGGGCGTCTGATATGGCACGATGTGCACGACCCCCCGGAGGGTCGTTAAAGATAATCCCTCACGGCCTTAGATCATGTGGAGTATTATGATCCTTTCCTCGTTCTCTCGCATCGTTTGCTAGTACGACCTACTAGCCCTGGTCCGCAAAAATTAAAGTAAAATTAGAAAGCATGATTCAAACGACAATTAAACGGCAAATCGATACTTCTAAATATTCCTTCCCTCTCATGTCTCATGATATTTCAAATGCATGTTGCCCCTTTTCATTGTCATGTTTATATTCTTCACAATCTGATAGTGACGTATGATTATACTTGCTGAGCGATAAGCTCACTCTTGCTGTCTGTTGTTTTTCCTCCCAGATGAAAGCATTTAGCTGTTGCTGGATAGTTAGAATAAGGAAAGGCTTGCTTGACGGGACTAGACAGATGGCAAATGCAGCAAAGATTTGGACATAGAATTTGATATGGACAGCCACTCGGGGTCAAGTATGGTTTGTGGTTGTTTTTATGGTTTTATTATGCTTCCACAGTTCATGGTATCGTAGTATGCTTCCGCATTTTGTTTGATGTTTTGAGCATTATGTTATTAGATGGCATCTATTGAAGCCATGAAGGATATGGCTAATTTGTGATCCTGTGAGAAGTATGCTTGTACAGAGCTTATTTTGAACAGATTGTATATCGGTTTTTCGTCCAGTTATAAAGAAAACTCTGGATATTAACGATGTTTTACTGGTGGAGGGTTATTTAAGGAAAATAACTTGGTCCGTCACACTAATTATATTTTCTTTTTGTAAAAAAAATTAAATTAAATTGATCGTATCTTAATAATACACTGATGCATGTTGATCTCTGTTATGCACCGAGGTGTGCTGCTACAGGAACGCCGAGGTAAGTAGCCAATGTTTAAGGGACCGAGGTGTTGAAGGTCTCACCCCGGTTGTTTACTGAACACAGAGAAAATAGCAGAACGGAGGAGGAGTTCGGGTGAGGGAGGAAGAAATTCAGACTGAGAGGGAAGAGGTTGAAGACAGGAGAGGAGAATAATCTTTCTTACCTTCTGTATTACTACTAGGTCCATTTAAGGGACTCATAATCAACACGTAATTAACAGAAAATAAGAATAACTAAATCACATGGGTAGCAGAAAACAGAATTCTGCATGTAGGTGTGTGAGTTAACAACGGCAGTGCAAAATTAATAAAAATTTCTAAATTTGGAGGGAAGTCTGATTTGGCGGGAGCTGCGACGGTGTTCTGCTGGGCGAAGTGAAGCTGTGGTTGTAACTGCTGTATCCGTGGGCTCATCCTCCACTGGCTGTGCTATTGGGCACTGAGAAATTAGGCCCGTAACATACACATATTAAAGTGTGAAAGGTTATAAATGAATTATAATTTTAGAAATTTCATGATAATTTTAATGAATTTTTCATATCTTGTAATTAATTATAAAAAATAAAGTTAAAATTAAACTAAAACATAAAATTTAATCGTAAATATAAAAAGTAAAAAACCCAAAGTTTTTCTCGTAAGATTTTAGCTTTTTAAATGAATATTCTCCTACCCTCACAGTAGACTACAACATTTGCATCATAATAAAGATTGAAATGTTGAGGGTGAGTTTTTATTTTTTTAAAAAAATCAATTTTTATATAGTATAAATACCATAAATTTAAATTATAAAAATAATTACTATATATTATCGGCTCAACTAAGCAAAATTTACCCTATTAAAGCACATATTACGAGATTGACTTGTACAAGGATTTGCTATTTTATAATATGTAAGATAAAATGATGAACTAAGATGCAAAAATCTTAAAACTGTAAAATAACTTGTATAACTAGTCAGTAACGTGTTAATTTTTATAATATAATATAATATAATAATATTTTCTTATTAATTGGAAATTTAATTAACTCGTAAAAATAGGAGGCCGATGTCCAGAAACTGGCAATGCCACTGTTGAAATAAATGTTTAAATAAAAATGGATCTTAAAGTTATAAAATAATAAGGCAAAATGAAAATTCTGCTGCACCCTTAACACAATTTTTTTGACACAACAAAAGCCCACGTTTAAACAAAAATCTAAACTTTTTTTCTGCCATCAGATCTCTCTATCTCTATCTCTCTCTCCATCTGCTGCGCAAAGCGCTTGGAAGGGCAGCTTTTTGTCTTCCTCTACTTGTGGTACGTATACATGTATAGGAAAAGAATTCATACTAAAAGGACATCTTATGAGAAAAGAACTCTCAAACTTATAAATTAGAGGTTTTGTCTCAAAATTTTTAATGTAGGACACGCATCATTCCTCCCCCCTTCGACAACTACAGACCTCGATGGCTATACTATACGGTACTTCACTCGGTGGCTTTCACTTTACGACGCTTCACTCCACCCCAATACACTAATAGTAGGTTAACTCCTCCGCAAGTAGCCCCCTTCAATAGTCCTTTCCGGTCAGAACCCTTCGCAGGTAACCTTTTCCGGACCGAAGCCGAAAAGGGACGTCCTATGTAAAAGAAGCCCCCCAAATTTATAAGTTAGAGGTTTTGCCTCAAACTTTTCAATATGGGACACGCATCATTCATCCCCCATTCGACAATCGCAGACCTCGGCGGCTACACTCTGCGGTATTTCACTCTGCGGCTTTCATTCTGCGATGCTTCACTTCGCCCCAACACACTGACGGCATGTCAACCCCTCCACAAGTAGCCATCTCTGGTAATCTTTTCCTATCAGAATCCTTCGCAGGTAACCCTTTTCGGACCGAAACTGAAAAGAGACAATCTATGAGAATAGAGCCCCCAAACTTATAAGTTAGAGGTTTTATCTCAAACTTTCTAATGTGAGACGCACATCATTCCTCCCCCTTTGATAACCGCAGACCTTAGCGATTGCACTTTACGGCACTTTACTCGACGGCTTTCACTCTATGACGCTTTACTCTACTCCAACACACCGACAGCAGGTCAGCCCCTCCACAAGTAGCCCTCTTCGGTAGTCCTTTCCGATCAGAACCCACCGCAGGTAACCCTTTCCGAACCGGAGCCAATCTCAATGAAATTACCATTGATACGTGCACAAATTTAGGAAGAGAACTCACTCCAAAAGAACGTCCTATGAGGGAAAAACTCTCCAAACTTATAAGTTAAAGGTTTTACCATAAATTTTTCAATGTAAGATATGCATCAGCTTGCCAATCTCCTCCTTCCTCTGACAGAAGAGGAGATTTTCCTTCTGAGAGGAACGAAGACTGCGATGGCTAGGGGCTTCTAGATTTCTCCTCTTTTTTATTTTTAATTTTTTTCTTAAAAAAATTAATCAAATATTATTTTTTTCTTTTGGATCAATCGCTCCCCCTTAGTTTCAGAAAAACATTAGTTCCGCTTTTATTTGCTTTAGGTTTTATTTGGTTCATTTATGAACTTTATGTTTAAATACTGTTTAGGTTTAAAATTTGCGTAACAAAGACATACCCTTTTATCATGTAAATTAAACAAAATAGTTAACAAAATAATGCTCATTTGTTCATTAGTGCTTAAATTTAATGGTTAGTTTAATTAGTGAACTCAATTTAAAAATAAACTTCATGCAAATAAACAAAAAAAAACCCTAGATAAATCTTAATGGTGAGTAGAAGATGGGTTTTGATGTGTTTGGACTTGAAGATGGTGGCTAGCACAGCCTTGTGAGCAAATCGGGCGTCTGAGATGAAGAATCCAGAAGGAAAAAGGAGGGGAATAGAGTGACAGAGGGATAAACACAAAGAAAGAGAGAAAGAACGAAGCTAGGGGGTAAGTGAGATCAAAATAGTGTATTCTTACTGGCTGAAACCGAGTACAGCACCCTGTAAGCACATGGTAACCGACTAAAGTGCAGTAAAATAGAAAAATAACTTAACAACCAATTAACAACTTAACAAAATAATAATAAAAATAACTAATAGAATAATAATATTATGATTTTAAAAATAATCCTGGAATTTAATAGGGGGTCAGGTCATGCGCGGATCAATCGGCTAAACGGTTGAGCTTTATGGGTCAACGTTTGTAGAGGGTTGGACGATTGGGCTTGCCTAGTTGAGGTGAGTTATGCTATTGGGCCTGGAGTAATGAGACCCATAACATTACCATTTTTATCGAAAATAGTCATGTCATCAAGGTTGAAAGTCGAAAACTCCTGGCATAAGTCAGCAATCGATTCCCATGTCGCCTACGCGGGAGATTAGGGCTACCATTGTACCAGAAGTTGGGGAACAAGTGTTTATTGCCGAAGAGCCTTTCGGAAGACGAGTAGCTGTGCTGGAGACACAACCAGCCATGAGTCCAAAGTCTCTGCAGGTAAGTCAATTCGGTAGGCAGCAGGGTCCCCATACCATTCTTGAGCAAGGAAATGTGAAACATGTCATGAATTCGTGAGTAGTCTGGTAGCTGCAATTGATAAGCTACGGGGCCAATTCACTTGATGATTCGAAAGGGTTCGTAGTATTGATGATTCTAACTTAAGATACTGGGATTTAGGATAATTAATTTAGTTAAGACCTTCAAGAATAAGTCATTGATCAAGGATATGGCATAGGATCATAAAGAAGGAATTCTGAAAGGATTTTTTTTTATAATTGTAAATCTTGAGGTTCATCAAATTTTGAGGATAAAATTTGTATAAATGGAAAAAATATAATATCCTAATTTTTTATCCAATTTAGTTGAGATTATTTATTATTTTAAAAATTTGGGTATGATAAAAATTAATCAAATATTATGAAATTTTGAAGGATATTTAGATTAGTTGGGCCGACACCGAAAGTGCGCCTGTATTGTCTTCCGAATATTGATTTAAGTTTGAAATAAAAGAAACGAAAAGTATATAGTAATAATAATAATAATAATAATAATAATAATAATAATAATAATAATAATAATAATAATAATAATAATATGAAAAGAAGAAGGGGAAAAAAGGGTTGCCGAGGGAAGAAGGGGGTTTTGGGAAGAGAGAGAGGAAGGGAGAAGAGGGAGAGGAGGAAAGCCCTCGGATTCGATTTCGACTTCGAGTTAGTTGGAGAAGTGGCAGATTGGGTCGAGGCAAGTGTACCCATATCCCTATCTTTTATTTTCTTACACTTTTGTTTTATTTTCTTTAGGTATCATCGCTCCGATACCCAATTAAATTTATGTTTTGTATTACCTATGATCTATGTATTAAAATACATCTATTTCATGTCTGAATTTCAAGATTTGAGCGGTTTTTTTTGCACCAGAAAACCCCATCCCCTACCTAGGCCCATTTTACCATTTATTTCGGGTTTTATGCATGATTTAGATTTTGATAATTGTTACCAATAACTTGAAGATGCAAATATGTAAATTTCATGTCCGATTTCGTAGTTTTGACCCGTTTTTAGACATGAAACCCTAACCCCGCGTCCCGGATGATTTCACCAATATAATTAAAATTTATGTATAAATTGACTTTAGAATATTGTTATTTGCAACATGAACACGTTAATTTATTAATTTGGTATCTGAATTGGTAGTTTCATGTAGTTTTATGCTCACCGGAACCCTAATCCGCACCCCTTTAGATTTTATTCGAATTAATTGTAATTTATGCATGATTTAGTTTTAAAAATTATATTGCATGCTTTTGAAAAGGTATTTGATATCCAAACGTTCTATAGTTACATTTGGCTTACAGTGATAAGAATTTCTTATATGTTTCAAACTTTATGATGATCTATATATATATTATAAATATGTTAATTTAATATGTTTCGAAAACCATGTCATGAACTAGTTATAAAAGAATTATCAATCGGAAGCCTTATAATTTTATTTGGCATAAAATAAAAAGGAATTCTTAATCCTTCCAAGCTCCAAAGAAAAATTATGTATGAACTATGAACGCATGAGAAATCAAGCTTACGAGGAATATGAAAATCTGTATCGAAATATGCTTATGGAGGAAATCAAATGATGGAAGGAATTTTATAGTAAAGTGATGGACTTATAAACTATTCTTCAAAACGAAGAATTGTTGAACTGATTAAATCGTTCTCTAACAGAGTGGGAACGAAAAATTTTTTGCTTAAGAACAAAATCTCCTAAAGAAAAAAGAAATTAAGAACTTGAATCGAGAATTGTTTAACAGATAGTATATTTTGGAATGCCATTAATATTATAGTGAAAACTCATGGATTATCATGACTGTGTATTTATATATAGATGTATGTATATGATGATGATAATATAACCGTAATATAGTTTATGCTATAACGATAAATGTATATGTTTTCGCAGGTCGTGATGGTTAGTTGAGTACGTAGTGGCATCTATTCTAAGCTAACGACATACCAAATTTATGACGTTAGTGCCACGTAAAGTTTTGTGGCTTTGGATCTTATGTTTGTAATATTATGGTTTTATTATGTATACTGTAACTGACATTTACCGGTTTGTATTTGATCGGCGTCTGTATCACAGTCGAAATTCTACCGGATTTTCTGTTAAAAATATGGTATGTCACAATTTCATTAGTGCTCGGGCGCCTTTTAGGCACGTTTCGGACGCCACATCGTAAATTTGATTTTTTTCTTCAAAATTTCACAATCTTTAATTAATTTTCGTTACGTTAAATTATGCAAAATCATAATTAATATTAAAATAATCCAAACAAAAATTTAAAATATTACAACCGGCACCCGAGGTGCGTCTGATAGGCGTTCAAGTGCAGCTTGCAGTATAAAAGTGCCCATGTTGCTTTTTTAAAAATTAAATCACACACAAAGCGCCACACAGAGAAAGAACAGAAAAGGAGAGATGAAGAAGAGGTTAGGTATCCGATTGAGATCCGATTTGAGTTTCATTCTTTGTCAATATCGGTAACGTTGTTCTAAAGTAGATTTTTAGAATATATTTTATTTGGTTACTCTTATTTCTCGTTATATTTTTTTCAATAAATTGTTAAGTGTGTTGATGTGGTTATAGATATAGTCTAAATGTTTAAATTGTATATTCAAAGTTTATAGACATGGTAGATAAAATTATTAAAATTTAGAGATGATTAACTTTTTAGACTGAACTTATGAACGGAAAGACATAACCAATCGTTAAAAGAACATGAAATCATTCTATTTCAATAGAATTACGAGAAACGATCGAGGGCAAAGAAATAGGTGAAGTGGTTGAATTTTGCGAGCTGAAGGATGGCCTGCCCAACTAGGCATTAATTTGTCCCAAATATGATTTTAATATGTTAATCAAACCCTAGCCATTATATATATTTTTAAACAAAGTTTCCCCGTTGAATCATTGTTTTTATATCATTCCTATTTTTTCTTTTTCCCCTCATAAATAATTATACATACAATCCAATTCGTATTGAATTTGGCTGCCGTATTATATATATATATATATATATATATATATAACATTTTAAATTATTTTTTTTAAATTTTTATATTTTTTTCGCATTTAATGTAAAAGAAAAAACAATTTATCCTTTTTTTTATTTTATCATTTTCTTAAAAAAAAAGGGTCGTCGTATTTTAAATCTAATGACCCTGGTTGGCGTTGCAGGGGCAACAACGCTGAACACGTCACAGCCGCCCTGTGCTCAATAATGAGAGTCCGTCCAGTACTTTTCTTATTCATTGATAATAAGTAGTTTGGCAGTGGGCAGTTAGGGCATGGGGTCGCATATTTAAGCAAATATTGAGGGTCACCTTCCTTCCATCTCACCGTCGTCCTGTTTCATTGAATTCCATAGAGAGGTCAGCCGTCCCCCATTTTTCTCTCCCTACGCTTTGTTTTTGTGATACTTAGATTATACTCGCTAATCAATTTTATTACCGTGGCTGGTATGAGAAATGCCATTCGTCTCTTTGGATGTCAGACCCGACATCTATCATGAAGCCTTGGTTTATTCCACCAGAAATATCAATGAATCCGATTATTGCAATTGCTCAACCTGCGCATGGTGGATTCACAATCCACTGCCTTGATCCATCCTTTGGCCTTGCCTCAATTCTCTTCCTATAGGACCGATATCAGTTTAAAATTTGTCGATAAACTAATAGCCGGCCGGTTGGCGAGACGGCTTTATTGATTATTAAATAATGTGACTTTAAACCGGAAAAAACATTTTATTGTTAAATTTTGTGACTTTAAGCTTGAAGAAACATATGATTTTATGTATATTTTTTTGATGGTGCAGCTATCTTATTGGGCCTAGTGGATATATATAAAAAGAAAGGAAGCATGTGGAGGCTGAAGATCGCAGAAAGGACTATAAATGAAAATAGTATTTATATTAACAGCACTAACAATTATGCAGGCAGGCAGGTTTGGGAGTTTGATCCCAATTATGGGAGCCCTGAAGAACGTGCTAAAATTGATGAGGCCCGCCTTACATTCTACAAGAATCGATTTACTATCAAACCCAGCTCAGATCTTCTCTTGCATTTTCAGGTTGCTTTTTATAACAAAATATTAAAAGCATATCAAATTTCTATGTTCTTTTTATTTCTAGGAATCGTAATATCAACTTATGTTTCATTGCCATATATTAAAAGATAGTTATCGATATTTATTGCAATTGTATTGATATAGGTATTGGCCACATGTGAGATACATATCTCATATATAACACGGTAGTTATATTGTGATAAATTTTCGATACGGTAATATATTATGGCCTTTTCTGATATATAAAACAAAAATATTGATATGGGGAGCTTGGCACCAATTTATATTCATATTTTCTGATATTTCTTATAGTAGCTAATATCTTATCTTATGTTCCATACTATTCATATTTTTTAGAAAAAAATAAAAAGAATCATATTAATTACAAGGGCAAAGGAAGATGTAGAAGTAGAGTCCAATCTGACCGGCAGGCGCTTTCTCCTTATTAATTCCTCAATTGTGGCCCCGTTCTATGAACTAGACTCAGCCGAGGCCTCTTTCCTTTATTTAAATGGCCTTCACTGTGATGGACCGGTCCTATTCCACCACATAAGGCCGTCGTCAAGCCTATCCTTTACGTTATCTATAGAATAAATACCAATTAGGTGGACATAAAAATTTTTCTTTTCTTTTATACATAAACCTTTCATTTCGTACACAAGATCGCTTAAGGCCAATCTCCTTGAGTTGGCCATCACAGTATTAAATCTCATACCTGGCCGACCAATATTAAGGTTTGTCGGCTACAAATACCTTACATGAAATGAGATGCTACTAGAAATATCGACTTCATTCATCCATATTATAATTACGAAAACATGCTAACATCCATAGATTCCTTTACAGCGGAACTGTTTTACAATTTCTTCTCAAAACATCAAAAGAAAAATATATCAATTCTCCGCTAATCAGCTCCGGCCAGCTGCCGTCTAGTTACTTCATACAAATTTACTCGATTTCGTCCTCCATAAGCTTCTCATCATCTGAAAAATGGCAAGAGTGAGTTACAAAGTCCAGCAATGTATCCACATGCAGAAAACATTAACATACATATAATCGAATCAAAGTAGAGGTCCATAACATAAACTTAGCATGCGAAAAGTCATCATATCAATTCTTCTTAAGTTCAGAAATCCTTATTCTTCTTCTTGTTATATTTTCTTCCGAAAATTCATAGAAAGCCTAATGAAATACTTATCATCTTTATGGACCGGACGGGAGCAGACAATATCGAGAAAGGGTTGTGTGCTATCCCACAACCTAGAGCTGTATCCTCTCATTACACTCCCCGAGGCGGGAGGTAATGCCTTTAACACAGCATACGGGGCCTAGTCCGAAAGCCTTATTCCACCAAAAATCTCCCCCCGTGGTCCAGGAGGCAGTCCTCGAGTGTCACTCCGATATCCTTCATCCATCTTTAACAGCAAGTTTAATGAAAACTCAATTCTTAGTTCATATCTTTTAATGGCCATCCATCATAGTTCAAAAGTTAGAAGTTGTAGAGTTCTACTTGCTGTCCAGATAACATACATTTTTTCTTGTTTTTCTAGCATTTGTTCTTAACTTTAAACAATTGAAGTCCGTAAAGCCTTTCCTTTAACATATTAAAATCGAAGGTCTTTTGTCAAAATATCAGAGGTCTTACTTATCAAAGCCGGAGGTCTTTTCTCAAAGTCGGTTTCCAATCACATGCTCTTAAAGCCAGTTCAATTTTCATGGGACGAATTCCGATATCAAAATAGTGCTCTTAAGGCCGATTTCAATTTTTTCATGTGACAAATTCCGATTTCAAAATACATGCTCTTAGGGCCGATTTCAATGTTCATGAGACAAATTCCGATTTCAAAATATATGCTTTTAGGGCCGATTTCAATTTTCATGGGACAAATTCCAATTTCAAAACATGCTCTAAGGCCGGTTTCAATTTTCGATTTCAAAACATGCACTAAGGCCGATTTCAACTTCATGGGCCAATTTCCGATTTCAAAACATGCTCTAAGGCCGGTTTCAATTTCAGATTTCAAAACATGCACTAATGCCGGTTTCAATTTTCATGGGGCAAATTCCGATTTCAAAACATGCTCTTGAGGCCGATTTCGATTTTGTGGCTCACTTGTCAAATACCTTTCTTTTAACAGCCGGAGGTCATTTATCAAAATTCGGAGGTCTTTTTCTTAAAATCGGAGTTCCTTTCCTCAAAAGCCGAAAGTCTTTTTCTTAAATATGCAATTATCGAAGTTCATGTAGATCGACAAATAACTATACTTTGTGCATAAAGAAACTAAACATCATGAATGACAGGGCTTCTTTTAAACATGTGGTTAACAAAGATTCTTCCTTAAATCAATCGATTAGAACAAATATCATACATACCGCAACATGAGTTTATAAAAAATCAGACATACTTGCATTGCAAACATGCGTATACTTGCATTACAAACATGATTTAAAAAACGGTGAGTACACTTGCATAAATTCATGAACTTAAAACAGGGTATACTTGCATTAAACATATGATCAACAAAAAGGTGAGTACTCTTGCGTTACAAACATGATATTTAAAAGGGTGAGTACACTTGCTTGAATTCATTTACTTTTGCCTTGAAATTCTGGTTTTTCCTTCACTAGACAATTCTATCGAGAGCCTCTTCCTAACCCCTTTCCTTAAGCTCTCGCTTCTTATTTATAGGACTTTGGGTCTGACGGTAGTAGGTAGGGTAGGTCAACCACCCGGGGGTGATTGAGAGTAGGTTATCTACTCAGGTATGGTTATTTCTGACTCTACTTTTCGTAAGAATTTCTTTATCATTTTCGGTCAACTGGCCTTGATCGGATTTGGGTTTCTCTTTCGCGTTTCTGGTCAACTAGCCTTGACCGGATTTAGTTGTTCCTTCCTACACATTCCGGTCAACTAACTTTGACCGAATTTTACTTACCTGAAACATTTTTGATCAACTGGCATTGATCGGATTATTTTCCTCTTTTCCTTCCTTCCGGTCAATTAACGTTGACGGGATAATCTTTCCTTCACGTTTTTCTGTCAACATACGTTGACCGGATTACGTCTTTCTTCACATTTTTCGATCAACATTAGTTGACCGAATTTTCCTTCTCATCACATTTTTTGGTCAACTGGCGTTGACCGGATAGCCCTCAATTTCCCTTGACTCTTTGATTGATTCGATGTCGGGGACTTTCTACGTTTTAGGATTTGGGCCATTACATTTGCTTTCTAGGCCTCATTGTCCTCGGGCACTTTGGCTGATGACTCTTTTATTTTGTGGGTCTTAGGCTTTCTCTTATGATTTCTTCTATGAACCGACGGCTCCGCAAGAGCCTCCGACCCCTCAACAACAAGCTCCCAATTAGCCCGAGAAAGGGACTCGGCAAATATCCATCGGTTCTTTTTTATTTTTGTTAAATGTTGCAGCCATTTCCTGAACAAGGTCTATCAATGCTTTGACCGCCTTCTTCTCATGTTCAAAAACGTTGGTTTGAAAACAAGCAAAAACCCAACCCCACTCATTGCAAAGTTTTCATACAAGAGGAACCGCAAAATAAAAAAATTGGTCCTTCCACCCCTTTGTAGAGTCAGGATTTTCTCCACTCAAACCAAACTCGAGCCTCAAAGAGACCACGATCTAGTCTTGTCCGTGCTAGAAATTGAATATAACTTTCACGGCTGTGGCGTTAAATGCCAGGCCGTGAATCCTAGTAAAAATACATAAGGAACAAGAAACCTCATGCCATTTGGTTGAAGTTTGGCTGTGGGTATATAAAGCTCCATCATTATTTTATACAACTCTTGAGCCAATAGAAATTGGATATTGCCTTTCAGATTGGTCTCATGCACGATGATATGACACTAGGTGGAGAAGAAGCTCGTCCACTCACTCCAGGCAAGAGATATATCAAAGAACTCAAAATTTTGAACCGAGCTCAAAGATAATCCATGTCGGCAAAAGTCAGAATGGACTGAATAGCTTCGATGCCAAAAGCCATTGAAATCTCTGACAACGAATGAAAATAGCAAGAAGAGGTTCAAATGAGGAGAAGGAAGGCGAAAGAATCAAAAGTATCTAGCAAAGGCACCGAGAACTATTTATAGAAGGAGGAGAAGGCACGAAACGACACCGTTCAATTTGAAATTCAAAAAACGTGCCTCATGATGACACTAATACATGTCGACTGCCTATTTGCTCTGCCGCACGTCAAATCACCTGATGTCAGTAATGATAATTTGCGCGTTTCCAATGAGCCGTTCAGTATTTGAAGAAGCGCATTTAATGTAACAATTGATGGCAAAGATAGAGACAGTCAAGTTAATTGTCCTCGTCTGGTGAAAGCCTTCAGACTGAAAGTTTTCATCTGATGAGTTAATAAAACTCGTCAGATCAGACTTCAACCTTGGACAAAATATGTTTTCGGATTTTATACCAGAAGGTTGAGTTTCAAGTCTCCTGACATAGGGGGCTAGTGATGAGTATTGTATCCGATGGCCAATAGAAATCGGCCCAAAATAATTTTAAGCTAGAGGACAAATTAGCATCCCAAAACATCCGCACGGCCCATTTCAGCAAACTTGACCGACACCTTTAAACAGTCCAATTTCGTGATCAAGTTGAGCCCACTTTAACGGTTCTCTTAACAACCTTAGGCGTTGGTTGAAACTGTCATCAGTATAAAACTTATCCGTTCGTCAGTTTTTTTAACGATTGATAAGAAGAATCAACCGCTACCCAACTTCTATAAAAACCCATCCTCTCCATAGAAAAGGGGATTGAAAACATCTCATACTTTCTCAGACAGAGAAAACAGATAACTAAAAGACACCAATAGTGCATTCTCTCTTTCTCAATTTATAATGTCTTTATAAGAGCGCAAGCCCTCGACAAAAAAAAATATATTTTACATTCTCTATCTTTTCTCTCATTTATGAAAGATATTGACTTGAGTGTCGGAGGATATATCGAGGAGTGAGTTCCGCTAATCCTTTGATCTTATTTTGTGATTGTACATGATTCGAATTAAAGAAGTACAAAAATCGAGTACGCTTTGATGCCCGACAGATAAAATTTAAAATCTCATTATCTGTATAACAATCAGAGTCTTCAGATGTATCAAATACAATTTCTATGAATTTAAGACATGAGCTTTATACAATTTGTTAAAATAGGAATAGATTTATATGTATATAGAGTAAAATCCTATAGAATAAGAAAATATTACGTGTATAAGTATTTCAATGAGAAATGCTTAGAAAGTTTAGAAAAAATTAGCAACAAAGGAAGAAAAAGTTTTAGATATGCATTCTTTCACTTTGATTTACAAAAATTTTACTTAAATTCTCCTCAAAAGTTTCTTATCATCTTTCTTTTCCTCTTTTTTTTCTCTCTCTTTTCTCAAAACTTGATAAAAAATGAGTTAAAGTCAGCCAAATAATCTATTTATAACAAATTAGTATACGTACGTTGGTCAAGTACAACTTAGATGCAAAGACTAATTATGTACTGCATATGAGTACCTAACAGATATACATTAAGCGTCGACATTCTAGCCTAAACACGTATAAGTGTCACTCATATACATATTAGATGTGGGTATTCTGACTAAAACGCACTCATGCATGGATCAAGTGTATATAAGGCACCACTTAGACCTTACTTATTTTAGTCCAATATTTAATTTTTTATTCAAATTTATAATTAATCTTAAAAATTTATTAATGTATTTGATTTAGTATCATTAAAATAATAATCAGGATTTGTATTTTATAAAAGCCAATTGATTTGTCTAGTTTTTATGGATTTTCTATTACAAAAATAAATAAATAAATAAATAAATAAAGCTCCCTCGATAGATCATTTCTTGTGTTTGAATGTCTGTTATTTCTATTAGATTGTCTGTTGCATTGGAGTTGTTGGGATTTGTGGATTACTAGCTTTTATATTATCTTCAAACCCCAATAGTATGATGTAATTATTGGCAATACTATCATTGATATCTTCAATTGTGATATCCCCACATTTTCTCTTTCCAATTGACAATTTCACTCTTTTGCAATATAAAATTTGTCTCCAGATTTGCAAATCATATGATGTTTTCTCTCTATTACAGTGTTGTTCTCTCCTCATTTGTGTAATTTGTCGGGCACATGGACTCTCAATTTTGGGATCTCATTTCACGTGTATTTGAATAAAAATTTTATGTACATACTTCATAATGGTGGTACAGTTCTTACAAGCAATAATATTGTATGTGAAATAATTATGATTGAGAACATTGAAGTCGTGATGTTTGATAAAATTATGCAGATGCCGACTCATATTAGATATGTTCAAAATCTTAAAAGAAATTTAATTCCTTTACATATTTTTAATTTTTTGGGTTGTAAGATTGTTATAGAAAAAAATTCTATAAAAACTATGAAGGAAGCACTCATAGTGATGAGAGAAAAATAGAGTAGGTAGTCTCTATAGAATCATAGGAGGTACCACTATTAGTAGAACTTCCAACGTTTCTATGCGTGAAAATAATTGAACACTGTTGTGGTATATGTATAGGAGCATTTGAGTGATCAAGGATTTGAACAGTTTCATAAGTGAAAAATTCATAAACATATCAAGTCTTGCCAATAAGACTTTCGTGAATAATAAGTCAATGGCAAATATCATCAAGTAACTCTTGGTAATTCAACTCATTACTACAAAATTCATTCTAAACTACATTCATTTGAATGTTAAAGGTCCTTCCCATCTGTTTTTAAAGGAAGGATCCATTTACTTTGTTCATTTATTGATGATTACTCAATAAAGATGTGGATTTATACCATTAGATTCAAATATGATGTATTTGAAATATTTAAGCAGTGGAAGGCCATAGTGGAGAAGATACCAGAAGGAATGTGAAGAAACTCCATTTGGATAATGAAGGTGAGTACACCTCAACTAAGTTTAAGAAATTTTGTGAGGGGGAGGCCATCACATGATATTGAATAGCCACCCAAACTCCTTAACAAAATGGCATTACAGACTGATTAATAGAACTCTACTTAAACTCTGATCCTCCATAGTTTTTGACCTAAAAATACCAAATGAGGTTTGGTTAGATAAATCCTCTGACTACTCTAATTTGCATATTTTTTATTGTCCAGTATAGGTTTGTTTAAACAATCAGAAGAATGAATCAAAGAAAAATAATAGTATTTTTTTCAATTAAGCACATGTTATAAAAGCTTCTAGGATATGGTACCCTAGATCGAGCAACCGACACTTTTTTATCTGTGAAGATGTCAAATTTGATGAATATCAAACTAAATATTGAAAACTATCATGACTTAAAAACTTAAGGTAAAGTTCATAACATAGGATAAGTACCTTGTCAAATAACCTAGCAATGAATATGAAATTTTAGTTCCAATTTTGCTACAAGATTCAAAAGAAGAGGATTTGCAAATATTGAACAATAAGGTAGCTCAATAGATGTAAAAAGTGAAAATTCTTGACATGGTGGTGTACACCTTGTGGACTAAACATGGAGAACCAACCAACTATAGGGAAGCTTTGGCCGATCTCAAGTCTGAGAAGTAGATGCATGTGATGCATGATGAAATGCAATCACGCCACAAGATAAGACATAGGATCTTGCCGAGTTATAAAAGGCCAAATAGGTTGTTAGTTGTAATTGAGTTCATGAAAAAAAATTTGATGAAACCTATAAGACTCGATTTTTTGCTAATGATTATATCAAAATAAAATGTATTGATTATTTTGAGAGTTATTTCTAGCAAGGGGACAGGTTTTCATTGGTACTTTTTTGTTTTGATTGCTTTCCATGATTTTAAATTTGAACAACTAGATGTTAAAACTATATTCTTACATGAAGAATTAAAAGAGAAGATCTACATGGCTTAATCCAAGAGATTTAAGGCAAAAGAAAACTAAGCGCATGTTTATAAGTTGAAGAGTCTCTCTAGAGTTTAAAATAGTCTCTAAGACAGTGGTATAATTGCTTTAATTTGTTTACAGTAAGAATGATTTCACATAATGTGAATACAGTTAATTCCTATATTTTATGAAAGCTTTGAAAAGCTTCTTAATTGTTCAATAATTTATTTGATTATTTTTACGGAAGATATGTTGATTGCAATCAAAAATATTACTAGCATTAATTCATTAACGTCTTAACTATGTAAATAATTGGAGATAAAAGATCTAAGGGTGACTAAGAAACTTTTGGGCATGGAAATTTGATGGGATAGAGTCGCAAGAAAATGGAATTTTCAGACTTGTATACTAAGAAAATCCTTTTGAGATTTAACATTGGTTATGCCAAGCTTGTTTCCATTATAATATCCATATATTTCATGTTGTCTACAAACTAAGGACCATACACTAATTGTAGGGATTAGGTTTCTAGGATTTAGTCTCTCTACCTTAATGAGAAAATCAGCCTAGGTAGTATGTTAACCGGCTAAGAAAAGTTGATCCGTCAAAAATAAATGACTGGAGTAGATAGATGACAAGAATGAAAAGTTGACTGGTTAATATTGTTAACCGAATTGACTTGTTGATCGGCCTTAACAAGAAAAATGGCGAGAAAGTTATTATGAAAATGGCTGATGAAGTTATAATGAAAATGACTGAGGAAGTTATTAATCGACTGATATAGTTGTTAGTAATCAAGATAGCAGATAATCGGCTGAAATAGGAAGTTGACCAGATTTGGCATGTAGTTGACTAGCTTTAATGGAAATCGACCGAAATAGTAAGATGGAAGGCTAAGAAAAAGTTGACTAAATTGACCTTCTTAAAGAATTAGCTTGTCAGCCGGACAGATTAATTTGTTGACCGGCCAGAGAGTTGACCGAAATTAGAATAGTTGATCGAAATTATAGTAGTTGATCGAAATTAGGGAGATAACCAAAATAATAATGAACTATGGTCTGTAAAATGAACAGTAACAACCGAGTACTTGAAAATAGACCGAGGTTGTTTGGAAAATTAGAAAGAGTTGTTTGGAACTTAGAAAGAGACAGAGAAAATTAGAAAGAGACTGAGAACTTAGAAAAGATATCGATGACTTAGAAAAGAGATCGAGGACCTAGAAAAGATACCGTGGACTTAGAAAAAAAAAGACCGATGACCCTGAGTGTGAATGAGAGTTAGTAAGATGACCATCAGAATCAGTGCAGGACCATAGACTGCTCCCATCTACCCCGTTGACCTTCTAGAAAGAAAAATTAAGTGAAAAAAGAAGTACCAAATAGGTGATCTACTCCTACCTGCTCTCACCTGCCTTGTTACCTATAAATACTAGAGTTAGAAGTTAAAAAAAGACTCTAGAAAATATGAGAGAAGCACGAAGGAGAAGAATGAGAGAAAAAAATTAAGTTCAGAGCTGAGTAATGGAGTTCGTAATCAAGCAAGTGTACCCCATGTTTTGTCCTTAGATGTTTCTCGTTTGAAATCTGATATTATTCTAATGTTCTTCTTCGTTATGTTTCTACGTGATGTATATATCATGATAATTACTTCTCATGTTTTATGAAGGAATTTTATGATCAGCACATGTGTTATGTTTTACATGTGAGACTTTGTTCCACGGTTCATACTTGAAAATTGTATATAGAAAAGTTATCTTACATGTTTAATTATTGTTAACGAATTAGTTTGCATGCTTAAGACCCTAACCGTTTGCATGTCGTTTGTAAAAGTAACTTGCTTTTGAAGGGCTTTGGTCATTTGAAGTTTAAAAATAGTTTTGATGATCGAATAGTTACAGACCTTAAATGTAGCCATTTTTAAAATATGATGGCCGAGTAGTTACAGGCCTTAAATGTAGTCGTTTTTGAGATATGATGGTCGAGTAGTTGCAGACCTTAAATATAGTCGTTTCTGAGATATGATGGTCGAGTAGTTGTAAACCTTAAATATAGCCATTTCTGAGATATAATGGTCGAGTAGTTATAGACCTTAAATGTAGCCGTTTATGAGATATGATGGTTGAGTAGTTGCAGACCTTAAACGTAGCCGTTTCTGAGATATGATGATCGAGTAGTTGCAGACCTTAAATATAACCATTTCTGATATATGATGGCCGAGTAACTGTGGGTCTAAAATGTAGCTGATTTTAAAGGAAAATTTATTTTCGGACTTGAATGCGTTTTGAAAATCAGATATCATGAAAATGTATTGTCCCATGTTTTATACCTATGTATGCAAAATGCTCTCTTTCCATTTCTTTTAATTTCGTTCGAAGTTATATTTATGCATGTTTTTGCTAAATTGTACCTTACTGAGAAAATCGCTCACTTCTTACTATTTTCTTACCTTTAGACGACTAAAAATTTATGCCGGATAAGAAAAAGTAGAGCCAAATGGATCGGGATTCACGTAGCAGAATATCATCAACCTTGATGTATTTTGGTTATTTGGAGATTTTTGTATAACAATTCCACTATTTAATTTAATTGATAATTGAATACTTCCGCTGAATTTTATGATTAAGAATTTTGGTTCCTAATAATATCTCATGCGTCTTTTGCCGACTGACCTAGAACCTCGGACGGCCAAGTTGTGGCCAACCTAGATGAGGCTGATTCGATGACCAACCAGTTTTGATCTTGTGCATGAGAATGAAATTTTAAGTCCATCCATTTATATGTCTTTTATACAGAGTCTATTATTCTGGTTATGTGTATGATTATTGACGGAGGTCATTGGTGGACTATAACCCATTCCGTTACAAAGAGTATTAGAAAAAAAAGATACCTTAGGTTTAATCTGAATTTATGCGGAAGTTTAGAATAGATTAAGATTGATCAAATGAATAGATAAAGATATAGGATAACTATGCTAAATTTGTTAGCAGTTTCGACTGACGGAAGTCATTGGTAGACTATGATACGTTCCGTCACACTAATGAAGATAAAGATGAAATAGAGCGTATTCTATATTCTAGTGTTGCTGGTAACTCGATGTATTGCATGGTATGCACACAACTAGACTTCTGACATCATCAATGTGTGATCAACTTGTTTATGACTAATTCATAGAAAATTGTATCGGCGTACAATGAAATAGATTTTTCTATATTTGAAAGGCACAAAATTTTGGCTTAGTTTTTAAAAGAAACTTGGCTAACAATGATCATAATTTAGTTTTCTTAACACTAATTTCTTAGGAACCTTAACAATAATAAGTCAATGACTGAATATGTTTTCACACTTACAGGTAGGCCAATCATTAGGAAGTCAATGTTCTAGTCAATGGTTATCCTTTCCATCATATAAGCCGGATTCATGATGGGAGCTGAGGTTAGGGAATGATCAATCTGCTAGCTGGTTTGTGTTGGAAATCACGCCCGTATGGAGGTCTTGTTGGTTGGAGGAATTACGCGGAGCACAGATGTGTTATTTGTTCAGAATAAGTAGAAGAAATTTCGGTCAACATTTCGGTTAACAAAGTTGATCGGATTCCTTATGGACGGTCAACAAGGGTATTGACCGGTCTTATGGAAAATGTGGACGGAGAATCATTGGCCGCCTGCCAGGAAATCCAGAACGGTGCCAACTCAGAAGATTCTCTGGAGATACGTGATCTCAGGCGATTATGCAGGAGCCAGTTTTGGATAGGGCATATTCATATTATTGAAAAGGATAGATCCTATCCTTGTATATGTAATATTGTCCCTGATTTCTGGTATGAAGATCTCAATATATTAAAAGCAAGTATGGTGACTTGCTTGTGTGATGTGTGTGAGAAAGTTTTTGAGGTGAAGAGTAAAAGAGAAGAAAACTGTGAAAAGAGTAGAGAGAAATTTTATAAGCAACCGTGGTGTGTGTGTTTTGCTCATGCTCTGTTATTCGTTTTCTGTTCTCTTCTGCCTGTGTAACGAGGAAAACTACTCCCAAAATCTCACATATTGTGGAATTAGTTTCATGGACAGATCGTCCCCATGGTTTGTCCCTTCGTTGATAAGGGTTTTCTATGTAAAATTCTAGTGTTCGATTTTCTTCTTTTTTCTCATTTCTTACTGTGTCATTCGAGTGGAAAAGTTGGACACCCTCTTTCGCAACAAGTGGTATCAGAGACAGGTTCCGAACTCTGTCTAAATGGCATCATCGTCGTCGAAGAATCTACCATTCAGCGTTGAGAGTTCAACAGGCAAGACAACTTCATTCTCTGGTAAGAGAGGGTGAAGAATATCCTAACTAGAGAAGGGACGGTAGAGGCGTTGAAGAAGAAGGAAAAAAAGCCCGTAAATCTGACCGATAATGAATAACAAGACAAAAGAGATCTTACAAATTGTACTATCAAACTGTACCTGGCGGACAATACTCTCTGAGAGGTTCTTGGTTTGACTGATCCGGCAGAGGTTTGGGAGAAGTTGGAGAACCGTTATAAGTCAAAGTCTTTGACAACCAAGCTACATGTAAAAAAGCAATTTTATAGCATATGGTTGTCGGAAGGAGGGAGTTTTGAGAAATACTTGGACGAGTTTAACTGGATATTGATACAGATGTCTGCTCTTGATGAAGAAATCAAGGAGGAGGACAAGGCGTTAGTTCTACTGGTCTCTCTGCCGGCCACCTATGATCATATCGTCACAACATTCTTGTTCGGAAAGGATACTTTAAGGTTGGACGAGGTTATTGCCTCTTTTGTCATGAACAAGTCAAGACGGTCACAACGGACCTTGTCGTCCCCTCATTTTGAGGTGCCGCTGACCGAATCCACGGGAAGAAGCAGAGGTTACAGCTAGAAACTAGGAGAAAAAAGTCATAGCAAATTACGGTCAAGATACCAAAACCTTAAGTGCCATCATTGTGGAAAGAAGCGTCATATTAAGAAGCATTGTTTTAAGTGGAAGCGAAAAAATGCGAAAAAGGAAAGAGGTGATAAGGGACGTGGAGAGGAAACATCCTCCGTCTCAGTAGTCACAGGAGGCGATCTCCTATTGACATGCGAAGGAGACGTGACAAATCTAACGGATGAGGAGTCTGGTTGGGTAATTGATTCCGGTGCTACTTTACATGCCACGTCTAGAAGGGGATTGTTTACATCTTATATTCCAGAAAACTTTGGAGTGATTAGGATGGGCAATGAAGAAACATCTCTGGTGGTAGGCAGGGGAGATGTTGTCTTGGTCACAAACAACGGGACAAAACTGATACTGAAAGATGCACATCATGTCCCAAACATTCGGCTGAATGTCATCTCAGCCAGTCGACTGAATGACGAAGGTTTTTGCAATACCTTCTGTAAAGGCGAATGAAAACTGACCAAAGGATATCTTGTTACGGCAAGAGGAAAAAAGAGCTCCGGCCTATATGTGATGAAGGCTTATGCAGTAGCTGGAGACGTGAACGCTGCAATCTGTAAGGAGGCAGATGATCTGTGGCATAAAAGGTTGGGCCAGATGAGTGAAAGGGGTTTGTCTCATCTGGCCAGGAATGGCCTAATCAATGGAATAAAGGAGGATAGACCAAAGATATGTCCCCATTACTTGGCCGACAAATAGAGGAGAGTCTCGTTTCATGGAAACCTGTCTGCCCCAAAGGCAAAAGTGCTAGATCTCATACACACAGATGTGTGTGAACCATTCAAATACACACATATATTTGAGCAATTTCATACTCTTTGGAGCATCAGACGGGGAAGAAACTGAAGGCCATCCAGAGCGACAATGACGGTGAATACTTGGGACCTTTTGATACCTACTGCCAGTCACGTGGTATCAGGCATCAGAAAATATCGCCAAAGACACCACAGTTGAATGGAGTAGCAGAATGGATGAATCGTACACTTCTAGAGAGAGTACGTTGTATGCTTTCGGTAGCCAAATTTTTTGCATCCTTCTGAGCTGAGACACTTAGGACGGCAGCCTACATCATAAATAGGTTGCCCAATAAACCTTTGATGGGTGAAGTGTCGAAAAAAATATGGACGAGCAAAGAGTAGTCTTATGATCATTTATGGGTATTTGGGTGTAAAGTATTCGTACATGTCCCGAGAGACGAAAGGACAAAACTAGAGACACAGACGATGCAGTGCGTCTTTCTGGGTTATGGGGAAGATGAGTTGGGCTACCGGTCCTATGATCCAGATACTAGAAGACTCGTCCGGTCAAGGGACGTAACATTCGCTGAAAATGAGACGATTGAAAATATTGACAAGAAGGCCAAGTGTAATGATGAGCAAACGGACAAAGTAAGTATTGAAGTTGTCCATCTGGCATCACTGGAAGGAGAGGATCATGGCCCTAAAATGGTTGAGGATAATGAAGAGGAGATTATGGCACCGGATAACACCATGGACGGAGTCATCCCTCAATCGGGTAGGAATGTCTCTGTCAGACGATCCTTACGTAACAGACAACCGTCCATCCGTCTGTCGCCCAACGAATACGTCATGCTTAGTAATACCGGAGAGCCTGAGGATCATGAAGAGGCTATGAAGGACGAAAGTAAAGAGAAATGGCTGGAAGCCATGAAGGATGAGATGAATTATCTTCATGAGAAGCACACCTTCGACCTAGTTAAGCTTCCTAAGGGGAAGAAGGTATTAAAGAATAAATCGGTCTTCCGATTGAAAATAGACGAGAACACTAAGGAGCCGAGATATAAGGTATGGCTGGCGGTGAAATGTTTAGGTCAATGGAAGGGAGTTGATTTTGACGAGATCTTTGCTCCAATAGTAAAGATGTTCTCCATACGAGTCATGCAGGGTTTGGCGGCTGTCCAGGACCTTGAGGTAGAGCAGATGGATATCCGGACGGCTTTCCTCTATGGTGAGCTTGAAGAAGAGATTTTCATGGAACAGCCGGAAGGATTTGAGGTTAAGGGGAAGGAACAACTTGTCTGTCATTTGAGAAAAAGTCTGTATGATCTAAAGCAAGCTCTCGACAGTGGTACAAGAAGTTCGTGTCGGTTATGGCCCGTCAAGGATACCAACGGACTACTTGTGATCACTGCGTATTTATACAGAGATTTTCTGATAATGATTTTGTCATCCTTCTATACGTGGATGACATATTGATCGTTGGACGCAATGGTGCTCGGATAAAGGAGCTGAAAGAGCAACTTGGGCAATCATTTGCTATGAAGGATCTTGGATCAGCGAAGCAAATTCTAGGAGTTAGAATTGTACATGATCGAAAGGCAAGAAAATTGTGGCTGTCACAAGAAAGTTATATTGGGAAGGTGCTCTAATGATTCAATATGAACAAGTCGAAGCCCGTGAGCACACCATTGGCGACCCACCATAAGCTAAGCACTCGCCAATGCCTGTCCTCAGATGACAAAAAGAAATACAAAAGAGGTGTACCCTACTCAGCTGTGGGAAGCCTGATGTATGCCTTGGTGTGCACTAGACCTGATATAGCTCATGCCGTTGGGACAGTTAGCCGGTTTCTGTCCAATCCAGGGAAGGAGTATTGGTTTGCAATTAAGTAGATCATGAGATATATTCGGGAGACTTCCAAGAGGTGCCTGTGTTTTGAAAGTGAAAAGCCTCAATTAGTCGGCTACTCAGGACTGATATGGCGGGCGACATAGATTCATGCAAATCTACTTCATGTTACTTGGTAAAACTTACGGGGGGTGCTGTCTCTTGGCAGTCCAAGCTGCAGAAGTGTGCGGCCCTATCCACTACTGAAGTCGAGTATATCGCCGTGACGGAGGCTTGCAAGGAAATGTTATGGATGAAGGAGTTCGTTCAAGAATTGGGCATTGAACAGGAAAGATATGTGGTACTCTGTGAGAACTAGAGTGCCATTTATCTATGCAAGAACTCCTCACTTTATTTCAGATTAAAGCACATTAATGTGCGATATCATTGGGTAAGAGATATACTTGAGGATGGTTACTGTCACTGGACAAGGTTAGCACTGAAGAGAACGGGGCAGATATTATGACTAAGATTCTACCCAAAGGAAAGAATGAGGCATGCTGCAAGATAGCCGAGCTAACGGATTTAACTTCCTCACGGTCGTGAGGAGAAGTTTGCTAGAAATCATGCCCGTGTGGAGGTCTTGTTGGTTGGAGGATTTGCGCAGAGTACAGATGTGTTATTTGTTCAGAATAAGTAGGAGAAATATCGGTCAACAAAGTTGACTGGATTCCTTATGGACGATCAACAAGGGTGTTGACCGGTCTTATGAAAAATGTGAACGGAGAATCGTTGGCCGCCCGCCAGAAAATCTAGAACGGCGCCAGCTCAGAAGATCCTCTGGAGACACGTGATCTCAGGCGGTTATGTAGGAGCCAGTTTTGGATAGAACATATTCATATTGTTGGAAAGGACAGATTCTGTCCTTATGTATGGAATATTGCCCATAATTTCTGGTATGAAGATCTCAATATATTAAAAGCAAGTATGGTGACTTGCTTGTGTGATGTGTGTGAGAAAGTTTTTGAGGTGAAGAGTAAGAGAAGAAAAATGTGAAAAGAGTAGAGAGAAATTTTGTAAGCAACTGTGGTGTGTTTTGCTTGTGCTCTGTTCTTCATTTTCTGTTCTTTTCTGCATGTGTAACAAGGGAAACTGCTCCCAAAATCTCACATATAGTGGAATTAGTTTCATGGACAGATCGTCCCTGTGGTTTTTTCCTTTGTTAATAAGGGTTTTCCACATAAAATTCTGGTGTTCGGTTTTCTTCTTCTTTCTCATTCTTTATTGTGTCATTCGAGTGGGAAAGTTAGACACTCTCTTTCCCAACAGTTTGTTGGTGAACTTAGATTTCGGAAAGGATACATGTAGATTTACTGTGGCAGTTAAAAGCGCCTTATATCTTGCCATAAAATAGGTCCATATAAAAAGAAAATGAAGCATGCTTGGGTTTGACATCATTTTCTTTAGTTGTTGGTTCAGGAAAATTAAATTTATTGTTAAAAATTCATACAAGCAAGAATCCTCCAAATATGTAGACAAATACTATTTTGAGAGAAAATTTTAAGTTTTGCTTGAATTTTGTTCTTCTTCATCCAATGAATTGATCTGCCATAATGACAATCTGCTGGAAATGAGATGTATTAACGATTGTCATTTACTCTTATCAATGCAAAGAATTGTGAATCCATCGCTCCAATTGATGAAGGATCATTTGGGTGATCCATTGTCTGTGTAACCAATTAATGCTCAACATTGGTGTTTGAAAGGCATTGATACTTTTTGTAAGATAGTAGTTTGTCGACAATGACATGAAAAATTGAGTATTGAAGATGTCTTAGAGGAAAGAGTATAAACCATTATCCAATGTTACCATATATTTGTATTAACTAATTAGATAATATTTGTATCTTCTTATATAAAGTTACGCTAGAGAGCCAAATATAGAAACCATATCTAGTTGGGGGTACAAGCCTCTAACTGTGTACCATATGTTTTATTGGATATTTTGATATTCACTAAAATTGCTGGCTGGTCTCAGCGAGAAAAAATGATCAGATTTCTTTTATCACTTATACTCTTTCAATAATAATGAAAACCTCCGTTATCACATACGTATGGGCATAGCTCTCATCTTGAGAGACCATTATATAAATTTATTATCTTATATGTTTAAATTATTATCATAATTCTACATTACTCACAACATGAATGCCCTTGTGCCTTATTAAAAGCATACGATCAAGTGTGTGATGGAGAGTACACATGTATAAGACTAAAACTTTGTTTTGTGAGATAACTTGTTTACGAATAATGTGAAAAGATCATGTTAGACTTTAACGGATTCTTTATTAAAATGATCAACAAAATAGAATATGCAAAACATCAAAGGAGATGTTCTCAAGCCTAATTGTTTTTTTTCCAAAACAAGCTCCAGTAATGGAACGTTAACTTAACCCTTGATGTAAGGCTAAGTTTTAACTTCAACAAGTTAAAATATATCATAAAAGTAATTATAGGTGCCATATTAATTTATATTTTCGTCTAAAAGTGGAGTTAATAGTGTTTCAAAACTATAATATATAAGAAAATGATAAGTGGAACAGGTTTTAATGGTCCTATAGCAGGTTTTTGTTGAAGTATTTTCAAATGTCAGACCCATTTGATAGATTTTACGTTTGTGGATATTAAGTATTTCTGCTTCTTGGAGTTTAAGAACTTCCCTCTTCTAGAATTCATTAGTAGATATAGACGCATGATGATAATAATGTTGGATATTATAAACTCTCAATGATGTTAAACTCATATATGATACAATATTTGAGCTTGCTGAATATTCTTATTAGTTTAAAGCATGGTCTATCATACTATTCTGGTTGTTATAACATATTTTATTAAGTAGTAGTTTAATTCTAAAATATGATCATATATGCATAATTTTACATGATGGTAGAGGATTTGGTAATTTTTATTATTTTGAAAATGGTTGGAAAATATTGGATATTTTCAAAAGAAAGAGGGCAGAAGAAGGGAAAAGGAAGAGAATTAGACAGGTGAAGGAGAAGAATTCCACTGGATTCATAGTTTATCATTTACTTGTCCTTGTATTGCAAGCCTTTGTATTCAATCATTTGATTTACTTCTAATTGAACTAACAATCTTTACAACTGCACAACAGCTTTGGTCATCCAAGAAACAGGGAACACAACTTATTGTTCCTATTACTCTTCCTGATATTGTTGATTAAGTGCATTAATGCAGACCCTTCTCGGGTTGTCACTTGCTTTTGGTTGTTCTCCCAATTGCTATGAAAATTTTCCTTATTGAGTACATCATTTAGGGCAAGGATGGAAAGATGGAAGTAATGCTTTGATGAAATCTGCATCCTCCCAAGTAGAATCTTCAATTAGGAAGTTTGTAATCATTCTGTCCAGCAAGTGTTCGTTGAATAGAAACATGATTTTGTCATCATGGGGGAATTTCTTCCTACGGAGAAAAATGTGAAGAACAAGATGGATTTCGGACGTTGCAGGGAGTTAAAGCTTGTAATTAAGTTGCACTGTCAATTTGTTTCCATAACACGAAATGGGCCATAATATTTTACTACCCGCTTGACATTTCTGAGGGAAAGAGAGGTCTGATGGTATGGCTTATTAGAACTTTCGTTCAGTTGACCCTATTTATGGTATTTGTCTGTATATAATTTTAAGCAAAGGATCTGCTCTCTGAGGAAACATTAAAATTGTTTTGACATGGAGTACTGTCTGAGCTAAAGCCATTGGAAAAGATTCCATAGTATCTATTGGTATTTGGAGATGGTCATAATCTAAAGAAAGGAGATATTTTAAAGATTGTATGGTAGGAACAATTTTACCGCCATTATGATAATGCTACCACTAAGACCAGTGTTGTTGTCTATGACCAACGATGTATCATAAGTAACTCTCTACACATTATTTCAGATATTCATTTTGGCTATTAATTTAAGATGATAAATTGTGTTAAAATGAAGTGTAGATCCTAGTTTTAATGATTGTCAGAATAAGGTTATAAAAATTGTTTTTATAAAAAAAAAATGCATTCAGGCAGACTATATAACTTGGCAAAATGATCCAAGACTAGGTGGGTGCCTTTCTTTCAATTAAGGGATAAGAATGAGGAATAAAATGCAAATATTTGGGAAATTGGTATGCTACTACCACAATAATGGTCTTACCATTCCAACAAGTTAGCCCCTAATCCGATTCCTGGCCTGCTTTGAAACTAGAAGTGGCTTTGATTACCTACATAAGGTAGTTTTGGTACCATGTTTGTTTGGCATATATCAAAACAAATAATGACTTGGAAGAGCATTGAAGAAGACCAAGCCAATAAAATAATTGTCTTATCCTGTGACATGTGAGAAGAACTCCAAGGATAGAAATAATCACTTTAGAATACAACACATAGAAATACACACACGCACTCTCTCTCTCTCTCTATGTTTACTTGTACATGATGTGAGTTTATTCATGTTAAGAAGCTAAAGTCCTATTGTGGATTATGGTTAAAGCGTTTAGTGAAAATAAAGTTTTATAATCAAAACATAATTTAGTGTATACATTTTCATATTTTTTTCTCATTAAGTTTTTGTTGAACCGTAAGTAATTTATATAATAAAATTTTTACTGGTTTGGACATTACAGTTACTAAGAGAGAACAATTTCAAGCAAACAATAGCCCCAATGAAGGTTGGAGATGAAGAAATCACATTCGAAAAGGTTCAAACAATAGTGAAAAGAGCAGTTCACTACTTTTCAACTCTACAAGCTAGCGATGGTCATTGGCCTGCTGAAATTTCTGGTAATATGTTCTACATGCCCCCCTTGGTAAGTCCCCTACTGGCCCATTCTTGTATCACTCAATAGTTTTACATAATCGACACTATTTTTCTTTATCATGAATTTATAGAAATATTATATTGTCATAATTACTTTTTATGTGTTTTATAGTCTTTCATTACATTTTAATAGAAAGTGTAATAACAAAAGAATAAATTTTGACAGGAAGTTGGCTACACACAAACCCAAAAAAGTAGCCCAAATATGAAGTGTAGTATCTATTGGAATCTAAGAGATCATGAATATCAAAGCAAAGATGAGGAAGATCAAAGAAAAATAAATTAAAATATTTTCATGATTTGTCAACATTTAACTTATGCTTATAATATTTTAAATTATTAGTGTACTAGATAATTAAGAAAGGATCTATTTTAAATTATCATTGTATTGGATAATCAAAGAAGGATCTCTATAGTCAATGCTTTCCTAATTCTCACTTCTCTAATTTTATATTTTATTGATATTAAATCATAGAGGACATTAGGAGCATTAGTTGTAGATTATGTGGCCTCAACTCCCTTATCCCTCTATTTAATGTTGGTTGATATATTTATGTGAATAAGTAGTGGATAATCGTTCTTCCAGTTTATCTCTACGAATCCCTGTGGTATCGAAAACCAATTTTTTTTCCTAAATAATGCCAAAATATGGCCTAATTATCAGAACGGCAATAAAAAAACCTAATTCTCAAAGTTGAATTATAGCACCAATTAGGTGTGAAACTATTGATACATCTCATATTTTTATTATAGGACACAAACTAAATGGGCAAAACTTTCTCTAGTTGTCTCAATCTGTTATGATGTTCATATGCAACAAAGGCAACGATGATTATCTCCCATGAAATGCTCCTACCCGGGCTAGATATTATCCCAAATTCAAGTGTTGAAAGGATGAAAATGATATGGTCATATCATAGTTGATTAATTCTATGAACAGTGACACAGGAAAAAAAATTTCTTCTATATGAAACCGCAAAAGAAATTAGGGATGCGGTAAGAGAAATATACTTATCAAATAACAACTTATTAGAACTTTAAAGTCATAGGTATTATCTATTATTTACATCAATAGGATTTTTCAAACACTATACTTGCTTGGCATTGGCAACCATTGGATATGTTTGAAACATAAGATTGGGATTGCTCAACCGATGGAGCTTAATACAAAAAACCTTGACAAAGTACAAGGCAAAATAATGGGAATAATATCACTTCACAACCTTTGAGAATTTTCCTATAAAATTCGCTGAGAGGAGAGCCAAAAGAGGTTCATGATTGGTTCACTTCCGGCCACTGAGAGCTCTGCCCTTATTATGAAAAGGCCTCAATTTCATCATCCCTGTAACAGCAAACTAAAGAAGCAAGGAAGTCCTTGGTGCAATCTTTGTCACAAATTGGGACACATCTAGAATGTATGCAAGAAGATACATGGCCAATCAGCAAACTGGAAGCCCGAACAAGCACTCGATGGCTGTGGGTTCATGACCCACAATGAAGAAAACAGGCACCCAAGACCACTCTTTTCAACAAAGAGTAACTTGAACTCCTTCAAAGGATTTTTAGCCACCGACCTAGCTCTTTAATTCTCGACAAAAATAGCATAGGAATTGGTTCCATTGTTCAAACACGTAACTCGCACATGGCTTTGAGTGCCCGAGTGGAGAAAAACAACCCTTGAATATTTGACTTTGGGCTTCAAATCACATGACCAATAATGCTGCAATCTTCCATACTTATAAACCCAATTTAAGAAATTTTATGCTCCAAATCGATGACAGAACTCTATTTTAAGTGGCATGAATATGATTGATTACAATAATAATAACCTAACCTTAATATCTATTTTGTTTGTTCTTAGTTTGACATGTAGTTTGTTATCAATTAGTAAACTTTCAAAGATTTGAATAGGGTTGCTAAATTTTTCTCTAACTATTGTGAATTTAAGGACCCAAAATTAGGGAGAATGATTGCTAATGCTAAGTAATGTATAGGACTCTATCTCCTTGAGCACCCTAATCATCCAAGAGATCAAACCGGAGCTGCTAGCATTATTTTTATTTTTGTTCATCTGAGTTTATTTAAAAATAATAGTATAGTCATTGGCAAAATATATTAGATTACCACAATTTGGGATATTTGAAAAGATTACTTTCAATAATATTCAACGGTATTGATCTTGATATTTTTCAATATGAGGAGTGTCAATTATCTAAACATGTAAAAAAAACAATTACTAAAACTATGAGCATAAACCATCTCATCTATTTACCATCATTCATTGCGACATATGGGGACCCTTTATAACTAATAACATTTCAAGGGCATCATAGTCCACAAAGTAACAAGATATATTAGATGAAAAATGTCAATTTGTTTATTTGTCTAAATGCCTCTCAAAGTGGGCTTTTTCTTAGTAAATAATTAAAATCATTTCCTAATTATATATTGTACTTAATAAATTATATCTTATAATTAGAAAATACTCGGACAATCTTTACAAATAATAACTTAATAATCTCCTAAGCTAGGAAAATATATTGCTGATTATGTGTAATTAAAGGTATATCTTGTGCCAATGATAACATCTTTAGTCTGGTTAATATTCCTAAAAATAATATTGGGCAGTCAAGAATTATGAATTTGTCAACCATAAGTTGGTAATAGTGATGAGAAAATACCTTAGCAAAAATATTAGATCATTAGTGATCCGTGAAAATGTGAGAAAGTATAATCACATTCTAAACAAGTACTTCATGGATGTAATAATAGTTCACCTTAATTTGGTCAATATAATGATGAAATAAAAATTTGTAACAATTTGAATATCATTCGTATTATCAACGTGAGGGAAATTGGGAAGAATCTAAGAAGCACCTAGCTTGCGTCGTAAGTCCTCAAAGCCATATAGTTTCAAAGCACATTGATTATATGGATTGATATTCAAACCCGGTATAGGACTTTGAGATGTGATCCTAATTATTACTCTTATGTAATAAGTGCATGCCTAAGAACATACACTAACCAATAATAAATCAATGAGTATCCACACATCTAGCATCATCCTCATCACTAAGACCTTCCAATTTCAAGGAAGTTTGAAATAAAAAGAAAAAACTATGACTAGAGATTCCTCTAAGATAGCAAATAAGATGTTTGATAGTGGTTATATGAGATTGGCGAGGATCCTACATGAACTGACTTATCTCATGAGCAGTAAAAGAAATATCATGTCCAATAATGGTTAAATAATTTAAACTGTTTACCAAGTATTAATACATGGAAGGATCGGACAAAGAGTCACTATCATTTTTATGAGGTCTCATATTAACCTCTATAGGTGTAAAAATCGAGTTGCTATCTAGAAGATTGGCTAGAGAAAAAGCTATTTAGTATACTTACCCTAATGCAAGAGGATACCAATCGAACAATGTTATATTTCAAGTCTAAGAAAATGCTTTAGTAGACCAAGACCATTTGTGTAAAGTATAGATTTGAGGTATTCCTAGACCTGTTCAATAAAGTGCAAATCGATTTTTATAATTATAATATATTTTACGTGCACCAAAAGAATAACAATGTTGGCTTTCTTAGCAAAGAAAAAGTAATGAGTCATATTGACTTGAAGTACAATTAAAAGCAAAAAAGTTACTATGAAACTTCTCAAACTAGGCTCAAGTGCGTCCTTAAAACTTTTCATAGACCATTTTTAGTAACAAACCTTTTCAAAAGTTGAAGAAAACGTAGAAGTTATAAAGATTTATTACTTCATATCACTATGTAAAATGTATTTTTTTTTATATCCATTTAATAAATTGACCACCATTTTGAGATGACAATAACAATAATAATTCAAACTATAGTCATTTTCAAAACAAGAAAAAATATTTCTTAATAGTTAATTCTATACTCCCATTGACTTCCTAGAGCCACTAAATGAGCTTTGTATTGGTCGATGGATTACTTAGCAGGTACCTTTATGGCATAGACCAATTTGCTCCTAATCAGAGTAACGACAGTAAGTTAAGAAACTATGTATGTAATTTTTCTAAAGGGTTAGAAGGTCATCTTATATATCATGCCTGCAATATTTACAAGCAAGAGTCTATATATACGACTTAGACAACTAGAATCAAGTATGACTTGCTAGGAAGAGTGAGAAAGTTCATATCTATGAGGAAATCATGAAATTTGAATAAACCAATGAGGCCCATGTAAGATAAGATCAGGTAGTGGCTCAACAATAGGAAGGGGTGTTGTCCACATTACTAATACACTAGTCTTGGATTAAAAAAGTTAACGTTACCATACTTATCATCAAAGGAAGAGAGGAAAGTAAAAGACAAAATATGTTACCACAAGTTAAAAAGAAATATTACTTTTTAACAAAAATCAAATTTTGAAAAAGATTGTTAGCATCAAATCATAACACAAACCTTTCATAAGAATCATCGTAGCCAACAAAAGCACATTTCTAGAGAATCACGGTTTGTTGGGACAACAAACAATTGAGAGTATGAAGAATCTTGATGTAGGTCTTAGAATTATTAATTAAATACACAATTGTAGATAAACTCTAATTTAAAATTAAGGAGAAAAAGATGATTCAATTATCAATGTACGAAGGACATCTAGAAGATGCCAATTTTTATGTTCGGCACCTCCATTTTGTTGAATGGTATCAAAAAGTAAATGCTAAGAGAGGATTCCTTTCGGATATAGGGAAGAGAAAAATTCTCGATAAATATTCATCTCCATAATCTAAATGTAATATTTTAATATGGGCAAAGAATTATATTTTTACATAAGCAAAAAGGTCTAAAAAATAGAAAATGCTTCAATTTTATATATAAGAAAATAATTATCAATAAATATAATAAAATATCAATACTATACACGAGAAAATTACTCCCATCGCAATACACCACCACCCACTTTTTTAATTTTTTTTTCTTTTTTTTCAATTTTGTTTTTTCAAAAAAAAAAAAAATTCAAAAGCCCCATCAAATATTCACCCTTTGAACTGATTTTTTTTTTTTTTTTGTATGTTTAATCTACATTTAAATTTAAGAATTATTTACTTAAATATATTAAAGCATAAAATTTAAATTTTTTAATGACAAAATTTAAAAATTTTACTTAATTTCAACCGTCTATAAATAAAAAATAAGATAAATATGGATCGATTTTATCTAAATTAAAGGATAATCTGCAGTCAAACTGAATATTACAGTTTGGGATTATATTAAACCAAATCAAATTGTCGCTTGAACCAGAACTCTCAAACCGTAAATATGCGGGTTGGTTTCATTTAGATAATCTATGTGGTTTATAGTAATGAGTTTAATAGTTTAAAAATATTTATTCTATATAGTATATTATAGTAAAAATTAAAATAAATAGAAAATAATATTAACATAGTGATAATTTATGTATCAAATAATATAATATCAAAATTTATTTGAAATTGGCCCTTCTTATCAGTAAGTCCTGATCCAACGAGTGATATTTAATCCTTCAAAAAAAAATATAAATTGTTTTTAAATTTATTTTATTATTATAATATAAATATTTAGATATTTTAACAAATTTGAAATATTAAATGTTAACGGCAGAGCATGCCCGCTTTGAGGCCACGCAGCATTTTTTTCACGTCTGATTTGCAGAAGACAATTTCAAAGCTTCTGAAATTTTTGTTAATTTCCCACACAAATTCAACTCGGCCTTCGAATTTCAAACCCATCTCTGTTATCATGCCAACAAACTGAAGCAATTCCTCTCTCACCTCCACAACAGAAAAATGGAGGACGCTTGTGGTCCTCACCAGTCTCTCTCCTCTTTTCAGCCCACTTTCCAACTCTTTTCCACGCATTCTTGTTCACTCTAATTTAATTCTCGCTTTCTCTCCCTCACTCGCGCTGTTCTCCTCCATTTTTCTCCGGCATTCTCTCTCAGAAAATCTCAGCTAATGGACTCGCAGAAATGTGATGGGAAAAGGGTTGTTAGTGAAAGAGGGATTAAGAGGGAGGCTGTGAAGATTGAGGAATGTGCGTCTGACGATGTGGAAGAAGAAGAGCGTATTGGAGGGCGAGGAGGAGGAGAAACGGAGCTCGGGGCCCACGATGAGAAGAAGAGTAAGAGAGCGAATGGCGGTGGCGGCGCGAGGAGGAGCGACAGCTGGTGGCGCGTCGCCGCCGTGCTGTCAGGCGGAGAAGTGCGTGGTTGATCTTACTGACGCCAAGAGGTACCACCGCCGCCACAAGGTCTGCGAGTTTCACGCCAAGGCGCCGGTTGTCATCGTCGCCGGCCGCCGCCAGAGGTTCTGCCAGCAATGTAGCAGGTGACGCTACTTCTTCGCCGTAATTTTTCACCCTGATTCTTTCTCATGATAAATTATATTTTACTTGAGACTGAAAGATTTACATAATTTAGTATAATTTAAGAAAATTACTGCCTATTATTTAGGCTCTTAATTTGATTTATAAATACACTGCATAAAATAATTATATAATGATAATTTAATTATTTATCTTCGTAACACATCAAAGAAAAAAAGAAAATCAATTTCTTCAATCTTTACAACAATTGGCCGTGACATATTTATTAAAAATAATCCTTTCAGACAATTCATGTATTAAACTATTTATTATCATATTATTATAAAGACGGTCGGTAAGCATACCCATTTAAAAGATGAGTAGATTTAATTTCTGTTAATATTAATTGTTTAATATTAATTAAATAATTATATTATTTTTTTAAAAAAAATTAATTAATTTTTTTAAAAAAATATCTCAATAATTTAATATTAATTATACTGTTATAATAAAAAATAATTGAATGAACATCTTTTTTAAAGGATAGAGACCCTAAATTCATTATAGGAAGAGAGTGAGAATTTGAATTTAATACCAATAACAAGATGGTAAAATTTATTCTAACTGACCTATTTATGACTACAATAATTTTTATAATATTCTCCAAACTATCTTTAATTATAATATTCTCCAAAGAGGCTAACGAAATAAAAAGACTAGAAAGCATAGGCTATCACCCGGGATTGACCTGTAGAAAAAAGAGGAACGGTGACAATTCCTTAGCCTGAGATCCCAGAAAGCAGCCAAAGAAAAAAACGAGCGTCAAAAGGGAGTATAGATATTTGAACTTAACTCCTTTGAATGACACTCAGACAAATATTTTGATATAGATTCGAAATAAAAAATTCTTAAAGTGGCCCATATCGATCAAGAACTCAAAATGTGATTACCAGTCAAAATATTATTTCTACTATCGATTTTCAGGTTACAGCACCGTAGACTGTCAGACTCTGATTGAGATCTTCATTAAGAAAATGTATCTTAATAAGTTCTTAAGAGACTCGACATAAGCCCCCAAGAGTGCCAATAACGACGAGGCAAGACAGCAAGAACCACCACGTAATCAGAGGTAGTAGCTGCAGTAGTAAATATGATATCGATAAGGCCACTCATAAGTAAAACTCTGGACTGTCCTAAGAAAACTTTAAACAGTAAGAAATAAATGTTAGGAATAAGGAATGATGTCATTGATTTTAATAACGACGATATATTCATGTAGTAATTCTCCATTCTAACCCTCTTCTTATATTTATACTCGTTTCAGATGGTACCCTTAATTATGAATTGAAACGAGTTTTCGTTAATAATAGAAGTTCTATGAATTTACTTTACCTTGATACCTACTTTATAATTGGAATGAAAAAGGGCCAAATGATGCCATCGAGGGAACCTTATAAAAGTTGGACAATGAACCTGTCCGGTCCAAAGAATCATTTAATTGAAAGTCACATTAGGAACGTACCCAAAGACAGCCTCTCGAATGCTAACGTTCTTAGTGGTAGATTTACCTTTGATTTACAATATAATATTGGGGCGACCTAGTTTCGTGGCGTTCAAAATGGTGACGTCAATCCCACATTTAAAGATGAAGTTTATAGCTCAATGTAAAGTTAGAGTGGTTCTAGGTGACCGAGTCACTAGCCAAACTTGTTATTTAGCTCAAATCAATCAAATGATTTTGTATCAACCGATTGAGAAATTTGACCTCTAATACGAAGTAACCCTATAATAAGGTCAATTCAATGAGCCAACTGACAGAATTTCATTAGATTCAAACAAACCCAAGAAATGTATGCAGATCGGGGATTCTTTCCCAGGTTAACCGCGTGAGCAATTGATGACTTTTCTTCGACAAAACTCAGACGTGTTTGCATGCACATCTGCAGATATTTTGGAGATTCCAATCAAGTTGATAGTTCATAGGTTGGGTCTTGATCCTAAACACAAATCGATCAGACAAAATGGAGGAACCACTCTATAGAGAAACTAATTGTCATGAGAGAAGAAATCAAAAAGTTTCTTGATGTAAACTTCATAAGAGAAGTTCAATATTTGAATTGGCTATCAAATATAATGCTCATCAAGAAAAGTAACAAAAAATTATGGATGTGTATCGATTTCACCAACGTGAATAAGGCAAGTCTGAAAGACAACTTTTTGCTACCAAGAATTGATTTGTTGGTAGACTCAATATCTCGGTATGAGTTATTAAGTTTCATAGACGTCTATTTAGGGCATAATTAAATTTGGATGTACCTTGAGGATGAAAAGCTTATTTCCTTTATAACCAATTAGGAGGCGTACTGCTACAAAGTCATACTCTTCGACTTAAAAAATGCAAAAATGACATATGTAAGATTGGTAAATAAGATATTTGAGACACAAATCGGAAGAAATATGGAGGCATATGTGGACGACACGATTTTCAAAAGCAAACTAGCCAATGATAATATTCGTGACCTAGATGAAGCTTTCGGGATACTCCGAGCACACCAAATAATTTAAACCCAACTAAGTACGTGCTCAGAGTAACTATTGAAAAATTCATTGGGTTTATAGTGTCTTACTAGAAAATTAAGACAAACCCCAAAAAAATAAAAGTAATTCTGATATGAATCCATCTCAAAATGTGAAGAAGATTCAAAGATTAACCCAGAGACTTGTGGCACTCTTTCAATTTCTCACAAAATTAGTAGAGAAATATCTTTCGTTCTTTAAAGCTATGAGAGGGATTAAGACGAATGATTTTCAATGGATAAAAGACTATCAATTAGCTTTTCAAGAACTAAAGGAATACATTGCCAACCCTTGACTCTTGTTCTTTTAGAAAAAATGTGAAGAATTATACCTTTATCTAGTCATATCCGATACAATACTAAATTCGGTCCTGGTCAGACAAGAATCCAATGTGCAATAACCGGTTTGTTATGTCAGTAAAATTTTGAAAGATATTGAGACTCATTACTTGCATACTGAAAGAATCATTTTAGTTTTGGTCCACTCTGCGAGAAAATTTTGGCCATACTTTCAAACTCATAAGATTGTTTTCCTAACTAATTAACCATTAAAGGGGATCCTGTAGAAACCTGAGGTATTCGAACAATTGATTACATGGATTGTGAAATTGGGTAAATTTGGTATAGAATTTCAAGCATGACCGATCATAAAAGGGCAGACCCTCACAGAATTCTTAGTCAAAATGACAACCTTGGTTCCAAGTGATCTCGAGAAGCATAAAGACCCCCTGCATGAATAGGCACTAGTGTTGATTTTGCACGTAGACGGGTCACCTTCCCAGTTAGGGAACGGAGTTGGTGTGGTTCTAAAAATTATGTTGGCTCTTGAAATGAACCTCTTGAAGCTTAGCTAATGCCTCTTTTAGTATTTAGATTGCACCAATCCAAAACAAATACTCTATTAAGGAATCCAAAAAAAAAGAAATGATCAATGGGTAGATTTTTTTGACAATGGATGTGATGGAAAATCAAAGAACATCCTTGACCATATGGGGTTCAATAGAATTGAGTAGCCAAAAAATAATTTTAGTATCCTCACTTTTTTACAACTAAATATTTTTGGAATCAGTAGGGCTTTTAATTGATCCATCTGCATGTCCCTGTAAACTTTTTCCTTAACAAATATTTTTATTTTGAAATTCTCAAGTAGAATAATTATCCCCTTAGATCGAATAATAAAAATTTTACCTGATATTTTGAAATAAACTCTTCATGTGATGACCACTTGCACCTTCAGGGAAGAGTAAAAAAATATATATATGATACACCTCCCGGTTGCCAAAACAAGTGCCAGATATGGAAAGGAAAAGAGGAATCTTTTTTTTCCAGCTTACCTGGTGGAAGGTGATCACAAAAGAGCAATGATGGAGCCTGAGGATGGATGGAGATTAGTAGAGGCAATCTCACTAAATTGAAGTTGAAAATACATGAAAATTTACCGAATTCAAAGCCAAGATACATGCCTTCCAAGAACAAATTAGAGCTTAAATCGGAGAACCAAGAACACAGTGAAGATTGACCTAGACCATGAAGTTGAGGCTAAGACAACGAGTGAAATCATGGAATACTAAAAAAAAAAAGAAAACTAACACAAATCAAGGAGAAAGATAAGCCTCTCAACATTAGTAACTAAGAATCATAATTTAATTATGTAACTCTGATACAATGTCAATCTATTTATTTGTCTAAATTTTAGAAAATTTAGAATGGATAGAGGCCATATAAGAAGAGTTTAATGTTCCAAAAAGAAATAGTATATGTAAAATGTCATATCTATTAAAAAGGAAAATGACTAGTAGGGCATAAGTAGAACTTCATTGTTAAGTAGGATTTAACCCACTACAAAGCAAGGATAGTTGCAAAAGGATTTACATAGACCTACGACATCAATTGTCAAGAAATAATTTTCCCGATTACCAAGATCAATACCATACATGTCTTATTATTTTCAGCCATAACCGTATACCTAGACTTGACACAACATCAATTAAATATGAAAAATGCTTTGCTTAATAATGATCTTGCAGAGGAAGTTTATAAGGAGATGCCACCTGGTTTTAAAACAAAACATTATGCTAACAAGGTTTATAAGCTTCGATAATCACTATTTTAATCTTTTATATTGATAATATAATTATGAGAGGAGACTATATGAAATAAATGATTCATTTAAAGAAAATATACGAAATAAAATTTAAAACTAAGGATCTTGAAACGTTAAAATTCTTCCTAGGCATGGGTATTGCTTGATCAAAGAATGATATTGGAATATCACAATGAAAGTATATCCTTGACTTACAGGAAAAATTAAAATATTAGGATGTAAACAAACAAACACTCTTATGGATCAAAATTATAAAGTCAATTGCAAAGAAGAAAACCTAGTTATGGACATCAACATATATCAACTTGTTGAAAAATAAATCTAGCTCTCTCAAACATAGCCAGGCTTAAGCTTTCTAATATGTGTTGTATGTCAATTTATGAACAAATCTAATAAAGAACACCTTGAATTAGTTTATCTTATTTTTAGATATTTAAAAGTTCTTATAGTAAATGAATATTCTTTAAAAAATGAGTAAATTAAGGAGTCAAAATCTATATATGTAGATTAGGTCAAATACTTTGTAGATCGACGATGTGACGAATATTGCATATGTATGGGAAAAACCTAATAACATGGCTATAGTAAGAATAGTGATTAGTTTAAAGAATATGTTTTGGACTATTGCTCAAAGATTGTCTAATGAATTAAGAAATCTAATTAAATAGTCCATGAATGTAGTATGTGACAACTTGATAGCAATCATATTATTAAAAATCTAGTTGATCATAATAGAACCAAATATGTGAAGATAAATTGGCATTTTATTTGAAAAATAAAACTGAAATGAGAATTTTAAATCTAATCTCACACCAACTCATATTCAAGTGGAAGATACTTTAAGGAAGCTCCTTTTATGAGTAAAATTTGAAGAATTGATTTGCAAGTTGGAAATAATCAATATCTTTTCACTAGCATGAATGTGGGTATTGAAATTTCAAAGATTATGAAAATCAGAGTAATAACGAGTAAGATTAATAAATCAAGATATTATTTTGATGTGTTAGTATTTTATTTATATTTACAGTATTTTAAATTATTCTTATAGTATAGAATCAAGGAATAGCATGTTTTGAATTATTATTATAGTAGAGGATCAAGGAAGGCTCTCCTCGAGGATTACTCTACTGATTCTCTCTTATCTTATCTTCTATTTATTAAATATTAAGATCGAAGAGGATATTAGCATGGCAGATTATGTGGCCTCAGCTCTCTTACCCTTCTATTTATTCTTCCTTTATCCATTTGTGTGAATAATAAGTATGGGGTACTTGTTCTCGAGTTAATCTCTGATCTCCTTCACCATATATATGGCTTAAATAGATTGTATTCCATATTGCCCATCCACGTGACTTGTATTGGGGGAGGTGGGGGAGTTAGCTGCAAGATACAAATAAAAATTCTAAGTAGAATCTTACATAAATCTTTTCCATAGATTTATTTATTATTCTTAAAAGTTCACCTATCACATTTTAGATTGCTTATCACCCAAATTCCTTTTTCTTATCACCATGGGTTACTTATCATACTATGAAAAGCTTCATTTCCTACCATTCAAAGATTTTCTGTATAGTTCAAAATTTTCGTGCACAAAATTATATTTCTCCTTGAAAATAGTAACAGGTAAACGCACATACAGCTTGTTTGCACAGTGGTATTAGAGAAGTTTAATTTTGTATATATCCTTCTGCCTCTTGCACAATGAAGTCTTATTTCAATAGGTTCTAACTTACTATTTTAGACAAAATTTTGGTTACCTTGGTATACTTGTCATGAAATATTATATTATGGTGACATCTTTCAATTTCACCCAAGTCTATTAAAATCCTTCTAGTTAAGACTCCTAACAAAAATAACAAAATAATATCAACAATAACATTACATAAAAGCTGCTGAATTAACTACCAAAGATATGAACATCCAATTACTACCAATCCCTCTATATATATATATATTAGTTGAAATGCAACAATAAACTTAACTAAATGTTAACAAGTTCACTTGAATTCTCTTTGTTGTGGCAATTTTGTATCTATCAATAAGAGTACATAATTATTAACTGATATATTAGGCCACAGTTTATTTTGCCAAGAAATAGCAAGGTTAATCATGAACATGGAGTGGGATCCATTTTATCCTAAGGTTATCATCCTTCCCATTTATTGAAAATAAATTTTTTTTTTGTAGGGTAAATTGACCCATAAACCATTCTCTGCATTTGCCACTGTTGCATGTGCTTGCTAATTTTTACGAACTTTAATCTTATCTTTAAAGATGACATTTACTAAATTTGTAAAATTACTCCATCGTGAATATAAGATTATGACTTTAAATTATAAGAAAGATTTTTTTTTATAATAGAAGCGAAGGTATATATATATATTTGACATTCCTTAAATCATACAATGTTAAAAATTTCCTATTATTGGTTGTCCTTTCTTATATATATATATATTTAGAAGGCCATCAAAATAAGAAAGAAAATTCTGGGCAGAGAAGAGATTTCAAATAAACGCTACAATTATAAACTTGAGCATTATAATTGTTAAAGTCCTTCCTCATTTTGCCTGTATTATTGATCCTTCAATTGAAAACTTCTTTCCGACAGTATTTCTAAAATTTATGGTTAAATTTTAATGCTGGCTCGATACAGAAGAGATTGAAATTGATCACTTCCTTCACGAATGAGTCAAGAAGTTTTTGAATAAACAGCCCAGCACTGGAAGTACAAATATAGGACAATATGAGGGTAGGGATATGTTGTGTTCCGGTTCCCGGGGGTCCGAAGCAACACGAGTGTCGGTGTAAATGATGTGGAGAAGAGAAGTTGAGACCGAGTTTTTACGTGGAAAACCCTCTCTTGAATGGGGAGGAAAAACCACGAGGCTCTGGCCCTTTGAAAAATACTTCACTATATGCGTGAGTCTTACAGAGTACAAATCTTGGTGAGTATTCTCCCTTTTCTCTCCATCCGCTGGAAATCCCTCTTTTTCTCTCTCTTCTTGGTGCCTCAAAGAGCTGGAAGAAGGGATCCGGAAGAAGGTCCTGAGGCAAGAGCCTCTGCTGGGTATTTATAGGAGAAATTGTGCCGCTGGGGAGATGACATGTGGCTGCCATTGTGTGGCCGGGAGACCGCCCGCCTGTTTTGCCGGCTGTGCATCAGACGTGTCTGCCACCTTCTCTGCTGGTACGGCACGTCAGGGACACCTGTCACCAGCCCATTGGATGGGCGTCTGCCCTGAAGATATGGCGTGCCAGGGACGCCGGTCCTGCTGATACAGCGTGTCAGGAGCCGTTTGGATCCTTCATGATAGCGCGTGCTTCTTGGTGATGGTGAGGCTGCTTAGCTGGCGTTCTCGGCCGTGTATGAGAGTGTCCTCGTCTCTGAGCGACACGCCTTGTCTCTTTATGGGTTCGCGGACTCGTTGAAGAAGGCCGCTCCCGGAGATTGTCTTTCGGAGGATCGTTGGTCCTTTGTGAAGGGCCCTCGGGTCTTTCCCTTCTAGTCCTCGTATCTGGATAGCATCTGCCATTTGCCGTGTCCTCTAGCTTTTGGAACTTCTCAGACCTTTGTCATAGCCTCGGCCTTCGGGATACTGGCCTGTGCCTTGAGCTTCTTGGGCCGTCCAGCCCTCTTGGTTAGTGGACAAATTTCTGAGCTTCTCACTTGGGCCCTTCCTTTGGCCCGTATTTTATGGGCCCTCATATTGGGACCCAACAGGATATAAAAGACAAAGTTGGTATAAATGGTGGCGGCATGAATTAGTTGATGGTGCCAATATTGGGCTCACTAGTGATCGATGTTTGCTGCTCCATGACCATGGTGATGGGAGAATCCTGTTCGTTTATACTGTTGACTTTAGTGTAGATTGATGGTAAGATACCAGAAATTGACAAACGTTGAAGCACTTTTGCTATGGAGAGAGTCGGAGGAACAGCACAACTGATTGAAAAGGAGAAAGGAATCATTGCTGATTGGTGATAGTAGCAATTGAGTTTCAGTTTCAGTAATAGTGGAAGTGGAGGCACAGGTGGTGTAGCAAGGGAGGGAGTTCCCAGTGTTTGGGAATTGACTACGTATTTGAACCGTAAGAAAATATGAAATAAACGATGCCAAGCACACAACAATCAATCACGAGTAATAAATGTACGATTTTTACATGGAAAACTTCCTATTGAATAATGGAGAAAAACCACGGGACATTGAGTCCGAACTTTTTTACTAGCAATAGTTTATCGGTTACACAAACCATAAATCCCAAGGGTGACAACCTGTTGTTTCAAACAGCTCGTACAAAAAATATAAAGTGAAAGAGTAGAGATAAAACCCGGCAGATATTCTTCTCAGCAGCAAGAACTCCGTACGTGTGATTGTCGGAGACTGAAACTTGATTCAAAAACCCAACCGGAGGCTTAAATCTTCCTCTTCTCATTCTTCTCTCTCTTTCTCTTTTTTTCTCTCTAAAAAACGGCGCTCAAAATTGATCAACAACCCTAAAACGCAAAGCGTTCGCTTTATAAAAATCGGCCCGCGTTCGAGCACTTATCGAGTGCAAACCGGGCGCAGGTTGCGCTCGAGCGCCCGGTTCTGGAATTTGAGCTCGAGCGCAATACAGGCGTATGTCGAGCGCAATGCTATTGGAAAGTGCGCCTCGAGCGTCCAACAGGCGCAACTCAAGCCTTCATCATGCGGTGAGAATATTTGCCTCCATCCATCACGTCAAGTAAGTATGGGCCCACACAGAAGTGACCCATAACCCAACACCCAGCTGAGGAGACAAGATGTGAAAGGGCAAGTGGTCGCCCTTGTTTCTAAATGAGTGTTGCAAGAGACGTAGATATTCCTGTTAGAGAATACCATGTTTACTTAATTAGTTTAGATTATTTACCAATTCTTCCTATATTATTATTAAGAATTTAGAATAACATCAAGATTATTTATCAGTACAATAACATTCGGAATATTTCAAATATTTAGCTTTTCTCTATAAATTTCGGCATTTCAATTGGCATGAATGCCATCCAATATTGAATGAATAATTATATTTATTGTTAACATGATATCAGAACTTTTCCTACTTTATGCCAATCCTTCACAAACCCAAAAAAAAAAAAAAAAGAAAATCCTTCGGCTACTAGCAGGCGGCTATTTTTTTAGTTTTGTTGTTGCCAGCCAGACCTCAACAAATTTTTATCCTCTGTTCATTTACTTGGCTTGGTAATGCACTGTTTTCTGTCATTTTCATTTCTCTTAGTTCTGGTTTTCTCGTATCTTTGCCACTCTTCTGCTGTTTGATTGTCACACCCGATTTTGTTCACTCATTCCTTTAAATTAGTTGTCATTTCATCAACCGTGAACATCCCTGTCACAGCTGCATCATGGTCAGTTCTCTGAAATTGACAGCCGCTTGCATTGTAAGGTCCAAGAATGTAACTGCTAGTATATCTTGGAAGTTGGTAAAGGTATGGTCTGTCTAAGCTTTGTTCCTTCTCTTGGTCAGTTAAGACAATCACTTCAGTGCTTTTGTCTTTGATTCATATTTCAGCTCTGTATTAAAGACCTTTTTGCTTTTATTTTAGGAATCTCACCCAACTTTTATAGTACGTTTGGTTGCTAGAATAAAATAATATGTGAATAGAATAGTTATTTCCAAGAAATAGAATAGAATGATAATAGAGTTGAAATTATTATTCTCATATTTAATTATTGGAATAAAATAAGGTGAGAATAGAATAATTATTTTCAGGAAATAGAATATGATGCGAATAGAGTTAAAATTGTTATTTCCATATTTAATTGTTGGAATAGAATAATGTGAAAATTAATATTTTATTATTTAATTTGTAGAATAGTATAAGAAATAAGGTAGGAATAGTGATAATAATAATAATAAAAATAATAAAATATAATAATAATAATAATAATGATGGGTCCTGGAACCCTGGGCCCAAAATCGCAGACACAGGCCCAAAGAGTTACATAGAAAGGCTGGCCCAAAAGGTCCATAAGCCCGATCAAATTCAAATGGCTAACTCGTTTCCGAGCACCTGGCCACCCGGACGGACGCTAAGACCTATTTGAGACGGGGACCACCAGGAAGACCAAAATGACCCAGATGCCAGCTCAGATAGCCTACGCGGCGCATGCTGCCACGAGCGACCAACGGCTCTTGACACGCCGTACCTGCGGGCCATGCGCCTCTGAGCGCCGTATCTGCAGACTGTGACAGGTGTCCCTGTCACAGCCGCATCCACAGCGGTGGCGATGGTGGCAGGCAACCCTGACATGCCAGCGCCACGTGTCGTCTCCCTTACGGCATCACGTTTTTTATAAATACCCAACTTCAGCAACTGAAGAAGGACCTTTGGCTTCTGGATCCTCTTACCCATACTCTAGCAAGAATCCTCCAGAGAAAAGAGAAAAGAGAGAAGTTACCTTTCTTACGCTGTAACATCCTGAGAACATTAAAGTTTCCAGGCATCCATTGTTATACTTTCTCTTCACCATAGTGAGATTTCTCGGACTGCTCGTCCGCTGCCGTGGTTTTTCACCCCTCGCCAGAGTGAGGGGTTTTCTACGTAAACAGACGTGTTCTTCCATTGCCCCCTGTACTTTTCTCTCTTCATTCGACTTCTACTTACTTTGTGTTGCTCCAATCTGACCCGTCCGCGTGCTTAAGAAGCCGCTCGCACTCGATTTAACGTACGGCCAGATTCACAGGACGCAACAAATAATAATAATAATAATAATAATAAAACGTAATAATAATAATAATAATAATAATAAAGCGTAATAATAATAATAATAATAATAATAATAATAATAATAATAATAATAATAATAAATATGAGGAAATAACTATTCCCATTTATATGAAAATAAATATTTTCACAGAAATATTTATTCCCGATTAAATTGTAATTAAATGGAGGAAGATCTATTCCCAATGAATAAAGAGTATTCTCATTCCCTATCGGCTTCTTCTTTGTGGTAGAATTACTCCCCCATGCACTCCTCCTTGGCCTCCTCTTCCCGTAACTTTGACCAATATCCCCGTTGGTCACCCTAACTTTATCCTTAACAATCAAAGCTTTCATCAAGTACCGACTTGATTGCTTGTTTTCTCTTACTATAATCGAAGCATTTTTTATGAGTTTTCACTGGCCTTTTTCGAATGCCGTACAAAAGCCTTCTTCATCAAATTTACAGATTGAAATCATAGTCAACTCTAAATCCAGGGCATGTTGCATGCCCTTTAACACAAGTTTCATACCATTACTTGTCCGTAAGCTAACATTTTCGAAGCCAATAACCCTTAATGAACTATTATTACCCATCTTCAATATCCCGTAGCCCCCTGGCATATAATTGGTGAAGAGAGACTTCTTCGATATCGTATGATATGAGGAACCGCTCAGAAAGTTTCATGTCTTCCCTACGTAGACAGTTGGAAGGTTACCACATGTGGCAATAGAAGCCCGATCATTTTCATCATGATTCCTTATCTCTTAAAACTCGCCTTCACCCTCCTTCTCCTGCTTTCTCTTGAAGCAATCCCGCTTCATGTCACATTTCTTATAACAATGGAAGCACTCTATGTCTTAAAACTTGGACCATCCCTTGTTCCTCTCTGATTTACCACCTTAATCCCTCGAGCTCCCATGTCTCTGGCCGCTAGTGGATACCAAGAGTTTCGACTCCCCCAAAACTTCAGCGCTTCCCTTCCGTCTTAACTCATTCATAAGTAAGAATGTAATGATTTTATTAGTATTGAGTGTGTCTTTTTCAAACAGAAGCGTCGTGACAATATAATCGTATGAGATTGGTAAAGAAGCTAACAATACTAACGTTTTGTCTTCTTCTTTGATCTTCTTATCAAGTGTCAATATTTGTGTCAAAATTCCATTAAACTCATTTAAATTCTTCTCTAAGCTTCTCCCTTTCGATAAACGAATGCCATAGAACTTTTTCTTTGCATGCAACATCATTGTCAAAGACTTAAACTTATACCGACTTTCAAACTTTATCCAAACCTCCATTGGATCTAATAAGTCAATGACTTTTTGAAGAATATTATTTGCGAAATATAACTTGACTGTGCAATTAACAAAATCTCTTATGTCTTATCACTTTTCATCCTTTATCTTTTCGAACTTATCGCCTTTACTCTAAAGTGTTTTTACTGTTTCTTCTCAGGTTAAAATATTTCTCACCATTTTTTGCCAAAGAATGAAACTATTTTACCAATTAAATTGCTCAACACAGGATGCCAAGCTCCTCAACATCGATGCCATCAAATTATAGTTTTATGTCCTACACTCTGACACCACTTGTTAGAGTTTGACCCAAACACACAAAACCCGATGTAATAAAATAAAATCAAAACCCCCCGTAGAATGTTTACTAAACTCGTGAGTATAAAAAATATAATAATACACAACGTTTCTAACGTATAAAACCCTTTTCAATTAAATGGACAAAGGTAAATATTGAAACTCATTCCAAGAGCAGTGGTTTAGGATCTGGAGTGAAAGGATTTCTAAAGCATTTGAAGATCATAATAAATCTGATCTGGAGCTAGTGAAAAGGCTTGCATCATTTCATGTCATGTGCATTATCTTATCAGTCAAAAAATTATTGCTTGCATTTGCAGATAGATGATTCGGTGAAGTTTTTATTTTTTCTGCAACCGGTGGATGTGGATTTGGTACCCTTATCTTCATGCTGATCAATAATTCGTGGGTGGTAGCAAATATATATATATATATATATATATATATAATTAGAGTGTAACTTGTTAGTTAAATGGTTGTAATACCTTAAAACATTATTAGTAGTCCATATAATCTTGAATATACCTGAAATCATTATGCATAGAATGTAGAGACTAAATTGATTGTGGTCTTCATTTTCACGTTACTGTTTGCTCATATCTTTTCCTTGTCATCACAAAGATTGCTCATTATGCAAAAACATTTAAATAATGATTATGAATTTCTTGTTCCGCTGTAAATACAGATATACATTGATGTAATGATTTTCATGCATTAAGACAAGGCCAAAAGGCCAAGAATGACTCCCAACAAAGACGAAACACTGAAAACAGCCTTTAATTAGGCATCAGTGATACTGTTTAGTAACTAGACCACTCAAGAATTCATAAGGGTTAATCACTAGGAGCATATGGATTTGATTCAATTAGAATGGCATTGAGAAAAAAAGTTTACGGCCAAGAAATCTCTAAGAGGGAGAGAATTGAAACCATGCAATTAACCATGGCAAGATCCGACGAAATTGATACATTGGTCTTACTGGCTAAAACTTTCCTATTCTTCTTGTTCTTCATCCAACAGTATCCCATGACTCTTCCGGTAATAGAAATGACTAATAGCTTGGTGCTTGAATTCTTTCATTTTCTGCTAACTACAAATATTACTAGTAGTTTGATGTTTGTTAATTTTGTTAAATCTGATATTACTAATGAACTCCCTTACATTGTTGCAACAGAGAATCACTAGCACCAATTTCCATATTCTATTGAAATTGAAGAATAATGATAGAAGAACTTTCATAAACATAATATGTCACGACCCGGGACCACAACATACGCAGGTCAAAAATAAAATCAATAATAATATTTCCATCATCAACAATAACCCATCCCGGATGTGACAATCAAATATATGCAGGACCCAATATAAATAAAACCCAAGACAAGATCTCATCGGATATAATCAGGACAAATAATACATGACCGCTATCCTTAATCGCAAGGGAGGTATCCAAATTTACAATGCATCCACAATACTATAACTTCAATATTTTGCATACAATGATCAAGGCCACCATCCGGCCATAAATAATAACCATAACACATCCTCGAGATCAGAAATATACCAAATATAATATCTCCACTGGCCAAAAGGAATATCCGAGCTCGATCACGTCCGAGCTCCTGCAAGCGTATCCACGCCACTAGTCCTGAAGGGATAAAATATGAAAACGTGAGCTCTGAGAGCTCGGTGAAGTATCAAGAATCGTATAAAACGGACACATAAATCGGAAGGAGGGATATCGCATAGCAACCACGTAAAAAACAAAACATCATGTCCGTGAAATCCTCGAAAATCGAGGAGTGTCTCGTACTAAATCGTCGTCCGCATTAACTCGTCCCTCCGGACAAAATCATATAAACCACGATCCTAAAACCTCATAGACGATATCATATCATATGATCCGAGGTCACATACGCCGCAATGGCCACCACATCCACGTGGAGACACATACCGTCATCCGGATCTAAAACTCATAATGCGTAAATCAAGAGAAAACCACGAACTAAAACATAAATCAAAACACGTTCCGGTTTTATCACATCAAGACGCATTTGAGACATTCCTATCGCCCATCCGTGGCCAAACCACGATCTCAAATCATCGTGACACCCAAATACGTGCGTAAATACAAAGCATGCGAAATCGAGAACCAAAGATCAATGATACCAACTGAGGAAGGGTTACCTCGTCCAAGAACTACACGGCTATATATATATCGGCTATTTAATTAGGCCAGAGGTTCAAGGCCATCCATGTACTGTCTCCCATAGATAAGGAACTTGCTCACTATGTTTTACCACCCGCGGCTTTGGGGTGCAACCTCAAGTTTTTATTATATATTAGGACGTCCGAATACATTAGTTTTTCACAATTCCTTACGATGGTTCTCAATTAAATACACAGTGGGGCGATACCTCATCTTCCTTATGGCGGAAGTAGCTAATCCTCATCTTCCTTACGGCGTAAGTAGCCAATACCTCATCTTCCTTACGGCGGAAGTAGCCAATACCTCATCTTCCTTACGGCGGAAGTAGCCAATGCCTCATCTTCCTTACGGCGGAAGTAGCCAATGCCTCAGATCACATAGTGATCCCACCCCTGGCAACATGCATGGTTAGTGCAAGGCCTGGTTCATGGTTCCACAATATACGGATACCAAACATACATATATATCGTCCGGGTGTCCAAAACCCCTCCAAATCATAAATACAAGTACAAAACCACCGCACAACCGATAAAACATACATGCATGTATACAATTGATAAATTGAGGGTATTTAAAAATACATGCATGTTAGTAAAATCTCCCACAGTAGTCAAAATGCATCGAAAATTAAATCAGACCAAGAATAGGGCTGGAGGATACTTGCCTTAACATCATACTCTGCAGATCTGAAGAAAGGATGTCCCGAAGCACTCCAATCGAGCCTTTCTCTCTCCTCTGCCGCGTCTGCCCTCTCTCCCGCGCACCCCTTTCTCCTCTCTGCGCACAGCGCCTCCACGCCGCACCGCCGCTGCTGCCGCCGGTCATCTGCCGCCACGAACGGCCGTCGCCGACCTTCCCGGCGACCCCCGTCACCGTCGCTGTCTCCCGTCCGGCCGCCGTCCTCTCCCGCAGCAACCCTCTCTCTCCCGCGCGTCCTTCCTCTCTCCACCGTGCACGGCCCTTGCCGGCCGCTCCGCTGCCGCCGATCGACCACCTCACCACCTCACGAGGCCGTCGCCGGCCTCCTCCGCCTCACCTAGCCACCGTCGACGCCGTTAAACGGCCGTCACTGCACCTCCCGTAACCTCGCCGTTGCTCTCCTCGTCCAAACCACACCACGCCCACAATCGCCTCAGCCCACGCCGCCGCAACCTACACCGCACCACCGCTGACCACCGTCGCTGTCAATTTCCTGCGCCGCGCCGCCGATTCTTCCCTTCTCCTCCATCTTCTTCGCGCGGCAATCCTAATCGCCATTTTTCCCCTCTTCTCTCTCCCCGACAGTTTCTCCCTTCTTTTTCTTTCTTTTTCCCATTTTCCTTTTTCTTTTCATTTTCCTTTTTCCTTTTCTTTTACTTTATATATATATATATATATTTATTATTATTATTATTATTACTTTTATTATATATATATATATAACTTTAATTTTAAAATCCCAATTCGGCCTTCGGACAACATTACGGGTGCACCCCGAGCACCACTCCGCACCTCCGATCATTCCCAAAAATTTTATAATATTTTAATTTATTTTCACCGCATCCGAAATACCCAAAAATCACAATTAATATTAAAATAATCCAATCGGGATCCGGAATATCACATAATATATTTAAGAAATCCCAAATATAATTAGATGATAATTATATCTTCTAACTACCAAATTTTATCAATTGTGTATAACTAATCATTTTTTCGAAACTTTTTCTTTCTATGCAGGTGATGTGTTTATATATTACTGGACATCTAGATACGGTTTTATCAACAGAACATCGAAAAGAAATTTTACGATATATATATAATCATCAGGTATGTTGAGATTTTGATTCACAAATTTTCAAATCATATCTATGTAGGAATACATGCCAAGAAAATAGAAAGGAAAACACTGAAATTCATGGTTTTTGTGCATCTCCAATTCTCATACATTTGTCTTCCATTATATAAAATTTATGTCTTAAAAAAAAAGTGAGAAAGAGCTAAAACTTTCTACTAACATTAATATCATTCCAACTGATAATGTACTCGAATCCCTTTTTCACAATGTTTCAACAATTAAGGCAAGCCTTAGTGTAATAGCATTGTTCCTCTATTATGATACAAATGTGTTGCGTTCGGGTCCGACCGCCGTACAATGCTAGTGCGTGCTGACGTCAAGTGGACGGAACCAATAGCAAGATAAAAGAGAGTGGATTGTGGGCGAGTGAAAGATGCGAGAGAAACGAGAATGGACACCCAAGTTTTTACGTGGAAACCCTCCTTTGAAACGAGGGAAAACCACGAGGCCGGAAGCCTGGAAAGATTCTTCACTATTTTGTTGGTGAATACAAGAGTACAATGTTTCGAAGTACAGAGTAAATGCTTTGTTCTTCTCTTTTGGCTTTTTCCCTTGCTCAGCCGAGACCGAATCCCCTTTTAGTCTGCCTTAGGTGCGTATTTATAGGCGCAAAAAGGTAAGATTGGAAGTTTTCACACGGCCTACGACACCCATTGGGCGGTTGGCCACCGCTCCCGCGCCATGTCGTGCATGCTTTGGAGTGTCGTGCACGCCGGGCGTGTTTGGTGAGTTAAATCGACGCGCCGTTGGCTCTCTGTGGGTAGGAATGTCACCTTGAGGTGACAGGCGTGTTCTCGGGATTGCCTTGTACTGTGTGTGAATGGGATTTACGCACTCCTTGGTAATCGTGAAATAGCTGAGTTGGCACTCTCGGACAACAGAGGCAGTCCTCGTCCTTCACTGGCTCACTTTGTAGTTTGATTGAGTCCGCGTACTATTGGCTTCATGCATTACGCGTGCTATTGAGTCCGCGTAGTTTAAAGAAAGCTCTCGGTCGTTCTGCATTACACGAGGTCTCGGGCACGAGATAGCTTGGGCCTCTCGGGTCAAAAACGCTCGTCCGATCTCCACACTAATTTTAGGACCCCTGGGTAACGGATCCCAACAAAATGTAAAGGACTTAAACTATAGAATAATATTTCTGTAACGAAAGGTAAAGTTATATATATCTAACTTTTTCTAGATACTATAATTTTAACAACTCTTACACTAACCACCCAATGATTTCAATATTTTTTTCATAGGAGGAGGGAGGAAAATTTAAAGTTGAGGATTGGTCTAATCTAACCCATGACCTACCATTTGGCAAATAAGCTTTTATTCATAATGCCACCCAAAGGTGGTTAACGTCTGCCAAGTCTTACTACTGGAAATAATTTTTGAAAATATTAGGTAGTACTTAATAATTATTATTTCAATATTTACTATGCAGAAGAATAAATTATATGAATATTTAATAAACATAAAATATATTTGCCTTTGAATACTATAAATATAAAATAACAACTCTAATCTTTCAACACCAATATACATAGCAAACAAAATATAGAAATAAATTAACACACAATATATAGGTAAAGAAAAACTTTAATAATTAAACAGCTCTTGAGTAAAACCGTCAAAAACTTCTCAAGATAATTAATATAAATTCTCGATAAAAAAATTAACTTACAAACCAAGTGGTATACGTGAGTTAACCCTTAACAGACTTACTCTTAACAAATAACTTCTATTGAAGAACTCACTGAATTTAATTTCTAACTACAAAATTGAATGCCTTCCAATCTTTCCTTTAACTCTACTATCTCACAAACAACCAATACCTTTAGAACTCCAGAATTCATACTATCGATAGGAAGGCTTTAATTTGCAATCCCACAATTGAATGTGTTGAATATCAAGCTAGCATCAACGTACCAAAATTTCACGTCATCAAGAATAAAATCAATATAGAAAAGAAGTTGTGTTCAAAAAGAGATAAAGATAAAGTTCTTAGTTGATTCTGAGCACACAAAATTAAAATAATAATGCATAAAGCAAGATAGAAGAAAATCTTTGCACATCCTTCACCCTTTGAAATTTTTTAACGCTTTCTTTTTTTTTATACATATCGTCATTCCCTTTCACATCTAGAAGACATTTCTACAGCTTTTCATGTGATTCTCAAAACCTTTTTATCTCTATAAGTGTATATTTATTTCTATATGTAGTTTTCAATATACTTTTATGAAATGGATGGATGGATTTGATTTTTTTGGCAGAATGAAGATGGCGGGTGGGGATTGCACATAGAAGGTCATAGCATCATGTTTAGTACAGTCTTCAATTATGTTTGCATACGGATATTTGGGGAAGGACCTAATGGAGGACGCGACAATGCTGTTGCAAGAGCTCGTCAATGGATTCTTGACCATGGTGGCGCCACCACCATCCCTTCTTGGGGCAAGACTTGGCTTTCGGTAAGTTTATGCATTTGTTGTAGTAATAATTACCTATACTTTACAAGCTCCTACAAAAAGCACATATCTTTGTGTTTACTATCTGGGTGTCGCAGATACTTGGTGTTTTTGATTGGTCAGGATGCAACCCAATGCCTCCAGAATTTTGGATGTTTCCTTCTTTCTTTCCTATACATCCAGGTTTGGATTTTGTTCTTTATAGTAGTAGTATGGTTCTCTAAACTCCATTGTTCGAATTAGAAAATATGTATAAAAGGAAAGAAAAGTAAATGGTCAATACAGAAAATGATAAGCCCTCTAACTTCGTTCTAGGTCTTTTCACTAGTACCAACAGCCATTTCTTCTATTCCTTCAACATCGTACAAATTTGTTTATAGTGAATCGAGTTTTGAAATTTGTTATCTTACTACAATAACATAATTAATCAGAAAACATGCGAAATGATTGATGAAATTGAAATTTGTACTTTATAATGATTTTACCATGGTTTATTTGAAGGAAAAATATGGTGCTATTGCCGAACCGTTTATATCCCAATGTCTTATTTGTATGGAAAAAGGTTTGTTGGTCCCATCACCCCTCTCATTCTACAGCTTCGAAAAGAACTTCACATACAACCATATGATTCAATTCACTGGAGTAAAGTGCGTAATCTATGTGCAAAGGTATGTTAAACTAGGCCTCAATTTTGTTTCCATTCTTTTAGTTCATGTTCACATACCATGTTATAAAGCAAGATACTTATGCAAGTTAAGTAATATTACAGGAGGATCTCTACCACCCTCGTTCATTAATACAAGATTTGATTTGGGATAGTCTTTATATATTTGCCGAGCCTGTTCTTACTCGTTGGCCATTGAATAAGTTGATCAGAGAGAAGGCTTTGCAAAAGGCAATGAAACACATACATTATGAAGATGAAAACAGTCGATATATAACCTCAGGAGCAGTGGGAAAGGTGATGAAAACGAGTAGAGATGTGATTACTGAGCTTCTAATAAAAACTCCTAGTTTTTACTTGCAAAATAATGCTTATACCTAAGAAAAAGCACTTACACTTCAACTTTTTGTTGAAAGCAATTCCAAATGTACGTGAAAATAAATATGCAAATCTATGGTCTTTCTTCTGAAGCTATTTTCCATTTAAATTGGGCAGCCTTTATGTATGCTTGCATGTTGGGTTGAAGATCCTAATGGGGATTGTTTCAAGAAACACCTTGCTAGAATTCCTGATTATATTTGGGTCGGCGAAGATGGAATGAAGATGCAGGTGAGAGGATGCATGCACTCAAAATGAAAGAATAGTTATATAATCTAACATGAGTTTCTTGTTTTTATTCTTTGATATATATTGAGTTTTGGGTTACTCAGTTGCCATAACAAATGGATGAATTATCGAAAAAGACATAATGTTTGCATGCGGAATATTTGAGTAAAAAAGTCAAGTAAGAGTAATGGGATGCTCGTGTAAGAGTCAACTAAGTGTTAGCTAAAGATAGTTCAAGCGATAAAAAAAACTAGATGGTCGTATAATATTTATACAAGAGTTGGCCTGTAGTTGGTTAAAGGTTAGTTAAGTGGTGCATGATGAGTACTTGAAGAGAATATATGGGCCATTTGCCTAGAGGAGTGACACATGGTGGGCGTTTGAGAGACGCACAAATGTAGTTTGTCTAAAAAGATCATGTCTGGTGCACATATGAGGGGCACTCTTAGGCTGTTTCTCCAAAGAGGTTTTGTCTGATCGGTATTCATTTGCTAACATTGATATAAAGCTATGCTTGATATAATTTTAGGATATTTAAAATTATTTTTTTAAATAAAAAGCACCATAGAGAGAAGAGAAAAAGAGGGGAAAAAAAAGGGAGTTTCGAAATTCGGTTGATATCTAATTTGAATTTTATTTTTTACCAAAATCGGTACAGTATTCTAATATTATTTTTAGGATGTATTTCGGTTTGATTGCTCTTATTTCTCAGTATAATTTCTATTGTAGATTGCTACGTGTGTTGACAGGGTTAATATGTAACCATTATTCACTTGGATTATAATGAAAAGATTTTAGAGATGATTATTTTTGCAATAAGCATTATTTTATAGTGAATTTATTCACAATTTATCCCATAATTTATTCCTTAATTAAAAAGAATTTTTCACTTTAAAAATTATTATTCATTATTGTGTTTCTTATATACACAAGTTTAATACTTAATATTTGACGGGTAGTTTAAGTTTATTCTATTACACTGGATATGCTTATTTTGGATAAATCCCAACAATATGTACTAATATGTGAGCTACTTTCTTCTTATTTCTATTCCAAAGTGTAAGATCTTTATGTTCCTCGTGTAGAAAGTCCATTCATCTCCCTATACAATAATGTCAAACTCCTCACATTATGCAACCAAGGGTCACAAGATGCAACTTCCTGGGCAAGCTACTGCCCAAGCAACTAAGCCTTTATTTTCCAAAATAATGACTGTGAAAGAAAGTTGTGATTTAATTTTTCTCAAATTTAAGCTCCACATACAACTAATTATATATTTCATTTTTCTACTTACAAGTATATGTGATTGATATGCAGTGTTTTGGGAGTCAACTGTGGGACACTGTTTTAGCTATTCAAGCTTTGTTGGTAGTTAATCTCAATGATGAAATTGGGCCTACACTAAAAAAAGGACACAACTACATAAAAAACTCTCAGGTATGACTATTATTCCAGTTACATAATTGCCACTCTATAACCCTATGTACATGGATGAATTCACTTGCAGATAAAGAATTACATCTTAATTTTATAGTTTTGACTAGCAATTTCTATTTAGGTCAAGGATAATCCTTCAGATGACTTCAAGAGCATGTATCGCCATTTCTCAAAAGGATCATGGACTTTCTCTGATCAAGATCACGGTTGGCAAGTTTCTGATTGCACCGCAGAAGGTTTAAAGGTATCCATTCTACTTCTTGAATTATCTTAACTCAAGTCTTCTAGATTTTGCCTAATATTAATGGATTATCTTCTGATTCTCACTCCTTTTTGTTTTATTATGAAGTGTTGCCTTCTTCTATCTATGATGCCCCCTGAAATAGTTGGAGAAAAAATAAAACCTGAGCGACTGTATGATGCAGTAAATATCTTACTCTCTTTACAGGTAATAGATACTTGTAAGTACGTCTTTATTGTTATCAATAGACATGTGTTGTTCCAATTATTTATAAATTTGATATCTTTATGCAAATAATATGTTGCTAAGGTTCATCTTGACTAAGTAGGCTATTATTTTTTATTAATCAAAACCCAATTCCTGTTGAAATTTCATAGGTCTAGTGGTTTTCTTGCTGATGAATAGACTGGGAACATAAAAATATTTTGCAAGAAAGGAAATACAAAATGGTTTGAAAAGATTAAAAATTCAAGCAATTGGTAAAATTTAATAATTTATTGGGAAGGCTTGTTGCCTTACCATAATTTTTTATCAAGTCTCAAACTGCATAAAATGAATAAAATTCCCCATTCCCCCCCCCCATCATTCTTCTTTCTCTATTTCTCTTTCATCCATTCATGTGATTATCTTTTGCTATGTTGGATCTTGCAAATAAAACATTAATTACTTATAAGACAAATTCAGTATTCTTATGTTATTGATCTCTTTTTGTAATATATCATTTCAGAGTAAAAATGGTGGTGTATCTGGATGGGAGCCAGCAAGACCTGAATCGTGGTTAGAGGTAAACTCCCACGTAATTTCAAGAAATAACAAAATTATATTTTAACATAACATGGCATACTAACAATGAATGAAAATTTTAATTTTACCATATGTTATTTTCAGCTTCTCAATCCTTCCGAGTTTTTCACAGATATTGTCATTGAGCATGAGTAAGAATTTAATGATTGCTCTCCGGTCATAATATTAAATACATAGCCTTTTTGTGATGATTACTTAATACTAAAAGAAGAATTCAAATATCAGCTACATAGAGTGTACATCCTCATCCATTCAAGCTCTAGTTATGTTCAAGAAGTTACATCCAGAGCACAGAAAAACTGAGATAGATGACTTTCTCACCAGTGCTGTACGGTACATTGAAAACACACAGTTGCCAGATGGATCATGGTATGCTGCTCTAACGAACAATGGTGTGCTTGTCTTTTGTTATTTTCAACATGAAATAATGGATTGCATCTTTGCTTTTATCTGAATGAATTGTCAATGCTCTCAGGTATGGAAATTGGGGGATTTGTTTCACATACGGTACGTGGTTTGCGTTGAAAGGACTAGCAGCAGTCGGCAAGACATATAACAACTCCACAGCCATTAAAAGAGCTGTCCATTTTCTGCTGAAGACACAACTGGGAAACGGTGGCTGGGGGGAGAGCTATCAGTCATGCCCTGATAAGGTGAGGCTTTAGACCTCTAAACAGCTTTTCTGCTAAAGCTCCATGACGGCGTATAATCAATCTTGTCCGTTTTCACAAAGGTGACTTTAAGTAAAAGATTTCAAAATTATAGGGTAACTCCAATCACATAAACAATTCTATGGATGCACTGTTTCATCTTTTCAATGAGCTATTACAAGTGGCTTAAATGTCTTTAAAATCTCAATTCAAATTTATTTGGAATCAGCATTTATTTTTAAAATGAAGCTCTCCTGCTAGCTTATTTCTAGCAAGAAATTTGTTTGTAAAGGAAACTACTTACTTCCATAGGCGTTAATATTTAGTATCATGATTTGTGAATCTGTAAAAACAGGTGTACGTACCTTTGGAAGGAAACAAGTCTAATTTGGTTCAAACTTCATGGGCGCTGATGGGTCTAATTCATGCTGGACAGGTTAAAATTTTAAATTTTAAAAAATATGAAGATTCTTTCCTTAATATAATCTGTATAATGCGAACGACTTCTTCCTACATGGAATTCAAACTCATTGTAGGCTAAAAGGGATCCTACTTCTCTGCATAGAGCAGCAAAACTTTTGATCAATTCTCAATTGGAAAACGGTGATTTTCCACAAGAGGTAACTACTCAGACGAACACGATCGTTTCTCTGGCATCTTTTCCTAACCTCTAAGAATGCGCTTGTCTTGTTGAATACTAAAGATGCAAACAAAGGTTTTAGAAAACCTCCTATGAAAAAGTTCTGTGAACCCTTATATTAGATCTTTAAGGATTTTTACTGGCAAAAATAAGGAATGAGAATGTAAAAGTGTTGAAACCGTTTGTGGTAGCTAGCTAAAAAACTTTAGATTCCTATGAATAAATACTAATAAAGTCAGGTTAGCTGAGACTAAGTTGGTCAGACCAAAAGGTCCCTTTCTCATTCCTCCCCATAGAATCAATGCAAATGTCATGGGCTAACTTCAAGATATGAAAATATTGTGCAATAAAAAAATACTTTATCTAAAAGAAATTATATATAAAGAATATGCATAAAGTAAAAGTAAAATAGTCACATATATTGATAGACTGGATCTTTATAATTTTTCATTTTTGTACTCTTAGGGACAATTTATTTTATATTTCTAGTAAAATTGTAAATAATATTTGTCACGGTCCACTAATTTTCATTGTTTGTTTTTTGTAATTTTGAGAAGGTAAATTTTATTTTCATGGTCCACTAAACTTTTGCCGGCCATAATTAACAAGTGAGAAAAATTTTTGTTAAACTTGAGAGATTTAACTAAATTAAACTAAAATATAATATAGGTATATACACTCCTCCTTACATCCTCTTCCCCCTTCGACAGTTCATCTGATATCAGAATATTGAGCTCTTAACTGCACATCAGTCAGATATTTTTTTTTAGCTATCATATTTGTCTAATTATAAGGTGGAATTTATCTCAACTAAATATTCTGTATGTATAGTTTAATGAACTTTTATGTGAATAATAATATACGAACAAATGATAAATCCATACTAAAAATATATCTAAATGATATATATAGTATGACAGAATGCTCATACACGCTTCATGCGTAAGCTTTAGCAACAGTTTGAGCATTTAGGTGATTACACAGCATCTTTAGAATGATCATTTGATACATACCTTTTTTTTTTTCATCCATAAACACAACTATAACGTTGTCTGAAATGATATAGCATAACACAACTACACAAATATTTTGCTGTTACAGTTGCAATTGAGCTTTGTGTCAGGTTCATCTCAATATAGTTAGAAAATTCTCACAATATTAATATCTCCTGTCAATGGTTAGGGACTTAAATAAGTTGTAAATTATCATATTGACGATAATCATATTAACAGTGTCATATTCTAATGTAATTTTTTATAATATATATCAATGCAGGAAATCACAGGAGCATATATGAAGAATTGCATGCTGCATTACGCAGCATATAGGAATGTCTTTCCACTGTGGGCTCTTGCTGAATACCAATGTCATGCTGTCTCGGCCTCCACCTACAGTGCAGCTTAGTCACTTGTCCTTTTCATTATTTTCTTCCTTTATATTTTCTATAAAAGCTGAATGTCTGCTAAACTTATAGAATTTCATGGTGTCATCAATTTAAAATAAAAAATTTCAGCGATTAACGACTTACAGTATCTCATACAAAATGTAATAAAAATCTAAAATTAAAGTTTCTGGTCCTGTCATTTTACAAAACAGGGTTGCACTAGCATTTTGTTCTTCATCTCCAACAGTGATTTTTTTGCCGGATAAGACAGTAACACTGATGCTGCTCGATTGCTTTGTGAAGATCACAACTTTAAGCCATAAAAAGAGTCACTTTGTGAGGTTTCATACATCTAATATTCTGCACATGATTTTAGAACCTTAAGAGATTGCTAGGATTCATTAATGACAAAAAGCTTAAGAAAATGTGTCAAAGCATGTGTCGAAGGCACTTTTTATTCTATATTTGCTCCTAACGATGGAAAATGGGCTTCTACAAAGTGATTCTATGATAAAATGATATCTTTATTTGATTGAATTTCATACATCTATCCGGACTAAAGGATTTTTAACTTAACCCAAAGTGATAAAAACAAAAGAATTGGTGTGGTCACAGTTACAACAATCGGAAAACATGATCATCTATAATTTAGGGTTGTTTTTTTTTTTTAGGCAAATAATTTTATATTGGATTTGATATCTTCTTTTTTTTCATGTTTATTTGCAAAAACTCAAGCATATACCCCCCTATTTACATAGCTAACCCTAGAGAAACAATTTCAGTTGATAGTCAGAGTGGCTTATGTTGGCTGGATTTTTGCATACCAAAAAATTGTTTTGTTAGTTAGAGTGACTGTGTTGTTTGGAATTACTACAAACAACAATTGAAAACAGCCTGGGAACAACCACTATCACATGGCGTGATCTACAATTGACACATGATACATGCTACACGATTTTAAAAAATCTAACAACCATTGAACTGTGCTTAAAATATCAAAAAAAAAAACAACCAAATCCTCAAAAATCTTATAAAGTTGCAACTAATGAGATTCATAGTGTAGACCAAGCTTTGAATGGACATTTGACATGCTAAACAACAATTCACACAAATTTGTTATTAATGGAAGTAATTAAAATGAGGTTAATATTTTTTGAAGTAATTAATTCAACTTCAAATCTAATATTTTAGTAGGTTTAAACTTGATAGTTTTAACAAGGTTGTCCAAGGAAATTTTGGTAATTTTTCATCTCGGTATACTTTTGAATGGATTAATTTATTAATAATAATCATGGTTGTTAGTTATTCAATATCTATAATTTAGTCTAATTATGTTGAGGGTATTGTGTTAACTTAAAACCCTATAGCACCCTTCGGAAAAATCTTAATTGTCATGTCCTTGGTATCATTCCAACTACCCAAGACCCGTAATTAAATATATCAACCTGACTATAATTTAAGACTTATAAATAAATGCTTAATCACTAACTTAAACGCAATCAAATATTAGTGTGAGGTTCCCGTCCTAAAACACAATAATTATGAGGTAATTAATATTATAATAATCAAGAGTAGGTTTAATGTACGTAAAAGAAAATGTATCAGAAGTAAAAATGAGGGAAATCGGGTTGCTGCTTGCTGGTGCACTACCAGTAGCGCGGCACCTACCATGTGCTCGAGCGCAGTAGGCGGATGCCAAAAATAGAATAGCCATGCCTGTTGCTCGCTCACCGGGTGCTCAAGCGGGCGAAGGCAATGTGCCCGCGCCGGCTGCATGCTTGCCTGGTGCCATTTTAAAACTCGTGCTACTTTCGGGATATCAATTCTCGCGTGACCAAAACCCTAATCTAGAGAGAGTGTGTGCCGAATAAGAGAGAGAAATGACAAAATTGAGGCCGAATTCATCCGAAAGCTAGTTATAAAGGTTGTAAATCGAGTCGAGGCGAGTACTCCCATACCCTTTTTATTTCCTCTTTCGATTTTTATTCAGTTTTTTGGAAAGTTTTATCCTGATACCCATCCAAATCATGAAAAACATGTAACCCATGATTATTGCTCAATGTATTTATTGTTATTTACCCGATTTGCCTTCCAATTTGTCCGGCTTGGCTTCGCCAAACCCTAACCGCGCCCGATTTGGGATTTTTCCCATTTCCTTCGATTATATGTTAAATTGACCCCAAAATATGAATCACTATGTCTAATAATGCATATATATCGGCCAGGTATCCGATCTCACAAGTATCAACCCGTTCACGGCGTCCAGATCTCTAAATCAATACTATTACTGTTCACCCGAGAATAAATGAAAAATTTACATGTTTCCACCCAAATTAATTGTTATGAAAGCATAATTAATTGTATGTGTTTAATTATAAGCTCCGAAAAAATATAATTGTGCTCCATGTGTGGGAGAAATGTGTTTTGAAGGCCCCCAAAATGATAATTGCCTAATGTGATAAGAAATTCTAACCTTTTCTAAGTATTGTGACTTCCATGCATCCAAATTGACTTGTGAAAAGATTTATATCCAAAGGAAAGAAAATGATTGTATATATAATCGGAGGAAAGTCCACAATGTGATATTTGATCGAATGGTTCTCCCGAATAGAGATATTGTGAAATGAGGTATGGTGAAATTTCCTTCATATGAATAAGAAATCATGAAATTAGGACCACGGATTTATGTTACAGAGGTGATACTCTTGGTCTGCCACTAGCATTACAGTAATGACTCAAAGATTATTATGATCGCGTATTATAACGGGTGATACTCTTGACAATCCTTAGGATATTACTGTGAAAGGACGATGACTGTCTCTAGGCCCTAGGGGACATGGGGGCATATGTTTATAGTTTGTTTATAGGTAATATGTGATGGCTGTCTCCGGGTCGATAATAGGAGCTTATACCTTTAGGTCATGTAGATGACATGACCCTTTTCTCGTTCTCCCGCACATTTAGTTAGTAAGGCTTACTGACCCTGATCCACAAAGATAAATAATCATATATAAAGTATATCCCAAAGAAAAGTAAATTGTATTCCAAAATATATTTGATCATATTCCCGTTTATGCATCTCTTTCATGATTATATCTCTTCCCTTACTTATCTTCACTTATGTTGTCTATCGCTTTTAATTATGATACACTTGTTGAACTGTTAGCTCACCCTTACTTCTTTTTCGTTCCAGATGAGTAAGCCATTATACCCGATGAGTCCAAATAAGCTATAATAGCAGGATAGGTAGCTGATACGGATTAGAAAACTTTCAAAGTCTTCGTTTTATTATTTTGTATAAGGTATGGATATTGTAATATTATTTTGATACTTGTGGTTATGTATATGCATGTCATGATGATGATGGATGTGTAGTTAGTTTTCGTTGTTTATTGATAGATGTAGTAGCTTTTGCAAGTATTATTTATGATTGTAATTGGTTCCTAACTGGCATCCTTTCAGAGTTGGTGTCGTACCGAAGTTACGACGTCGGTGCCACCCATGTGTTTGTTATGGCGAATAGGATCCTATGTGTAGGTTGTATGTATGTTGTGGATTTTTTTTTGCAAGGTTACGTAAAGGTTTTGTATTTGACAAACGTCCATATTATAAACAAAACTCTGTCAGATTTTTGGTAGAATTTTCAGTCCATCACAATTGGTATTAGAGAAAGGCATACCATAGGATTGATCTAAATCTTATACGAAAACTTAGGATAAATAGCTCTAGTTACTCCAGCTTACGTAACTTACAATATGGCCTAGATAGGACGGTAGCTTTAATTAATTGCGCAAATGGTATTGTCATAATTAGGGTTTGATCTTTTGACTAACCCATAATCGTTCTTATTTAAGAGGTGTCTTCTGAAGTCAAGCATGCCGCCTAAACGTAGAGGCTCACAAGGTGGTGGTCGTCTCAAGATCGAGAGGCCGAATACCTGAATCTGTTTGGGCATATGACGAACATCATTGAGAACATAGAGCGGCGAAATCTCGCCCTTGCTCCTGCTCCGGCTCCCGTTCAAGCCGATATTAATCCGGGACCATCCGCATACAATCGCTTCGTTCAAAAGTGAGTCCTCGCATTTTTGGGGAAACCCGCCATGTAAAAGTGGACACATGGCTTGAGAGTCCGAAGAAAGTGTTCGCTGTAATCCGTTGCCCAGAGGAGGATCGAAATCTATTTGCGTTCTACTGGCTAGAGGTTGAGGCGCCCCATTGGTGGATGATGAAGAAAAGAGCATTGAGAGTGCCTGAGGATGAGATCACTTGGTAGATGTTTGAGAAGGCGTTCCTGGAGAAGTACTTTCCTTCCAACCTCTGTGTTCAAAAGGAAGAGGAGTTCATTTGATTGAGGTAAGGTAGCCGGACCATGGCCAAATATGACGTATAGTTTATTGAATTATCACGGTTCACTTCGTATATGGTAGAAAATGAGGAGAGAAAGATGAGAAAGTTTTTGCAAGGCTTGCCGGATGATATCCACAAGCAGTTGGCGACCCTTAAGCTGAGGACCTATGCCGATGCGTTGGATCGTGGTCTGATCCATGAGTAAGAGCTTGCAGAGGAGGAATTCTATAAGAAATGGTCACTGGGTAAGAGTAGGATCAGTGCTAGTTATGGAGCTAGTTCGGGGAGGTGTTCAAGAAGTCTGAGCAGTCAGATTTCGGTAAGAAGAGTGGCCAGACCTCGACATCGTCTCAAACTTCAGTGGGCCCGTGTAAGCATTGTAGGAAGATGCATGGAAATAGGCCTTGTTACAAATTGTCGAGTGGTTGTTTTAACTATGGCCAGAAGGGGCATAAGATTAAAGAATGCCCTCATCCACAGGGCCACACTACTAAGCCTGTTGTTTAAGGAAAAGCTTTTGCAGTATCCGCCATTGGGGCCAAGGCATCAGACGATGTGGTGGAATATAAACTCTCTATTTCTGTTATTTCTTGTTCAGTACTTTTTGATTATGGGTCCACGCATTCATTCATTTCTCCTCGTTTGGCCTGTCGGGTTGCACCATCTCTCGTGACTCTTGATTTCTCTCTAGTTGTTTCCACACATATGGGATCTTCTATTATGACTGATGTCTCCTACCCAGAGTGCGTTATGGAGGTAAATAGGTTGTCCTTAGATGTTGATCTAATCCTTCTAGATATGCATGATTTTGATGTCATTTTGAGTATGGATTGGTTGTCTAAATATCACGCAACTATCGATTGTTTCTACAAGAGCATGGATTTCGCAATCTCAGAATGTGAGCCTTTCCACATTCACAGGATTCAGAGAGTGGAATCATCTAGCTTTATTTCAACTCTCCAGGCTCACCATTTGTTGAAGAGTGGTTGCAAAGCCTTTTTGGCCTATGCTAGCATGGTGGAGAGTCAGGGGTTATCCGTGAAGGACATTTTGGTTATGTGTGAGTTCGAAGATGTATTTTTCAACAAGATGGTAGAGAGTGGTTGATGATCGATGTCATCAATCACGAGGCCTAGTTATTTAATTCGTTATCAACTGTTTGCAGGAGATTACGAACAGCTTGAAAGCGGAGCTGAATGGGACCCAGATCCTCGGAACCATGGCCGCCGTCCAGGTCGACGCCGTAGCCGGCCTGGACAGCTTCCTTCAACAGGTCAACTTCTTGCTTGAGTGCCTGCAGAGCGGAAATCGAGTTAAAAATCTTAGTTTTAGCTCTCGCCAGTTCCTCATTTGCCGTATGACGATTATCATCTTCTTCCTCCTCTTCCTCTACCCCTCCTCCCTCCACTGTTTCACAAGGTTCATCCGACTTCAAGACCATCTGGGCCCCTCGGAGGTACAGACTCAGCGGCCTTTCGACACTTCTCCACCCCCCACCGTAGTCCCAATCCCTACCTCCGCCGCCGCCGTCACAAGTCCTGGTGAGACCCCATGACTCGGTGACTCTGTAGGAGGTATCGAAAGGGCGTCTCATGCGTGGAATTCCATAGGCTGGAAGGATTGAGACAAACGTGTAAGCTCTCATGTTATGGCGGCCGAATACGGCTCTTCCGGTGTCATCCCAGCCAATGAGACACATATCCTCTGGGTTGATTTTGTCGTTTGAAATGGAACAAAGAGACTGAGCTTAAGCACAGAGGCCAGAGAGAGAGAGAGAGAGAGAGAGAGAGACTTTTTGCAGAGTGTGGACAAGGCTAGTGCACGGAGTAATCTAACGACTGCACAAGCCAGCCTTTCCGTCTTCTAAGGAAAGCTATTTCAGCGCAGAGGCAACGCCACATTAGGAAACCAGGGGCCAATCTCTCAAAAAGTTAAGATATCGTTTTTTTTAAATATAAATTATTTAATTTTAAATAAATAATTATAATTTAATAATTAATTTTAAATAATTTTAATTTTTTTAAAAAAATAATTAAATTATAACTATTTATTTTAAAATAAACGACGTAAATTTTTTTAAAAAACTACCTCAATCATTTTGATGCGTTCTGAAACCAAATTTCAAATTGGTTCAGTTGAAGTTGGTCGTTGAAACCGGTTTCGTCCACAGAGTCCGGATCCTACGCACCACTAAAACAAACAAGAGGTCGGGTGACAGCAGAATGTTATCCTACCAAAAATATTTCGACGCTCAAGTCAGCAAAAAGCCTTCCAAGAATCGAGAAGTGAAGAATAATAAAGAGAACAGAGAGTGTTCGTGGTGGTGGTTTAGCTCTCATTGCGTGAGGTAAGTGTGGCTAGTGGGGAGCGTAGATTTCTGCCCTTGGGTTCGCTTGGAACGTAGTGACAGAAAAGAGAGAATGAGCTGGAGCGTCTCCCGAATGCAAAAGCTTGAGGGGACGCTGGATGAGCTTTGAGGGATTCCTCAGGGAAAGAGGAGGGTAAACTTAAGAGCGATTGGAATTGGTATAAAAGCGTTTTTGTTTTCTCCCGAATGTTTTTCCTGAGGTGTGGACTCCACAACCATCTTATAGCTGAGAGGCCTGGCCTCCTTTCTTAGGCAGGAGTGCTTGATTCCAGCGCTCTACTACAACAGCTTCCTTTCTTAGCGTTGGTATTAATGGCAGTAACGGCTCTTTGGGGAGATTGACTTCCTTCTGTATTTTGTAACGGCTGGGATTTACAACAGATATAAGAGAGAATCTGGCACTTTCCTCATGGGATGTATACTGAATCTACTGGTGACTGTTGTTGTGGAGGTTGCATTCTGAAAGAGCGCAAAATTAGGGAAGAAAGCTGCTGCAGGTCAAATTGGGCCTGGCCCACTTAAGGCTTTTTTGTGGGCAGGCCTGCTATAGCGCCGCTGGTCAACAGAAATGTTAACCGTCCCTGGTGCCAATCGTCCATTCTTGTGCTAGTTTCATTGGTCTTTCGTCTGGTCAACGATTCGCGTTGACTGTTCACGTTGACCGTCCAGGCCAATGCATGAGCTTTCGTGGATTTGGGTCATTTCTCCTTCCTGGGCCAGTCCACTATGGGAGTACCCATCACTAGCCCCCATACTGGTGGTCTGAATTCTGACCTCTAGCATGTCCACAATGGGTCACGTGACTTAGAGTCCGTCAAGATCCATTGACTCGATCCGTTGATCGTCCAGGCCAAAATCCGAAGAATATACTAAAGAAAAAGTGGACCAGATTTGTTGACCGTCCTGACCAAAATTTGAATAACATGCTAAAGGAAAAGTGGATCAGATTTGTTGACCGTTCTGGCCAAAATCCGAAGAACATGCTAAAGGAAAAGTGGACCAGATTTGTTGACTTCCCTGGCGAAAATCCAAACAACATGCTAAAGGAAAAGTGGACCGGATTCGTTGACCATCCTGGCCAAAATCTGAAGAACAGGTGGGAGTGGAGTGACGCGCCATCATTAGCCGTTTTGCCAGATGAAAAGGTGGCCACGTGTTTGCGCATAGCCAATTGAAGATCCCTGTAATTAATGCTTTGGGGGATCTGATTCGTCAGTGCCCGTTCAGGAGGTGCCATGTGGCAGCAATGATGGCACTTTTTTATGAGACAGTTACTGTGGCTGGCGTTCATACTGCTTATAAGTTGCCCGTTTATCTCCTTTTTGAATTTTACACGCTTTCCTTCCTCTCTTCTTCTGAAGGAGAAAGAACCTGAGTGTTCTGTAAATTTCCTGCCTCCACATCTATGGCTTCCGTTACACAGATAGTTTTGATCTTTACAGAGACTGACCTGAAGGAGTTGTACGTGGAGTACAATGTTCCTAAAGCGATCGTTCCCCGTGTTCCTGGCAAAGAGGACAAGGCGTGCTCACCGCCCGAGGGCTGTGTCACCATTTATGGGACCCATTTGAAGAGTGGGTTGCGCCTTCCCATTCCTGATGAGTTATTGGAGATTCTGACTGTCCTCAAAGTCCCTATCGCACAGCTCCACGCTAATGTTGTGCGGTACCTGTGCACATTCTGCATTTTCCTTCGTCAGCATTCGAAGAGGTTGACGGTGGAGATGGTGAGGGTCCTGTTCGAGTTCAATTAGAGAGTGGAGTGGATCTCCCTGGCCCCACGTGGTGGACTCCAGATTAGCACCATCATTTATGACTCCTCGAATGCCTAGAAGAACAGGTTCTTCTTTGTTTATGTGGACGGATCCTGACCGTTGGCGAGCAAATGGGACAAGGTGCCTGAGGTTTACATCGGGACTCCTCCTGAGGCGGAGACGAAGTCCTTGGAGTGGCTTTTCAAGTTGGTGAAAAAAGACCACTTGAATTTTTGGAGAGATCACTTGGTTTCTCATGATGAGGCTAGGAAGGCCAAGTGGGGGCCTCCGTCACCGGAGCAGAAGACGATGAAGGCCTCTAGGAAGAGGAAGATTGGGGCTCTTGTAATTAGGGAGCCAACCAGCGATAGTTCCCCCGCCAGTCCAATGGCCACGGTGGCAGCAGTAAGACCCTCTTTGTCCTCCTCCACTGATCCCGGGAGCGTGTTAATTGGTCAATTTGCTGAAGTGGGGGACAACTCCGGCATATGCAGCGAAGGTTCTGTTGTTGAGGTTTTTAGGGAGAGGTTGTACCCTGCTACTAGCTGTGTTATTCTTGCCCTCCCGCAGTCGGAGCACTTGATGCGGTTGGAGGCTTCCTTGGAGCCCATTATTGAGCATGCTGCTGATCCATCAGAGGAGATACCTGCCGGGGAACCCAGGGAGGCGCCTTTGAGCCTCCTGTTATGCCGGCCGTTGCGCCATCCTACGAGCCTGTTCTTGAGGAGATTCGGGAGGAGTCAAGAGCACCGACTGCCGGAGAGCCTCAATTAGTGGTTGGGGGTAGGGTAGAGATCATGGAGGAGGCCATCGTTGTGGAGCTTGCACAGGCCGTGGAAAGGCCAGAGGAGCCTGATGTTGGGAAGCCGTTGAAGACGGACGACCTTGTGGCTGTTGGAGGAGTCTACGGCGAAAGCCACTACTAGGTCTGCTTGAGAGGGTTCCATTTCCGGCCCTGTACTATCCCAGCCAAGGTCTGGTGCCTGGCCAGTGCTTCCAGCGCACCGAATTTGGCATGTGAATTTTTGCTGCCTGCCTTTCCTCTTGGTTTAATCGCCACTAAAACTTATTGTTTTGGTAGAAAGAAAAAGTCTCCGGTGTTATTGTTAAGGCGCACCTGGCGATCGTTGACAGGGATAGACTGATTGCTTGGCTCGACGAGGAGTTGGAAGTGATGAGGACGGAGCACCGGGATGATGTAGTCGCTCTAGGATCCGTGCTGGCCAACTTGGAGGAGGAGATCACTCGGCTTAGAGGGGAGAATGCTAGCCTTAAAGATGCCGTGGTGTCAGGTTTGGTTGAGGAGAACAATAGACTTAAGGAGGCGAATGCTCGTCTAAAGGAAGAGACTGACTGGACCACGCAATGCCTTGACCAGCTTGCGAGGCAAATGGCCACTCTGGAGAATCAGCTGGCCATACGTGTTCGTCTTCACGAGGTTGAGAACATACTGTTCGTACGGTTATGGGAGGGGATCAACATTAATCGGCATATTGCCTGGCTGGTTGATCCCAACTTTCCAGTCAAATTTATCAATCTAGAGAACCGTTTCGTTCAGCGTCGTGAGTGCCTTGTGGGAGAGCTCCGGGTTAATAGTGGGTCGCTAGCGCCTTCTTCCAGGAGCTTCGCCCCTCCTTAGTTTTTGTTGCTCTAGTTTTTACAGCTAATGTATTGATGAGTGAATATAGTCAATAAAACAGCTGTTTAATTGACGTTACATGTCTTTCTCCTTTGTTGTGATTCCCACTCCTCTGTTGTTGTGTTTTCTGGCTAACTCTGTTCGCACAGGTTGGCCGTTCACCTTACTTAAGACATTGTAGGCATTTTTTGAAGGATTTGATCCTTTGAGTAGACATCAAGATTTACCCGGATGTCGTGCCAAGCGTAATCCACGCTTACGTGAGAGTAAAAGCTTGGTGGTACTGCCCTAGCATGAACCGGGGCGGACGACTTTTGGAAGGAGAGCCTTTGCTAATGACAACCGTCGTTGACTGATCACCCTTGCTCCTAGTTGGATGACCGCGAATGGGCCCCCTAGTTGGAAGGAGAGTAAAAGCTTGGAAGGAGATTGTGGCGTGCGCTGGTTGAACCCCCTAAGATTTTGACCGCAAATAGGCTACTTGGATGACCAAAATTTAGTTTGACCGTTAGCAGGCCGCCTGGGTGGTCTGGGATTTGTTTCGACCACTCTTGGGTCACCTAGATGACCAGGATTTCATTACAACACTCTTGGGCCACCTGGATGACCAAGATTTGGTTACGAGAGGGTGAAAATCCATCCGATTTAGGGGTAGTCTAGGTCGTGTAAACCTACAAACAAACATAAACATTCATATGGAAAAGAAAAAGAAAAGAATCTACAGTGAGGTGATATAACGTGCCAAGTGTTCCTATATTCATGCAGATGGTTGACTTACCTGTGTCCCTACTGAAAGTAATGCTTGAGGTGGCTCACATTCCATGTTCGAGGAGCCAACTTGCCGTTTTGGGCCTGGAGTTTGTACGCTCCACTTTTGCAAGATGGTGGAAATTAGGAAAGGTCCCTCCCAAATCGGGGAGAGTTTGTTCAGATTGGTGATCTTGCCTGTAGCCTCAATACTTCGTAAGACCAGGTCTCCGACCTCGAAGTGTCGCACTTTTACCTTCTTGTTATAATAGCGCGCAACCCGTTGTTGGAAGGCTGCTGTCCACAACATTGCGGCATCGCGGGCTTCTTCCAACAAGTCTAGGTGTTCTTGAATTTTTTGGGAGTTACTTTGTGGGTCGAAAGACTCAACCTTGAGACTCGGGAGCCCGATTTTAATCAGAAGTACCGCCTTAGTCCCGTAGTAGAGGTTAAAGGGTGTCTCACGAGTTGGTTCCTTAGGAGTTGTCTGGTAAGACCACAAGACGGAGGGCAGCTCGTCGACCTAAGAGCCCCTGTGTCCTCCAGCTTGGTCTTCAGATCATGGAGTAGCGTACGGTTCATGACTTTCACCTGTCCGTTGGCTTGCGAGTATGCCATCGAAGTGTGGACCAATCTGATGCCCAAATTGGTGTAATACTTGGTGAAATGCTTTCCCATTAACTGGGTTCCATTGTTAGTGACGATGACCTCGGGATCGCCAAATCTGCTGACTACATTCTGACGAACAAATTCAAGAGCGTTGTGCTCTGTGATTTTGGCCAGCAGGATGGCTTCAACCCACTTGGTGAAGTAGTCGATACCCGCGATAATGAATTTTATTTGCCCTGTTGTAAGGAAAAATGGGCAGAGAATATCTAACCCTCATTGTGCGAATGGCCATGGAGCCTGGAGGGATTTTAGCTCGGTAGGCGGCTGGTGGTGAAGATTGCCGTGAATCTGGCAGTTTTCACACCTCTTTACTAATTCGAGCGCATCCTTTTTTATCGTTGGCCAGTAGTAACCTTGGCGCATGACTTTGAATGCCAAGTTCTTGCCGCCAATATGCGACCTGCATATCCCTAGACGAACTTTTCCTAGGGTGTGGTCGGCCTCCTCTGGAGTGAGGCACCAGAGGTACGGGGTTGGGTAGCCACAGCGATATAGCCGTCCATCGACCATGGTGTACTAGCCGGCCGTCTTTTTGACCCGCTTGGCTTCATCTGGTGTCCGCGGGAGTGCCACATCTATTAGGTATTTTTGGTACGGTGTCAACTAATTTTATGCTTCGGAGATTTGTATCGCTTCCTGCTCCTCCGTGCTGGGAGCATGGAGAATTTCTCGTATGTCCCTCGAGTACTGCTCTGGACTTTCGGCTGCCGCTGCCCTGGCAAGTTGGTCGAACTTTCAGTTCTCAATCCTGGGGACATGAATAAGAGCCATCTCGTCAAATCCCCTGCTGATCTCCTTTTCTTTGGCCAAGTACTTAGCCAAGTGAGGGCTGCTGGCTTTGAAATTCCCGTTAACCTGATTGACGATCAATTCAGAGTTATTGTAGATGGTCAACCGCCTTGCCAAGCGTTCCTTAGCCAGTCTCAATCCAGCCAATAGGGCTTCGTATTTTGCGACATTGTTGGTCGCCGGGAAGTCGAGTTGGAGCAAGTATTTCATTTTGAACCCGTCTGGAGTTTTTAGGACTACTCCGGCTCCGCTGTTGGAGTTCGTAGACGATCCGTCCACGTTAAAGACCCATTTCGATTCTTTTTCGTACTGTTCTACATCCCTTGTGGGCTGTTCCTCGAGAATTAGGGTTGTGGTTTTGACGATGAAGTCAGTTGGAGCCTGTCCTTTAATGCTGGGCTGGGGCCGAAATTTGATATTAAACTCTCCCAGTTTGATAGCCCACTTTACCAACCGTCCAAAAATGTCAGGTTTTTGTAGAATGTTTTTTAGAGGTTGATCGGTGAGAGCAACCACACGTTGGGCCTGGAAATAAGGTCTAAGCTTTCGGGCGAAGAATGTGAGTGCTAGTGTCGATTTTTCCACCCGTGGGTAACGCGTCTTCGGGATGGTCAATGTCCTGGTCACATAGTAAGCCGGCCGCTGGGTATTGGAGTCCTGGCATACGAGGATTGAGCTGAGAACCACCTCTGATACTACCAGGTAATGGTAGAGCACTTCTTCGTCTTTAGGTGATGTTAGCAACGATGGGCTGGCCCGATATCGCTTCAATTCGTTGAAGGGAGTCTGGCACTTTGCTATCCACCGGAACCATTTGATTTCGTCCCCCTTAATGTTTTAAAGAAAGGCTAGTACTTGTCTTCGGATTTTGCTAAGAAACAGGACAAGGCTACCAGTCGTCTGGTTAGCCGCTGGACGTCCTTAATGGTCCACGGTGGCAACATGTCAGCCTTAATCTTCTCTGGGTTTGCCTCGATCCCTCTCTGGAAGACAATGAAACCCAGGAACTTGCTAGAGGAGACTCCGAAGACACACTTGGCGAGATTCAGCCTCATTTGATGTGCGTGAAGTACCTCAAAAGATTCGGCAAGATTACGAATATGGTTACCAGTGTCACTGTTCTTGATAAGCATATCGTCGACATATACCTTCATATTGTGGTCGATTTGCCTTTTGAACATCTTGTTCACAAGCCGTTAGTAAGTGGCGCCTGCGTTCTTCGGATCAAAAGGCATGACCTTATAACAATAGGTGTTTTGGTCGGTCATGAACGAGGTGTGCTCCTCATCCTTTGGGCTCATTCGGATCTGGTTATAGCCCGAATACGCATCCATGAAGCTTAACAGCTCGTGTCCAAATGTCGAGTCCACCAATAGTTCGATCCATGGTAAGGGAAAATTGTCTTTAGGTTAGGTTTTATTAACGTCGGTAAAGTCGACGCACATTCGCCATTTCTTGTTGCTTTTCTTTACCAGGACGACGTTAGAAAGCCAATCCGGGTATTGGACTTCTTTGATGAAGCCGACGTCCAATAACTTTTTTACTTCTTTCCGGATGGAGATTAATTTTTTCATGGAGTGGTTCCTCCGCCTCTACCCGATGGGCTTGCGGCCAAGATTGAGGCCCAACTTGTAGACAATTACTTCGGCCGAAATTTCAGGCATGTCTGCAGGGGTCCATGCAAAGATGTCGGTGTTCTGTCCTAAAAACGTGAACAACTCATCGCGTAGTATCCCGGTGAATGAGCCGCTGATCTGTACACACCTTCCCGGATCATCCGGGTTTAGTGGGATTAGATCAGTTACCTCTCCGGACTGTGCCTGCTGTAAAGTTACCTCGTCTCAATGGTCAAGTTCACCTGTTGATCTGGCGCTGCCACTCGGGGTAATTTGGGACATGTAACTTGTCCGCCTAATGACCTGATTGCCTAGTACTTCACCTACACCGCAAGCTGTTGGGAATTTTATATTGAGATGCGGTATCGAAATGATAGCTCCGAACGCCGTTAGGCACGGGCGGCCCAGCATAGCATTGTAAACAGAGGGTGGGTCAACTACCTAGAAGGTGAGTGTTTGACTCGCCGTTATTAGGTATGTACCCAGGGTCACTTCTAACTGAATTGTCCCTTGGACAAGCACCGGTTCGTTGTCAAGGCCGTATAACGGCCCTTCGGCGGGCTTTAACTGACTCTTTTATAACCCAAGTTTAAAAAATGCATCAAGGTAAAGCAAATCACGTGAACTTTGATTATCAACGAATATTCATTTCAGATGGTGGTCGATACTACCGTTTGAAATGAGAGAGAATACAACTAGGGGATCTGCATGGTAGAAATTCAAAATCATCATTACTAAAACTAATGACGTTATTGTCAGTGCGTTGTTTATTCTTCCTGACATGCTGCTTCCTATGGTCCGCTGGAGTCTTGACAGGTCAAGTTGTAATCATGTTGACTACTCCTACCGCGACCCGATTCCGTGGAGGAGAGGGTTCTGGGCCTTCACCGCTTGCTGTGCCAGGGTTCCTGACGAACTTGGTAAGGTGGCCCTTACGGATCAACTTTTCTATCTCCCGCTGGAGTATCTTGCAGTCTTCAGTGGAGTTCCCAAGAGATCAATGGAAATCATAGTACTTAGCCGGAATTTCTCATTCCGCCTGCTTAAGTGGTTTGGGCCACTTAAGGAACTTCTCACCCCGGATCTGCATGAGGATGTTTGAGCGTGTATTGGTTAAGGACGTTAGGCTAATTGGCCCATAGTCCTTGCGCTCTGTCGGCTGAGACTTGTGGTGCTTTCGACGAAAATGATCACCACTGTTGTACTTCCTCTTTCCTTCAGCCGGGAAAGAGCGAGGCTGTTTGGTCCACTCTAGACACTTAGCCTTCTTAGCCTCCTTTGCCACCGCGTAGGCACTGGTGATAGATTCTGCTTCCCGAAAGGTCTGCGAGTTCTTATGCACCAGGTGCCTGAAGAAGTCTCGATGCGCCAGCGTAAAGATGAAACTACCTAGTTTCATTTCCTCCGTGAGTCGGGGGATCTGCCTAGTTTCTGCCAGGAAAAGATTAAGAAACTTCCGTGGGTTCTCCCCATTCTTCTGCTTGATGTGTGACAGGTGCCAAGGCTGCTTTTCCTCTCGGTGGCTACAGGAGTACTACGATAGGAAGAGCTCAGTCAGCTCTCAGAAGCTTTGGATTGAATCCGAAGGGAGATGATGGAACCAAATACGCGTATTCCCCTATAACGTAAGCGGGAAGTAACAACACATGACTGCGTTCTCCAACCCTTGTAGACCCAGATGGGTGCAAAAGTGGGCAAGGTGATCGACGGGATTAGTGCTCCCATCGTATGAGTCGAGGACCGGTATTTAAACTTTACGGGCATGGGACGGCTCAAGATTTCCGTTGTGAAAGGAGATTTGTCAAGATTGGTAGTATGTTCATCATCTTTGAAGACACGGTTCCATATTTTCTCTAATCTCAGATCTGCTCGTGCGGCAGCGGCAGATCTCTTGAAGTTGAGATATGTTCTCAACTCCGTTCTTTCTCTAGCGTGGCTAGTAGCTGGCCGGCTACTGCCACCAGTGGATCTAACGGCCTGGGAGACTCCCCCCTATGCCTGCGGCCTAGATTCCACCTGAGAATATCGGGAGTTCCTCCGCTCCGAGCTTTCCTCTGGAGTCATGCTGCTTGATCGTTTCTCAGGGCTCGGTTGACTCTGAGCACGTGAGGACTCCGGTGTATAGATGTTGATTGGTCTACTGGATTTCCTTGCCAATTTTTTCTTTCTTTGGCCTCCCCTCCTAGAGGCCGGTGCGGGAGCTGCCACTGGTGGAGCCCCTGCTGCGAGCGCTCCTAGCGTGAGCATAGCATATGGAGCATCTTGTTGGTGTTCTAGATATGCTCCACCAGGTTGTGAAAAAGGGGCGCTCGAACCCCGTTGATTGCTCGGTTGACCATGGCTCTAGCGACATGGTCTTGGTTGGGTGAGATCATGTCTCTGGCAGGCTCGCTGGCTGGTGCCTTGGTATTCACCATTTTGATTGAGGATGTTAGCTGGAAAAATTTTCTGGGAAACGTAGCTGGCTTTTCGTAACCGTTTCCCATAGATGGCGCTAATAATGTATCATATTACCAAACTTCGAATGGGTTCAGGTTAAGTCGATCGTTGATATCGATTTCATCCCCCGAGTCCGGATCCTGCTCACCACTAAAACAAATAAGAGGTCAGGTGCCGCGGGATGTTATCCCACCAAAAACACTCCGAGCTCAAGTCAGCGAAAAGTCTTCCAAGAGTCAAGAAGCGAAGAATAATAAAGAGAACAGGGAGTGTTCGTGGTGGCGGTTTAGCTCTCATTGCGTTAGGTAAGTGTGGCTCATGGGGAGCGTAGATTTCTGCCCCTGGGTTCGCTTGGAACGTAGTGACAGAAAAGAGAGAATGATTCGAAGTGTCCCACGAATGCGAAAGCTTGAGGGGACGTTGGATGAACTGTGAGGGATTCCTCAGAGAAAGAGGAGCGTAAACTTAAGAGCGATTGGAATTGGTATAAGAGCGTTTTTGTTTTCTCCTGAATGTTTTTCCTGAGGTGTGGACTCCATAGCCCTCTTATAGCTGAGAGGCTTGGCCTTCTTCCTTAGGCATGAGTGCTTGATTTCAGCGCTCTGTTGGAACAGTTTTCTTTCTTAGCGTTGGTATTAATGACGGTAACGGCTCTTTGGGGGGATTGCCTTCTTTTTGTGTTTTATAACGGTTAGGATTTATAGCAGACAGCGGAGAGTATCTGGTGCTTTTCTCATTGGGTGTGCGTTGAATTTGCTGGTGACCATTGCTGTGGAGATTGCATTTTGAAAGAGCACAAAATTAGGGAAGAAAGCTACTGCAGGTCAAACTGGGCCTAGTCCACTTAAGGCTTATTCGTGGGCAGGCGTGCTATAGCGCTGCCAGTCAACAAAAATGTTAACTGTTTCTGGTACTAGTCGTCCGTCTTTGTACTGGTTTCATTAGCCTTTCGTCCGGTCAACAGTTCACGTTGACCGTTCAGGCCAAAGCGTGAGCCTTAGTGGATTTAGGCCGTTTCTCCTTCCTGGGTCAATCCACTATGGGTGTACCCATCACATTTTAAGACATGGAGCTCTTCTCGATCCATGACGGAGCACCTTCCATCTTGCAATGAGCCGGATCTTTAAAATTTAATAATTTTTATTTTATATTTAAAAAATTAAAAAAATATATTAATAATTATTTTTATAATTTTTTATAATATGTAAATATTAAAAACCCATTGCACAAAAATATATTGCTAGTACGCGAAGAATGATCATCAGCCTCGGTTGTAATCACCCATTCGTTGAACTGCATTTTTGTTGATTTTTGCAAGTATTGGGCCTTTTATTAGTAACAAGGGCCACCTTAATTTGGTATTTGTAATGATCGTATAGTTTTAATTTATATACATCTTACTTACAAAAAAGAAATGGTCTGAGAATTTTGGATTTTGTAAGATTTTTAATCTAATTGTTTGAATCTTATTTTTTAAAAAAATTTAAAAAAAAAGGTATATTATAATATTTTTTTAGTTTTATATTTTTAAAATTTTAATGTTAAAAAAATTAAAATTTTCATATTTACACAAATTGGAAGTGACCCTCTTCATGTGAACATCCCTCACAACCATCCGGCAAATAAATGGGATACTACCGTTTTTTCAAAGAACATTGTTAAATAATATAATGTTTTATTTATTTAAACTAAAGAACATCGGATTTTGATTAAATTATACCTAGTTAATTGTGTGTGTGTGTGTTCCACGAATTCGGATTATTCAACAAATTAGGGGTTGCAAATCGAATCTTCACGATAGGTCGATCAAGCACTTGGTCTCCATACTCTCGAACCTAAAGCCTGTACAATACAATTGAAAATGAGAGGTTTGAGGATGATTAAAATTGCTCCTATCGTAAATCCTCTGACGCTTAAGTCAGATATCTTTCCAATAGAATAGAAAGATATAAGGAGAATGCATGTATCCGTGGATTGATCATTTGGGTGCGTCCAGTTGATGGACGACTTGGAGGTGCGTCCATCGTGGACGTCTTTGATGCGCTTCTCGTAAAGGGGTGTCTTAGATGGCCAGGGTGTTCTTGAATGATAGTCGGGCACTTGGTAGGAAAGAGATTTTGGGAGGACTTAAGGGGCAGTGTACTCGTAAAGTCTCATTTTCCTTTTTCCTCTCTTCCCTCTATGGCCTCTTCCCTCTGGATCATTCCTTCCTTTTTCCCGTGTGTCCCCTTTATTGCCGGCACCGTTGTGGTATTTATAGAATTGACAGTTAGTTAAACCGTCCGCTGAACTGTCCCTAACGGACAACCGTCGGAACTACTCATGATAACCACCCGTCTATAAGACGAAACGGTTGAGCGATTTTTCTCCCCGAGTCAGGTTTACCGAACCCATCACTAGCCCCATGCCGGGTGGCCTCAGTACAATTCCGTAGTGGAATTCCTGAGTGAAATTTCGGAGTAAAATTTTTGAAATGAACAAAATCCGGAGTGAATTATCTTCCGGAGTGACCAAAATTCAGAAGTGAATTATCTTCCGGAGTCGCCGAAATTCCAGAGTGATCTAACTTCCGTAGTGGATTTTTGCATTTGCCGATTTTGACTTTATGCCAAAATTCTTCAGCCAGTTTGAGTTTAAACTTGATTGGATTTCGTTTCAGCTGGTTTGGATTCGTGGGTGGTAGGAAATGCTGAAATGGCACTGTAGGCACCAATTGGGCAGATAGGAAAACCGGTTGTTTGTGAGAGGGAGAATCGGAACGGATCCGCATCTGGCTGCCTGTGTGATGAGATTCCAAAATGCTTTTTGGCCGGCTATTTGAGAGAGGAAGTTTTGGAATGCTTCCTCGTCCGGCATTTTCAGAGAGAATACGGTATGAGTGGCTATCCGGCCTTTTGTGAGAAGAAATGTCAGAATACATGGTTGTCCGGCTTTTCTCCATTCTCTCTTTTTTCTTCTCTGCTGCTGCACCACTCGACTGCTTTTTCTTTTTTTCCTTTGTTTTTATTTTTTCTTGCTTCATTGATCGCGCCTAGGTCTTCTTCTACAAAGTGCTTCTTATTGTCTCACATCTTGGTTAACCCTTTGATCGCGCCCAGGTCTTCTCTTCTGTGGCTGTTCTGGCTGCAAAATTTGTTCGGCTATTAATCCTCCGGAGTAGAGTGGCTTCTTTCTCTGTAGGTGTTAGATACCACTGTTGGAAAGGAAGCCCCCAGCGTGGTATCTGCTGACTGGCTCCACTGTATCCTCACGCCAGGCTTATTGCTCCAGCGAGTTATCTTGCTAGTAGAGGTCCAAACAGTAGATTGCCCTCTGTTACTGCATGAACCTCTTTGTGATCAAAGAGATTGCTGGCCTTCTTGGGAGTGGCAAGGATGTTGCCACTCAATCTTCTACCTCGAATGAAATCCGATTGTTTGAGCTGACTTGGAATTGGATATTAGCTCTATATGTTTTCTAGGCCCAGCGTTTTCTTTATTTCTTATTCTTAAAGGCGCAGTCGCAGTGGGGGTTGAAGAAGGAGCCTCCAGTGTTCGATAACCACGTCGGGCGCAAAGAGCTTGAAGTGGATGTATTTTACATTTGAGTATTAATCTCTTTCATGAAGAATGTCCGCCGGTCTCATTCATGGCTATTTGTGAGACGGCCAGGAGTGGTGGTCTCCTTTGACAAAAGACTCATATCAGTTTCATTTTTTGTGTTTTTTGATGGTAAAATTGGCCTTTTGGTCGCTTCCCACAGACGGCGCCAATATTACGTTCCACGAATTTGGGTTGTTCTATGGATTAAGGGTCGTGAATCGGATCTTCATGCTCACTCGATCTGATACGGATCCGGTTTCCATAGGCTCGAACTTGAACCCTGTGCAACATAATTGAAAACAAGAGGTCAGAGGACGATGTGAATTACTCCTACCGTAAATCTTCCGACACTCAAGTTAAATATTTTTTCAAGAGAATAGAAATATATAATAAGAATGCATGTATCGGTGGATTGAGCGTTTAGGTGCGTCCAGTTGATGGACGACTTAGAGGTGCACCAACCGTGGGAGGTCTTTTATGTGCTTCTTGTAGATGGGTGTCTTAGATAGTTGGGGTGTTATTGAAGGATGGTCGGGCACTTGGTAGGAGAAAAATTTTGGGAGGATTTAAGGGGCAGTACTCTCATAAAGTCTCATTTCCCCTTTTCTCCTCTTTCTTCTTTGGCCTCTTCCCTCGGGATCCTTCCTTCTTTTATCCCGTGTGCCCCCTTTAATGCTGGCACTGTTGTGGTATTTATAGAATAAGTAGGTGGTTAAACTGCCTGTTAAACTGTCCCGAATAGAAAATCATCGGAACTACCCGTGATAACCGCCCGTCCATAAGACGAAGCGGTTGAGCGATTTTTCTCCCCGGGTCGAATTTACCGAACCCATCAATATTATATAAATATATCTTTAAAATATTCTAAAAACACTCTAATTTTTTTTCCATAAAGTTGTAAGAATTTTTTTCTAAATTTCATTTTTTTTTGTGGTCTTGACTGGATCATAACTTAGTTGTGGAGAATTCTTGGAAATTCAATTATTGGGACACCCATTATATTATTAACTAAAATAATTTATTTATTTTTATATAAATTAACATAAATAAATATTAATCAGATAATTAAAATAAATTAATAACGATATCAATTAATGCCATATAAAATATTGTATAGTGATATGACCGCGTGCTACCTGTAAGAAATTATTGTGCCTTGTGGGAGCCACGCCACCGCAACACTTTGAATTATCTAATTATAATAATTAATGGTCATGATGACAGATTATAAAAATAATGTTATATTATTATTTATTATATTAAAAAACTTAAAATATAACAAATAAACTAATAAATATAATAATTTAAATATTCTTTTAATTTTTTAAAATATAAATAAATTTAGTTTAGTATTTTTTTTAGATGAATATATATTTTTTGAAATATTTATATATATAAATATAAAAAATTAATAATATAATGATATGATATGATATGATATGATATAATATAAATTAATAATATAAAGAAGTTGGGTTTAACATCTTTGAATGTGTTTTTCCACTGCTCGAGTCTAAACAGATAATTAAATAAATAATTAAATATTTTAAATTAAATTTTCTTTATAATTAAACAAAATTCAAGTCAACTAGATAAAATTTTCCATACTAATTCAAATCCAAATAATACAAATACTGGGTTGGACCCAACAAATCAACGAATCCAAAATAAACATGGCATCTAAAACCATTAGTGAATATAGGAATTGATCGAACTAACTCTATTTGATGTGTCATGGATGTAAATTTCAAACAGATTCGGGTTGAACTGTCTGTCGGATTCCGGTCTCCGTTCGTTGTGTTGGGGATCCTGCATACCACAACTAAGAACGAGAGGTCTTGTGATTGTAGGATTTGATCATATCAAAAATATTTCGACGCTCAAATTAGTAACCAACCTTCTGAAAACGAGAAGGTAAAATGCAGTGAATGTGAAGATGGATGTTTGGAGTGTGTTTAGAAACGTTAAAGGGAGGTGCATTTGTAGAGAGAATGGCTTGAGTTATCAAAGCTTGTGAGAAGCAGTTTCTCTCAGTGATCAGCCCGCATGGGACGGGTAACAGAGAGAAAGATGCGAGCGTTGGAAAATTTGAGAGTATAGAGAGCTTCTGTAAACTTGTTACGACCCAAGAACACAATATTCGCAGGTCAAAATAAAATCAATAATATATATTCTATTAACCACAATAACCCAACCTGGGCGTGACAATCCGAACACATACAGGACCCAACATAATAAACCCCGCACAAGATCTCATCGGATATAAATTCTGACAAACACAATATATGACCTGCTATCCAAATATCGTAAGGAAGGTATTTAACATTACGATAACTCATTAACATAACGCGATAACTCCAAACATATTCTATACATGGATCAAGGCCCTCATCCGGCCATAGACAAAACCATAATAAATCCTCGAGATTAGAAATATAACCAATATGAACATCTCCACTCACCGATAGAAATCTGCCGCATCAGATAACATCCCAGCTCTACAAGCGTATCCAAGCCACTGATCTGAAGGGATAAAATATGAAAATATAAGCCTAAAGCTCAGCAAGTATCAACAATCGTATAAAATGGTACACATAAATAAAAAATATAGATATCGCATAGCAATCACGTAAAACAAAACACAATGTCCGTGAAATCCCTGAAAATCGAGGAGATGTCTCGTACTAAATCGTCGTCCATATTAACTCGTCCCTCCAGGACAAAATCATATAAATCATGATCCGATAAAATCTCATAGACGATATCATATCATATGATCCGAGGTCACATTACATAATCACGACCGTCACCACATCCGCGTGGGACACATACCGTCGTACGGATCTAAAACTCATAATATAAAAATCAAGAGAAGACCGCCGGAACTAAAACATAAATCAAAACACGTTCCGGGTTTATCACATTAGTACGTACGAAACATTCCTATCGCCCATCCGTGGGCCAAACCACGTATCTCAAATCGTCATCCACGCAACACATGCAAAAATACAATGTATGCACGAAATCGGAGAACCAAAGATCAATGATACCAACTTGAGGAATGGTTACCCTCGTCCGGTAACCACGGTTATATCGGCTGCGATTTAAGCCAGAAGCTCAAGACTTGGCTACGGTTTAGGCCAGTAGTTCAAGGCCATCCATGTACTTTGTCTCCTATAGATTAGGAACTTGTTACTATGTTTTACCACCCGTGGCTTTGGGAGCAACCTCAAGTTTTAGTTATATATTAGGACGTCTGAATATATTAATTTTTTGTCAATTCCTTACGATGGTTCTCAATTAAATACACAGTGAAGTAGGTCAATAACTAAAAGTCTCAACCTTCCTTCCGGCGGAAGTAGCCTATTATATACGCCCCATCGGGAGCGGCGCCACAAATAGTCAATGTCTCGGATCACAAATCGACCCCTAGGGTCTCGGACCGCCATGGTCCCGTAGTAATCCCGCCCCCAGCAGCGTACGTGTGGACCAACGCACGGCTTGGTTCATGGTTCCACAATATATGGATAACAAACATACATATATATCGTCCGAGTGTCCAAAATCCCTCTAAATCATAAATACCAGTACAAAACCACCACACAACCAATAAAATATACATGCATGTACACAATTGATAAATTAAGGGTATATAAAAATACATGCATGTTAGTAACATCTCCCACAGTAGTCAAAATGCATCAGAAATTAAATCAGACCAAGAATAGGGCTAGAGGATACTTGCCTTAACATTATACTTTGCAGATCTGAAGAAATGATATCCCAAAGCACCTGATTTGTGCCTCTCTCTCTCCTACCTCACGCGCCCCGCGCGCACAGCCCCCTTCTCTCCTCTGCGCACGGCCACCGCGCCATTGCCTCTTCTGCCGCTGGTCCTCTGCCGCCTCTTGACCACCATGCCTCCTCACGTGGCCGTCGCCGGCCTCCTCAGCCACACCCAACCGCCGATGCCGAAGCCGCGGCGCTGCCGCCTTTCTCTCCTCACGCAACCCGTCGTCAGTCTCTCCTTCGAACCATGCCACCGCCGCCTCAGCCTACGCCGTGCCACAGCTCACCACTGCGACCACCGATGTTGCCGCTACCACCCCGAACGGCCGCTGTCAACTCTTCCGGCATCAATTTCCTCACCTAGCGCCGCCGCCGCCTCAATCCCTGACCACTGCGGCCTCACCCACGACAATCGCAGCCTCCCCACAACCACCGTCGACCGCCAATCTCCTGCGTCGCCGCCACTGTCGCCGCCCTCGTGCTCCTTCTCCCTTCTCCTCTTCCTCCTCCTCTTTCTTCGAACCCTAAACCCCTTTTTCCACTCACTCTCTCCTCTTCTCCCTCACTTCCAGACTCCTTTCTCCCCCTTCTTTTTTTTTTGATTCTTTTACTTATTATTATTATTATTATATATTATTTTTTTTTATTTTCAAATCCAACTCGTCATTCAGACAATATCACGGGCGCACTCCGAGCACCACTCCGAAATTCTGATCGTCTCCGAAAATTTTATAATATTCTAATTTATTTTCACCACGTCTGAAATACTCAAAATCCCAATAAATATTAAAATAATCCAATTAAGATTCAAAATATTACAAAACTTGTGTATGCTAGAGGGCATTTTGCAGGCTTGAGAGGGCATGTCTGTGGAGGGAGTCTCCATGGCCTTTTATAGCCATGGTCCTCTACTGCCTTCTTTACGTAGCGAAGTGAGATGCCCACATTTTGTGGGGATCGTTGCATTTCCTTGCAATTCTTGGTCGTAATGGTCAAGAAGGTGAATCCCTTTTATTTTATGCATGGTAACCGTTAGGGTTCCCTGCACTGATTCGTGTGCCCTCATCCCAGAATGCGCTCTGATTTTGGAAGGTTGTCGTTACAATGGAAATTACCTTCTTTTGAGATGTAGAGAATTGTGGCAGATGACCGTTGTGGTTTGGAAAAGCGTGTGTGGGCTAATTTTGACATGGGCTATGCTTATCCTGGGTCGCAACCGGCTTATTTGCTACCCCTTCGGTCAACGGCGGCATTGACCGTCCTGGGCACAATTAGACCATTATTAATCTTGGGCAACTTGCTCTTTTTGGGTAGGCCCATTGCTAGCGTACCCCTCACGATCCAATCATCAAATAAATAATGTGTATCAACATGCTCATGCTACATTAATCTGTGAGAGAAATATCAGCTAAATATTCAATACATATAATATAGAATTTGTACAACTTTCACGCTCGATAAGTGTACATATATATAATAGTAAAATATGCCCATAAAATAGATAGAATAATGGAAAAAAAAAAACGACATGTGTAAAATCCAATATGTCAATGTCTAAATCTGATTTTATACACTAAATTTATAAATTATATATAAATATTAAATAATTTAAAGGGATAAAATATCCAAATATCATAAATTAAGAAGGCTCAAAAATTTAAGTCAGATAAATCTACACATCAAATCATACCTATAAATTTTAAGATGTCAAATCATTTAAATAAAAAATATAATATAATTTTTATTATTAGAAGAATCCACTAAATCTTTATCAGTATTATTAATAATACTATATTTTTTTCTAAATTAAAAAATATATAATTTTAAAATTTATGTTACTTCCACATATTATAATATATATCATATTATTTCTAAAATAGATAATTGATTTTTTTTAATTTAGATAGTTTATTTAATTAATATTATTATAATTTTTCTAATTTAAACTACTTTCTTCTTTTATAAAAAGACGACTTATTTTACAATTTTAAAAAATAATTTAAATATATCAATAATATTTATTTTTATATTTTATTATTATAAAATAATATAATAATGTTAACAATCTATATAAATATTTTAATTTTTTAAAAATTGTTATAAAATTTACAATAAAGACTACAATGGTTGAGTGGAAATTATCACAATGTTGATTGGCCCACAAATGTTGGATTCGGGGGGCGTCCAACGCCCCAGCGTTGGACGCCATCTGGCGCCCAATTTGGGCCATTGGATTGAAAAAACCGACAGCCCAAATTTTATAATAAAAAAAATATAATTTTTATTTTTTTATTTTTTTAAATATTTTTTTCATATTTTGATTATAAAAATATAAATTTTAATATTTTTTATTTTTAAATTTCATAATATTTTTTTAAAAAAAGTGGGCTATCGGATTTCTATCCAACGGCCCCCATGGACGTTGGATGGGGCTCCGCGCTGGACGCCCCCCGGTTCCCACAAATGTTGACCATATGGATCGAGACAGGCTGTCACAAATGTTTTTTTTTAATTTAATTTGGGATATCTACCCTTTAATTATTTGGATTTTTAAATAATAATTATGATTTTAAAAAATAAAATAATTATATTGTCAATTTTTATAGCATTTATATCTATTACATATAAAATATAATATAAAAAATTAATTTTTTTTAAAAAAATATTTAATATTAAAATTTCAATCATTAAATATCTATATTTAATAATTAGGAAAAAAAATAAATATTTTTTTAATTTTTATAATATTACGTTAAATATTTAAAGAGTTTTAATAATTTAAAACTTGAAAAAAATATGTTTTATTTTTTTTATTTTAAAACCGGTGCTATTAGTCTTCATCCAACGATAAATGAAATGAAATGTATGGGAGAAATTCAAGAAGCCTTATTTATTATAAAAATAGAAAAACGTATTTTTTATATTTTAATTAATTATTTATAAATATATAATTACAATTTAATTATTTTTTTAAAAAAGTTAATAATTAATTAAAATTAATTATTTTTAAATAATTATATTATAATTATTTATTTAAAAAAAATGATCGATAGAAACCCTCAATCTATACAAGGGATATGTTAGGTGGGTTTTTCATTTTGAAGGTTCTTGTGTGAAAAAATAATAAATTACAAAATTTCTAATATTTTATAAAACTATAAATAAAAATTTGTTTTAAATAATCTAGTTAGAGTGAATGTTAATTGATTCGCTAGATTTTTTTTTTTTTATATTGAGAATTATATAATTTGAAATTTTTAATTAATCACAAAAAAAAAAATCACAGTGAAATTCTTTATAAATTAAATCTTAATTTTATTTTTAGTATCTACTCAATGTGATAGAATTATAAGAAATGAAATCACATTTTTGAAAAATCAGAACGCCTCGGCGC